>LQNS02278089.1:8177111-8199224 GCA_001587735.2 Parhyale hawaiensis | reverse complement strand
TCTTTCTTTTGAACAAAGTAGCAATAGTCTGTACAAAATATTCCGCGCTGTCACATGAGTTTCCTCAGCCTATCGTGGGCACCCGCCTTAGACGAGTAGCAGCAACGCGGTCACTTTGTAGTTTTGAAGCACAGCCTGAAATGGGGACCGACCGGGGCCCCGGTCCCGGCCCCGGCAAACCCCGGCCATTTTCAGCGTTCCGGTCCTAGCCTCGGCTATTTGGTTTTGGTCGCCCCAGCCCCGGTCATTTGATTTTTGGTCGCCCCCGTCTCGGCTTTTTGAGTTTTGGTCGTCCCGGCCCCGGTCATTCCAAAACCTTCGCCCCGGTCGGTCCATAGCCTGAGTTACAGCAGGGGCCCGAATGCAGTGACGTAAAGGCTTACGCTTAAATTTCATATTTTTTATCTCGAATTTAGTAACTTAGCAGCATTTAGGTTTTTCGTTTGAAGATTAAACCGCCATCATTATGACCTGTATTGGAAGTAACGTAATCTTCACTTTCATATCGGCACTTCTGGACGGAACTGGACACTTTACAGTTTCCGTAACTGGAAGAAGAGCACTGAGTGGTGCCGCAGACTCGCATACATAGGCTTCAGGTACTTACGTGTGCTTCATTTGCCGTATCCAAGCTAGGAGACTTGAAGAGCAATTCCTAAAACCGAATTTGTTTGACAGAAGTAGTTAATTATTAACTTTGCAATTAGAAATGTATAGGCATCATCCGATGTTATCAGATACCGCTCACTATCTACTCGTAAGCACTGCATGGGCAGCCGATCGATTCATATCGATAAACTTGAGATTGGGTTGGAGCGCAGCGGGTGCTTTTCGATCTATTTTAGGATTACTCTGAGGTGTCTTAACCTCGCCGCTGGCCGGTCTAAATTAAGTCTTGAACTGACATCACGGCGACGAAAATGAACAGCGAGGACTCGGTGAACCGACAAACTCGGTCATTCAGACGGCCATCGCCAAGGCCGTTCAGAGGGTCATAGTTTGCAGCTGAAGTAGACGATCAAATCGCGCCATTTCACTGACAAAAGTCGTTTTTCAAGATCTCCTCACCGTGTCAGTAACATTTTACGCCAATTACCCTCCATTTTCTACACAGGGAATTTCTTTCTTTTCCCAAGTACAATTTTCACATATTGTTACGCATTCGCAAAAAATCTGAATCAGGATTGTGGCTAAAAAAAATGCTGCAAATCTCACACGGCTTGTATCATTTTATGCGATTTCTTTTTTTACATCTATCAGATATAATAATAAACACTCGTAGTCATCCCACATGAATGTCGCGTGAATTACATTATGACTTTGACTTGTAATGATAACAATCATGATCATCTTTTTTTTTTTGTGGCTTGTGCATTCGCGTGAATTTTCTCGGATCTGCTATTCTTCTTTTTTCTGCTTCTCCGCTACCACCGAGCTGGTCGTATTTTTCCACCTTCCGTTTTTTATTAAACGAAGAACATCAGGGTCAGGGGCTACGAAACTATGCCACTCTGAGCCCTTCAAAGCAGTGTTTCTCTTCAGAGGGGGGCACATAATCCCACGCACTCTCGGTTGCTTCACCCATGCATAGAGCCCCAACTGGTGCATAGCGTTTAAAGCCTTCATGATAATATTTAAAACCTTTCGGCGTAATATGTTTACCGTCGTATTCTCTGACTTAGCACACGTCACTAGTGCAGTGTCTTGTGTCTTTTCAACTTTTTTGCGAATTTCGTCTCGGATAACAGTGCTCGTTTTTGCTGTTTAAGCAGACATAGCAACGCATTCGAACGCGGTGAAGTGAAAACACAGGACAAAAAAATATCGTCTGCAGCGGGCACTAGAGAGCTAATTTGTGTTGTATGGTGACCCCCTCAAAGTTAACCGAAGAAATTCAAATTCATTCTAAATTATTGTATCTACGCAATTAGAGGGTCTTCGTTGAGCAGATAGTGTAATTCGATTAACTATCAGCTAGCCAGACGTTTCACCTGAGCACTGGATTGAACCTCCCACACTCAAACGTAAACGATTTGCTATCAACACGGGAAACTCGATCCAAAGCTATCCCTGTCATTCTGCCTCTGAGCCTCTCGCCCCCTGGCTTACTTTTGTGCCTTACTGCCGAAATTGTTGCGTCTGGATGCAATTTTTATTGTCAGGTTAGTTTGTAAGGTTAGGTAGGTAGGTAGGCTTCTTCCTCCTTGTTCTACGCCTTATTTTCCTGACAGAAGTAGGGCATTGGTCAGCCGAGTGAGTCCTGTACAAAATGCGGAGAAAAAAAAAATTTTTTTAGCTTCACAGGGCGGAAGACATGAATTGTAGGGTCTCGTGTTGAGGCCGCTCTCTGTGCGGGTGCGGTGGTAATGCCAAGACTAAAATAAGAATAAAATGAACGGGATCCAAAGTGAGGAAATCGATCGCCCAAGTGCCAAGTTTCGGACAAGCCAAAACAAACTGGATAAGATCAAAACTCGCTTATACAGTAGAAGCAGACTGGACTTACCTTAGCCATGCTGATATAATGCATATATTACTCTCAACGTGATGACAACAAGCTGTACACAACACCGTATTTACTCGTTGTATGTAACGTCTGGCCCTAATCCACTTGATTATTTATTCACAATGCCTTAACCTATGAAAAGCAAATAATGCGGCTGTTGCTGGTAAAAATAGCGTTGTTTAATGCTCTGTGCAGTACGCATGTCTTTGTAGGCTTAACAAATACAGGCACTGCTGGGCTTGCGCGAGTTTTAGGGGTACGCACGATCGGAATTCGCGCAAGTCGAGTACCAGACACTGTTTTCTATAAATAAGTTCCGGGATAACTGCTTAATATTGCTATATTAAAGAAACACTGGGAGGAGGTATTCAATGAACTTTGTTTCTATTTGAAATCTAGAGCACTCTGAGAGCACATATTTCCGCCAAGCGAGGCAGCTCTAGCGAAAAATTCAAATTGGTTCTGAAACTATGATTACCTTTATATTAGCGCTAAATCTAATCATTTGTACCTTTTGACAGTAATAACGACTTTTGTAATTTTCTTTGAGATGCGTACATAACGTGTTTTGAGTTATGTTCCTAGCCAAAATTCTGATAAACATTAATCAAAAACATAAATTAATGGACCAACTGATCTTCGCCAAAAATTAATCCTTTATCCTTTAACATTTCTCACAATTCCTGTATATTTCATAAAGATCCGCTCATAACGTTTTGAGTTATTTTGCTAATAATCATACCGTAAAATCAAACACCGAGACGAACCAACAGATTATACTATATAAATTTGGTCATTTACTTTTTGCGATATATGTCTACCAACTCGTGTATATTTCATAAAAATCTGTCAATAACGTATTGAGTTATGGTACTAAAAAAAAGAGGCAGGCAAACAAATAAACAAACGGTGAAACTGATCGTCACAAAAATTTAATCCGCTATAACTCTTATAACATAGCTACCTTACAATCCCTGTAAATTTCGTAAAGAACCTACCATAACTGTTTGAGTTACCTTGTTGACAGACCACCCGACAAGAACATAACCTCTATGGCGGAGGTGACAAGAAACGTTTATTAGGGACTGCTTTGTATGAATACAAACTGCAAAAATATTCATAGTGTGTGATAATTGTAAATAGTTAGAAAATAGAAAAACACCGAGGAAATTTTAAATTGACTTTTTCAGTTAATCAAGCATTTTCTTATGATATAGATCGTTGTCAACTAGATACTATATGTCTATAGTTTTCTTTAATTAATAACCTCGCAAATCGAGAAAACAGCTCATGCAACTTGAGCTATCCGTATCAATGATTAGCTCGCGCTCGTCGAATTTTCGCTCAAGTTGAACTCCAGTCAGTCGAGGAATTCCTCCCCACCAAATACAATGTTCCAGTAGACTTAATTTCGTTAGTGTCAAGCAGCTGAAAATGTTCCCTGGAACATTCCTCTAGTCGCAAACATCAAAAAACATCAAAAGTACGTAAGTATAGGCTTCAATAAGATGTCGTAACGTTTTCTAAAATTTGCAGCTTAAGAAATTAATTAATTTCAACCAACAGTATCGGCAGCCAGCAACACATTGCTGTCACTGTCACTACGCCGGACAGCTTCATTCAGTACCCGCAGCTTCACTGTACTGTGCGTGACTGTAAATGAATAGATATTTGAGGTCCATATCTACATTTCTGGAGCACTAAAAGTAGTTATATGCCGCAATTTATGTGTGGAATAGTTTGTCTTGCCGTGTGTGCTCTCAAAAACTACTATAAATTGACAGTTTACTCTGACAGCAATACTTGATAAGTTCATTTAATGTGTTTTAATAGTTGATGCATGATTTTTTTGTTAATTTCTAGTGTTATTATACGAACCATCACGTTTAAAACCGGACTCGGTTATTACACAATTGAATAAAGAACAGGAAGATTTGCAAAGTCATTGCTGATAAAAACCAGCGTTTATGAGTTATAAACACGGCGCGCACTCACTAATGTGCCAGGTAAAATAGTTTCGCCAGTTACACAAGCAAAAAGATCGCCCCTTGGTTGGGCACTGGACCTGCAGACGACGACAACCTCTTATGAACACGGCTGGCGCGACACTAACGGGCGCGTGGCTACAGTCTACGGGGGAAGAGTGCCACAGTTGGCATCGACTGAACTTGTGTTTCAAGTCTGTCGTTAACTAAAAACTTTTATCACAAGAACTGCTATTCAGCAGCGTGATTGAACTGATACTGTTTAAAAGCTTGAAAACATGGAATTGAAGTTTAAGTAGAAGTTTTATTTATATTTGATTTAATTTTGGTTTTCAGGGATGAAATCTACGCTATTACAACGATATCGATTGTAAATAATACTTCCTTATCAAAAATTAAGATAAAATTTAAGCTAGAAGCTTTCAGTAAAAAAATGAATACTTTCAGCTTTTTAAATGCTACCAGTTCTCTTATGCTTCTAATTGTAGTTCATGATCTAAAAAATCTTAGAATAGGGCACAGACTCTCAAAACTATCAGTACTATTAGTTACCTTTTCAGTGGTGCAAATATTTACCTTTACAGTTAGTTACATTTTTGTTGTCACTAGTGGATGCCAGTTTACTCCCATCAAAAAACGAATATAGTAAAAGATTAACATGAGCTTCCTAGCAGTGCTAGTAAGAAAACTCTTGCATTTAACTATCTGCTTGGGTCCCATGTTGTAACTACCGGAGTGGGTGCTGAGCCGCAGCTGTTTAGTAGCCTTCCTCGGCTCCTCATTCTTCCTATGATAAAGTTACCACCACATCTTTATGTCTCTATATGTAATTAATACTGTATCGTTCCTACTTTATTTTAATAGCCGGGCATTGAGTGGCGCTGGAACGTTGCGTTTTATTGGCCCTCGCTTCTTATTCGTCGCTGTTATGCTCTCCCTTTTAATAATTTCTAATGTTCGGTTTACGTGCAGTTTTCTAAGCAGTCTCTCGTAACTCGAATTTATTCGTCCATCGACTTAGTTAGGTTAACGTTTAACGACAAAGTTCGGGTAAAGAACAAAGCCCGTGAATAGCTGGAGGTCGTGAGAGTAAACTCGCAGACAGATATATTCTGTACTCGGAACTTCAAATAGCGGGAAAGTGTCCAAAATCGGTGTCATTTTTTTCTTCAGAGGCAAAAAAATATGCATTTTGGTTCAAAAAAGTATATTAAAGAAAAATACCTCAAATTGATTTAGGTTGTCCTCTATCTCTGACAGTTGTCATATTATCAAAATCATTAATGATTTTCAAGAAAAAAATCACGAAGATGACAAATTTAAAAAATTTTATTGGAGCTAAAGGAAGAAAGGAAAAACACTTTAGAATTAATTTTTTATACTTTACAACAAAATGTAGATAATATTAGGATTAAGCAACAGGACAGTGTTTAGTCTTTCTGTTATCCTGAAAAATCCCTAAATTCCCCCTATAAATTTTTTTGGACACTATCACCCTAGCTGGACACCTTAGCCCCACTGTACGGTACGCTCTCGCCGACTTGGGTCCTTCTGAGAGTAGTAAAGCCGGTTGACACCTTCCTTTTTCTTGTAGTTAAGCACCATCCTGCAAAAAAAAAGACGGCTTTCGGACCAATAAATATTTGTATGGTATTGGGTGTATACAAATCTTGGTCACTTTAGCCCCAGGAAATAGGACACTTTAGCCCCAGTGACATAAAACTTTAATAATTGTTTAATAACTAACCTTGGAATGATAATTTTTGCTATACACGTACCCAAAGGGTTCTAGAAAAATGTATTAGAAGAGTGGCAGCTGAAAGTTAATAGTACTGTCTGGAGAGGGCTTAGCGTTTCAACTTATGTTAAGACCTGAGAGGAGAAAAAATTGTTGAATTAATTTTTTACAACAATAGAATATAGATAATATAATTACTAAATGACAGGGCAGTGCTTACTCTTTCAATTACTCTACAAAAACTTGCCTTCAAATATCGCAAAATTCCCCCCCCCCCCCCAAAAAAAAAATAGAAGTGAGGCATTTAGAAGCTCGCTGACAGATGGAATTATGNAAAAACTTGCCTTCAAATATCGCAAAATTCCCCCCCCCCCCCCAAAAAAAAAATGTTGGGTACCTTCACCCCAGCTGGGCTCTTTAGCCCCATTTCACGGTATGTTCGAATAATGAGCCTCAGTTTTATCTATTTCTTTGACATTAAAGAACGAGTAATAGGTCGTTCAGGTAACGGGATCAGAGTTGTAAATGAATAATTTAACGAAACGGTTGTTCTAGACAACACTGTAAGACACCGCATAGTTTTATTCTGTACCATATCTAACCGCAATACGGTTACGCGTGAGACAGTCAAAAAATCGAATCATTCCTTCTCAGTGGGCTTGAGTTTGACGTCGTTCATCACAAGCGCAATCGGTTTGCAAAGTTTACCAGAAACGCCACGCCAAGTTACAAATCGAACGCTTGCGATCAAAGTCCGTGCAAGTTAACTTTTATCGGATTATATTATATCAATCAAAATGAATGAATCGAACATGTCTTGGTTATACATATACCATACAAACTCTTGGTAACCATTGAGCAGAAGTGACATATACCATTTAATGCCTATACACTGAAAATATTACAACTCACTGTTGCCCCAAAACCAACACGTTTTACTCTACAGTCGGCACAGCAAGACAGGCATTACCAGTCAGTGCACAGCAAGGCGTGCACTGACAGCAGCTCGTTTTGCTTTTCCCAGTGCACTTGTTACCATGCCGCGCAGATTACCTCCAAAGGGCGCCAATAATATCAGGGCGTGGTCCTTTGCCTTTTTATCCCCCCCCCCCGACCTCCATCAGGGCAGGGGATCAAAGGGACTCGTTGCCTATGCCTAAAGCCATTCCCTGGCCCGCCCCCTCCTTCGCATCCCCGGGGGTCGCTGCTCCTTGCAAAATTTATCAGATTCGCGATTGTTGTGACCGCCCCCGGCGCCTGTGAAGCCTCTCGACTGCGCCCAAACGGCCCTGTCATCGCCACAGCCAAAATATCCCGAGGAATTTGTCCATGGATTGCAACCTGGCGCCTCGAGGTGATTATTTGCCCTGCTGGGGAGCTGCGCAATTTAGGGTTAAGCTGATAGCAGCGAACCAGTCACTGGAATGGCCTCGCTTAGCAACATAAAATTATTGGCTCTGAAATTGAATTTTAAAACATATTGAAGTTAGAGATTGACGTATTTCAGGAACCCTTATCATTCTTCGTAGTAGTTTGCTTCTCTTAGTCTGCTTTCTAAATTTTTTTATCCTATGCGTCCGTGGGGGTCTTCGATTTACTTCATATGCTGCTTATCTTTTTTTTTTTTGGCGAGTAAAAATGAAGGTAGTTAACAGTAAGAAAAATCTATCACTGTTATAATAAAAATAATAATGAGTTCTCGCGAAAACTTATAACCCGCAGCATAGTACAGCAGCTGCATGCGGCAGCACTCTGAGAGATGCTAAGCTCCGAACAGAAGTCGCTCGCTGTCATGGACACACAAGTATAAAGACAGACACTGTTGCCTTAACTACATCGCTTTTGTATCACTGATGCGAACTGTGATTAAAATATTAAATTTCCGTTAGGTCAAAGCCATGAAATCATCAGCCGGTTTCTTTTTTTTTTTCGAAGTACCATTTCAGTTTCGCTGTACCAAAAGTTACATCCAAGATTATTTTCTTTTGTGAATCCTTTAATTTTTTCGCTAAGTGCCGTAAGTTTTGCTAGCTACCTTAGCTGACCTTAGTTAATTTTTAGACGACGTCCAGGTGGTGTCATGCCGTGGCGTTGACTCTGTAATGGCACGCTCAACTTACGGGCGGACATTCAACTCGCACGTCGTTCAACTTGAGTACTTCTCAATGGCAGCATCTTGGCTACCGACTTGGACTTGCACAATGTATCAAGACAAATTGAGAGTTCAACGCCTGGTCATCAATTGAGCGTGCAATAACATAGTGTGACTCCGGTAATGCTCACGCAACCGGCTCTGTAAAAAATTGGCTAGATCAACTTTACTGAAAGTTTAGCACCTGAAGATCTATAGCCCTAGTGTGAGTGGCCATTAAGGCCCAAATAAATCGTCAGCTCCTGTTGACGTTGTTTATGAAGTTCGCCGGTTTTGAATCCGCAGGCGCTTGGCCAAATAAAGGCTAGTACGCACGCTAGTCTAAAAAACGAATTTCCTCATCTCCGCGTCCACTTCCGTAGTTGCGCCCCTTTAAATAATACAAACTTGCAAAAAAATTCTCTCTCAGTCTAAAGAGACGTCTGAAACTTAATAGCACTTGCTGAACAAACTGAACTAACTAACACCTTTTTTGTAAACTCAGAGCTGTGTATACGATAGAGCTCAACAAAACGTTTGGACGAGAAGTTGGAAAAAACTCGTTTTTTGACTAGTGTGTATCATTTACGTGAGTTAGAACAAAGTTTTGGATTTGACTTCAAACTTCGTAGTTCTCTTAACCTGACTTTAGGAGTTACCGTCAGTCATATTGTCGAGTCTATTAGACCGGTCGCCGCCATCATGGCGGGCTCACACGGCAGGCTTTTGGTGCCCGTGTACTCGGCGTCCTATGTCCGTGTGTAAATAAGAGAGAAGTGTAAGGCTTTCTGAGGTCTATCTCATGCCAGATTAGAAGAAACATCTGAAACTTTACCAATGATATTTACGCAGCCAAACTGGTTTGCTTTGACCTCGAATGCGTTTTCGGGATTCGTGTGCAGCCGTGTGGATCTTCAGGCAATAGAAGTTAGCTGTAGGGGATTATTGGAGACTATTTCATAGCAGTGTCTTGGGCTTTCCGGCATAAATCATCGTTTGGGTTACAGTACCAATTCGTGGTCCGAGGCCTGGGGTTTTAATAATACTATAATGAGTCGTACGGTAGACGCACAATGGTATTTACAAAAATACACAATATTGTACATTAGGGCGCTCAGTAGTGCTTATGGTGACTCAAAGATTCCCCATAGACTCTCCTAACGAGGCAACAGCAATATTTTGCAGCTCCGAGTGCAAGGTCTGCTTAAATTAAAAAGACATTCAGGAACTCCTGTGATTGGTTAAATACTAAATACTATCGTCATTAAATAAGATAATCGTTTGACAGCAACACTTCTTTCACGTTTCAAATTCATTGTGAACATGTAAAAAAATAGTTTACAATCAATAAATAACTTTTATATTCTGCATCAAATAATACCTATATTTATTGATAGTACCATTATAAGTAACTTATATAGTTCGCCAGTCTTACACCGATTGCCGCCCTCTGCCGAGATTGTTTTATAAATGAGCTCTAACAGTTAACCCTTTGTCAGTCCATGTTTTTATTGGAAGCACATTAATGAGTTTTTCCTACCAGAAATGGAAGTCTTACTATAGGCGTAAGTGTGTTTACTACTGGAAGCCTTCACCTATAGTGGAGAGCTCAGTGGTATGATAACAATATCTGTTCACTGTAAGAGTGAACTATAATAAATGCACGTATTAATTATGTACTCACACACCACTCGTTTCGTGGCCGTCGCGATGACTCAGTTTCTGTTGACCATATCAAAACAAACTGTAACGCCTCGGTGGCGTAATGGCCGGTTCCCACTTGATGAGCTGGAAGCCAGAAATGGGGCTGGCAGATAATAAACTCTCTTGCAGTTCAAAATTTTGCTGTGAGCTCATTTTTTAGGCTGATAGCCGATCATCGACGAGCTCCCAGTCAAAAATTTTATTCCTTTGTACTTGTACGCTTCAGGTAGCAGCCAGCAAAAATAAATCATTTTATTGTTTGCTGGCCGCCACATCAATATTGTTGAATTTCAGGTGACGAATTAATATTATTACAGTGTTATTTCTAACGTAAAATGGCGTCAAAAGTGGTAGTTGACTGGAAAAAGTTTGAACACATGTGTAAAGAGGTGGTAAAATTCATCGCGATTGGGATAAATAGCATGCTGACCACAAGAAGCCCAAAGTGATAGCAGAAATGTGGGTCCAAATGGACCAGTAGGGCCCTGGGTATGAAGGAAGGGCCAAAAACGAATGGACGAAACTGGGCGGGATACGAAAGCATTTTTGGCCTTCGGCTGAGCAATAGCATGGCAGGAGCAAGTTTCCGACGGTTCACCATCATCCATACAGTCAACTGGGAACTGAGATGCAAGCATAACCACAACTGGCTTGCGAGTCAACCTTGCGAGCCGATCAGGTTGGCTTGCAAGGCTTGGAGTTGGCTGCCAGCCACATCTTTGGCTTTCAGCTCATCAAGTAGGAATCGGCCTTAAGACCATCACCCACGGAAGAAGGCAAATTCAACGAAGTCATTTTTGATCAACAAAGCTAAGGGCGCTGCTCTAATCCCAAAGATCAGAGATTCTCCCTTCAATAATAACGTAGGAAAAAAATAGAACGCCCCGTGCTCCAGTCGATCTGCCGCGGTACAGGCAAATTCGCCCCAGTGGAGAAAAATTGAACGCCTTCATTTTTTGTGGCCAGCTAGGACTAGTTTTTTGGCATGAGTCACATCTAGGTCAACCCACCAAATTTCGTACGAAAAATAATGAAGATAGCTCAACTCTTTCTACCTACTTTTGGGTGGACAGATAAATATAGAAATATATACATACAACTATATATTTATACACTTAAATCGTCAACGAAAACCTTATCACCTCTCTCACCTCGTTCGCGGGTGATAATGATAAAGGCAAGACCCCCGTATCGTGTAAAGCAGTGAGTGATCCAGGATTTTTACACGTCCGTATCTTTCAGTGCCCAAGCTGCGAGTGTTTCTTATCAGTGCGGAAACAGATAAGCTATGAGGTGGGAAGACAGATGATCCAGGGTTGTTTATGGTTTGCAAGTCAAGTCATTAGCTGGCCTGGTGTTGCGCAGAACGGTGAAGCTTGCCACCGCAGCGTACGGTCAGGTGGTAAATTCGTTCATTACTGAACACTCGTAACTTTGTTGCATCGCTGTGATTTCGTAGTCTGTGAATTGTCGTAACCTCGCCGTCAGTCGATGAAATTGAGATCTACCTACACATAGTGAAGGTATTAAATTGGCAATACAAGTGCGTCACTTGGTCTCCTCCGTCTGTTAAATAATATGTGGATTGATTCATCGCTAATTAAGTGGCAGTTAACTAGAGCGAAGAGCGTCCCTCAACAGCCCATAGAATGTACTACAGACATACTGGATTTAGATGAGGAGATCGTGTGGGCTACTTCACTAGCGGGGCAAACCAAACCGTTCACTGGAATAAAGGCGCTGACTGCGAGGAAAAACTCAAAATCTTGGCTGCAAGCACTTAGATTTTTAAAGTTCAAGTTGTAGTCAACAAGGCCTGTAAGTGCCACGACACTGACTAAAAACAAACAACAGAGTTGGTTCGCATGCTTTGTACAAGCCCCAAGTCCATGTGAAACCTTCCGTCAGAGTGTACTTGATTACAAATTTGTTGTAGTCAGTCTGAACAGAAGCATACAGAACCTCGATTGGTGATATCTAGGAAGAATTTGTTTACAGCACCGGAGTATATAAAAAACGAGTGCAAGATTGCTGCAACAGTTATCAACTCTTTCAGTGAAGCGACTTGAAATTTCTCCTGAAGCAAAATGGAAAACCTTTGGATTCTACTGCTATGCTTTGCTATAGTGGCGCTTATTATCGTAGGTGTCTTCTGCTGCTGCAAGAAAAATGCAGACATAAGCGATGCAGCGGTGAGGCAAGGTGATGTAGAGCAATGTGGGTCAGCTCCATGTCCTGCTGCCCCAGCTCCGATTACAACAACTTCAGCAGCGAGCTGGTTAGGAAGCACAAAGTCCCGTAGTGGCTCCAAGAGAAGCCTGCGAAGTCTGACAAAACTCACGGCGAGAAGTAGCAAGCTTGTTTCTAAAGGGGGCGCGGCGACCCTCAGCGCTGCTTCGGTCTTTTCTGGGTTCCCTGCCCAGTCACCTGCCGTTTCTGGTATTGAAGCTCAGTTATCTAACTTTGGTTTCGATGAAGCTCAGTCTTATAGGCCGCCTGCCATCACAGTACTCCCACCTGCACGGAGACAAAGTTTCTTACCCACCCTGGACCTACACGGGGAGTCCTGTCGAGACGCTCGCATCGAAATAAGAAAATTCTTGCGACAGAACAGGAACCGCGAGGTGCTGATCATCACGGGCCGGGGACTGCACAGCCCGGGAGGACGGTCTGCGTTGAAGCCCCTGCTGGAGAATATACTGGACGACGGAAATTTGTGTTATGAAACGACGAACAAAGGAGGGGCCTATAGAATTTACAATTTTAGTGACAGCTGAACTCTGCCCAATAAACTATTTTTGCCTTCCGTAGATTTGAGCTGCGTGGCTGTGACTTCCGATGCAGTGAACGTTGGTCAAATCGCTAACATGATCCCTAGATGTTCAACTTTACGACAACTAGTAAAGCAGCGGTGTGCACTAAAATTTCTTGACGCAGTGATAGGGACGTTCAATTACAGTAAGGGTAGAAAATTGGGCCTCTGAGGCTTGGCGGGTCCGAATCTGTTAACAAATGCCATGGCTTCGACCAGTTGATTCAAATTTCAGTCATTGACTCCTAATCAGATCGTCTTGCTTCATAAAATTAAGATTACAGGTGATTCAACATAATCGGGCTGCATTTAGCATCTATAGCACGATTCAGAATAACGAAGCTCAAGTTCCTGTCTGCATTCTAGACAATTCAAGTCAAGTGGGCTTGGCTTAGATCGACTTTGACGTCCCAATTGAACGCAGCTGAAGTGTTTCGATATTCCGTGAAATTATTTTAGTGTCTATATTGTCAATAGTGTTGTAAGAACTCCGGTGATTATTCTAAGGAAGGCGACACGTGCAGTTGTGCACGGCAATCAAATGATAATGCAACACAAATTTCTGTCTTTGTATAGTAAACACAGCGTGTGCCTGACAAAAGGTTTTCTAAGATGTAAGCCATCACGGCCGCTGGCTTAGATAGTTGTATTGTTAATTTTTTATACCTCATTTATTTGAAGCGAGTTACAACGGAGGACACTGTACATTTACTGCTATTTATACTGGCGCAGCAACATCTTCAGACGCTGCCTTAAGAGGACATATTCATTTGAGTGTCTTGTGAAGACGCCAGGAAAGTGTATTAAAATAAAAGTTTGAGTACAAACGCTATTTCTTCGAATTATGTTACGCTCGCCCCCACTAACGCATATGCAACGTGCTATTTTAATGGAAGAAAAAAAAACAAGTAGTAATTTCTAATTAACATAGAGTACTGGTTGTTAAAAACTCTCACATTTTCTACTGGCATCTGGTTTCTTCAGTAAAATTCTTTGAATATTATCTTTCATTACTGCTTTGATATCTTCAAAATATTCGCTCTAAACTTTGTGCCTGATTTGACAATCTGTAACGTCTCCACTAGATAGACAGCTGGCAGTAGACGGACCAACAGGCCCACTCCCTGAGAGCAGCCGGGACTCGACCTCCCACCTTCTTTGAGCTGTTGAAATTCCTTGCAGTCCAATTAGGACGTTTTACGCAGCCAGCTTCACACGACATTCTTTTATGCTACTTGCATGCTTCAGAATATCCGAATGTTTCGTCATTCTCTTGCAAACGCGACTGGTGATTCTCTAAAATGTTGGCCAGTGAATGTCACCTGTCAAGCGGCTGGTGTCTCTTCAGCATTGCAGCGCATCAACACGCTGACGGTAAAAACCGGTTGTTAAAACACAGATAGCCGTGCACTGTATGCCGTCGATTAAATTATTATTGTACAGGAGCGCATTCGAATGCTAGACAAAACAGTAAAGCGTGTACGGCAGTTAACGAGACCGATGGTCCCACAGGGCTTTAACAGAAGAACTGTAGAGGCAGTAATGCCTATACATACTGAGCATATTTGTAAACCTTGCGAATAGTGCTATAATTAGTCTATGAAGAGTTATGTGGGAATAAGTCGAAGAGAGGATTAACTAGAACGCTTCGGTGGCGTAAGACCATCACTCGCAGGGCGGGGGGCAAATTCAACGAAGTCATTTTCGATGAACGAGGCTAGGGCACAGCCGCATTCTTTCCATGGATTAGCTCTTCAATAATAACACAGGAAAAAAATAGAACGCCCCGTTCTCCAAACTATCTGCCGCGCTGGAGGCAAATTCGCCGCTGTGGAGAAAATTTAACGCCATCATTTTTGATAACCAGCTAGGACTAGTTTTTTGGCATGGGTCACATCTAGGTCTACCTCCCCAATCTCCCTACAAAAACTTATGAATGTTGCTCAACTCCTTTGACCACTTACTGGTTGGGCAGACAAATATATATACAAATATACTTTAAGCTTCAACGAAAACATTATCACCTTTCTCACTTCGTTCGCGGGTGATAGAGATGACAAGCTTGTGCAGACACTGTAACGTAGCACACAGGCTGGCAAATGTGTTACCCCAAAACCAGCACACTTTGCCGTGTAACGACGGCTATTGCTTGCCCTGGCGTGTTGGTGCTGCACGCAGTTCTCGTGTTACACGAACACACCATGGCAAGTATTTCCTATAATAGCACGGGAATGCATGCTGGTTTTGGGACAAGCCCTTTTTTCAGGGCACTGAGAGTAAAATTCCATCGAGGTTTTGTGATTCCCTTCAATGCTGGCAATAAATGAGTTGTATGGAGAATAAGGCTCTATCCAATTGGTTACTAGCTCTTTTGTCCTACTTTGGGGGAGGCATTAATTGAACTCGGAGGCTGTATAATGAGGATTGTGAAAACGCTCAGGCGTTCTTTGTTGCTTATATCGTGAAGCGCATCACAGTATTTTCTATATATTTTTTATTTTTTAGTCGCTATTGGCCTCTTGGAATACATGGTGAAGGCCTTGCCGGTTGACATCGCAAACCATTTTTCGAACTTCTTTGGTAACAGCTTAGAGCGGTTTTTTTTTTTTTTTTAGAGCAACAGAGCCGCAGAAGTGCATTTCTTTCACCACGTTTCCTTTTAATGTAATCGATACTTCATGTCGCCGGTGGACGTCTCATAGTGACAGTCTGAACTAGAGCACATGCATCTAGTGCACTGTGCATCTATAAATCATTCAGTGAAAATTTGGACTTGCTGGTTGACGTCATCTGTGTCGTACTCTCCGAATTTCGATAAGGACATAAGTGTTTCTAAAAGCAGTTCACGTGAGTAATGCTTTTGGCTCCTGCTAGTTATAGCAATTAGTCTTCGTTTGATTTTGCTTTAGTTACAAGTGCAGGTAATCTACAGGTGATCAGCTGTTGGTTGCGAGACGCCAACGTTTCTCACCGAGGCGATGACAAAATCTTGAACAAAGCAAATTTTCGGTGTTATCCCCGTAGCAGTGCGGACGAGCTTAGACATGCCCAGGTTCTTGATGAGCCTTATCATTAAGCCTTTTTTTTAGATGAAACATCGACATTGAAATCTCACAAACTACAGAGGTATTTCTCATCTAACATAATTTCCTGAATAACGTTTAGAGCAAATTCAGTCCTTCCGCGGAGGCCTGTACACGCTAGCGACGGTGAGAGATTTTCGTTACTGGTCGTTGTCTTTTAATGTCAATGTGGCGAATGTTTCTTATCATACAGAAATAGATAAGTCATGAGGTGATAAGACAGAAGGTCCTAGGTGGCTTCATGTTTACTCTGTACGAGTTATTACTTGGTGTGGTGTTGCTCGGGCGGCAAAATTCGTCCACAACAGAGTGCTTGTAAATTTGTTGCAGTGTTGCGAATTCTGTATTATATAGAATTCGCAGACTTTTACACTTCCGTGAACTCGATAAGCTTTGTAAAGGGCCGTCATTTCATAAGATTAAGATCCACCTCCACTTAATAAAAATTTTCAGATTGGAAGACGATTGCATAACTTAGTCTTTATCTGTTGAATAATTTTAATTCAGTTGGGGCACCGTTAAGTGGCACATATATAGAAGAAGAGCGCTGAGGGTCACTATCCCTCAGCAGCGCATGGCAGTACAGACAAACCTGCATTTAGATGAGGAGACCCTCTAGGCTTCTTGTGAAGCATCTCCAAACTTGCCGCTGGAAGAAAAGACTGTAACTGTGCGTAAAAGAAACGGTAGGAAGCTTCTATAGGGTTTTCAAGGTGTGAGTTTTAGTCAGACTCGTAAGTGTTCAGACACAGACTATAAATAAGCACCAGGATTTTTTCTTACGCTCAGTGCGTGCCCCAAAAGTTTGTACGAAATTTTCCGGTAGTGTGTGCTTGATTATAATTATGCTGCGGTCAGGCCTGACGCAAGCATCCAGAACCTTGATTTGTAGATTTCCAAAAAGTACTTGTTTCCAGCACCGGAGCTCTATATTGATAAAAAAACAGAGTGCATGATAGCAGCAACAGTTTTCAACTCTTTCTCGGAAGCGGCTTGAGTTTCTGCACAAGGAAAATGGAAAACCTGTGGATTCTCCTGCTATGCATCGCTTTGGTGGCGCTTGTGATCGCAGGTGTGTTTTTCTGCTGCTGCAAGAAGAGTGCAGATGTAAGGCAGGGAGATGCCGAACAAGGAGGGTCTGCACCACCAGATTCTGCTGCCCCAACAACTTCAGCAGATCCTGCAAGCAAGCAAGGAAGCATAAAGTCCCGTAGCGGCTCCAAGAAAAGCTTGCGAAGTCTGACGAAACTCACGGCGAGAAGTAGCAAGCTTGTTTCTAAAGGGAGCGCGACGACTCCCAGCGCTGCTTCTGTCTTTTCTGGTTTTCATTATGAGGCTCAGTCTGGTGAGTTACCTGCCATCACAGTACTCCCACCTGCACGTAGACCAAGTTTCTTACCCACCCTGGACCTGCACGGGGAGTCCTGCCGAGACGCTCGTATCGAAATAAGAAAATTCTTGCGACACAACAGGAACCGCGAGGTGCTGATCATCACGGGCCGGGGACTGCACAGCCCGGGAGGACGGTCTGCGCTGAAACCCCTGCTGGAGAATATACTGGACGACAAAAACTTGTACTACGAGACAACTAACAAAGGAGGGGCCTATAAAATTGACAATTACTAGTGACAGCCCAATTCTACTTCTACCAAGTGTGGTTATATTTGCTGAACATGCGAGTTACCAGAAGGTAGCTTCGACGTCCGCTTAAGTGAGGCTTTCTCAATCTCGACTTAATCCAAGCTGTACGGTGCTGAAGTATTTGAGAACTTGCTGAGCGGAAGTGGTACAAGAACTTCATAACACAAAGAAACTCTTTTAACATTTTGTGAAAAATTATGATTGTTGCATCATTTTGTTTAGAGTTTTGGCGGATTATTGTAAGGATGAATTCGCATGCACGAGAATTAAATGATGTGTTCCCTGAACCTTGAGTCCCCAAGCTTGTGCGGTAGTATACTGTATACACATTTGTGCGCCGACCAAAAGGTTCCTAAATATTTAACAAAGTTCACACCAGCGACTTACATCGGCGCTATGAGCATTGAGCCAACTCAGTAACCAGATTTCGCTGTCGAGACGCGGCTTCACGTTGCGCACAATTTAACTCTCCTGAAAATTGTAAAAATCCTTGCCGCCGCTGCGATTTTTATGCTAAATTTACAGCTAGTCTCTGCAGGAATTTTCTTACTACCTCTGTTAAGTTTGATTTATATTTTAGCACTTCTAGCGGGTTGGTCAGACACTTCAAGTTGTAGTTGCTGTCACATCAGCGCAGTTGCATTAGTTGAGTTCTCTCTATGCTGGTCGAGTGCACTCTGCTCTAGCTGTGGCGTTAGCTAACTCAGCGAGTCTCGCTAGTAAATTTTCACACATCTCTTCCAATTTGGAATGCGTTAGAACTCGGACAGCTTTACACTTTTACGCTGTTTAAACGGACACAGCAACGAATTCAGACGCTGTTTAAACGGACATAGCAACGAATTCAGACGCTGAGTTGGGAGAAGACTTTCATGTAACCGCTGTGTGAACCCGCCTTGAGAGTTCCGTATTAGTTTACATTGTGCAGAAAGCAAACAATGCATTTTAAAAATATTATACCCGGCTCCCAGTGACGTACATGCAGCGTAATAGTATTTGAAATAGAAAAGCAAATGAGTGGTTGTGCCAAACTCTCGCAACATATTTTATTGACATTTGATCTCTAGCAAAGATCTTGGAATATTATTTAATTGCTGTTTTGAATATTTTTATAATATTTGCTTTGAGCTTTTGCGTCCTATTTGACAGTCTGTTCCAGGAAGCGAAGAGCGTAACATTGCATTCTTTGCTTCCTGGTCTGTTCTATGTAACTCAGCAATGTCTCGATCAGATCAGGCAGTTGGCAGTAGAGGGAACAGCAGGCCCATTCCCAGGGGGAAACACGGACTCGTGCTCGGCTCTCTAGGAGCCATTTAAATTCTATTCAGTCCGTATAGGACATTTTGCACAGCCAGCTTCACACGAGAGTCTTTTATTCTACTTACATTCCTACTTCAAATGCTTCGTCGTGTCTTTGCAAACAAAGCAGTGTTTACACTAAAAAATTAGCTAAAATGTTTACCGCCAAGTTAATTTGCTCCGCAAGTATCACTAGAAAAGCTTCTGGAGTCTCTTCAGATTTGCTGTGTACTATAACACAGAAAGCCGTGCACTACATTCTATTGTTTAAACAGAAACACAACAACGTATTCAAATGAAAGGTGAATGTGAGGCAGAAGACGAACATGTGAACCGGCCTTAACGTGACAGAATAATTGTCCTCACAGGTTCATAGAACAACTGCAGTGCCTACTGTACATAGGCCTAGTCGCCCAACTTGCAAGTAGTGCAATTGCTCTAGGAAGTTTTGTATGTGAGATAAAGTGCATATTGGATTGTGTGCCAGAATTTAGCCATTGAGGTTCAACTTGTCCGAACCTTCAGGCGGAAGCTTTTGATTTGTCAGTTTGAATCGTGTAGCGAGTGTTACAAGCAACGCGATTACCCTGAGCCTGCTCAAAACTCAAAATTGCAGAGCAAGGTGAAGTCTAAGCGTAACACGATATCAATAAATAACACTAAATAAAAGATGGAAAATTTGCGCAGAAAATGTTAACCGCTATCTATACCTAGCAATAGCAGTAGCTCTTTGCTTCCTGCTGGTGGTGGTTTGCTTACAAAATTTGTTGCTTACAAAATTTCGTGCGCTCGTTTGACCATTGAATCGGGAGCAAAATTGCTGCATGCTCCATTACAGAATTTTGCGCAAAATTGGGAGTGTGCAGGATTTAAGACATGGATTTCGCGCGCAAAACTCGAATACTCGTTCATTTTGAGGACGTATGGCATCGGCATTGTTTATTTAGCATTTAGTTCTCCACAGGCGGGAGGTGTTCTTGGATTATTATAATACTACAGCTTACATTAAAAAAAATTGTGTGTACATTAATTTGTTAGAAATATTACAGCTATATATTCACAACCTAATCTACATGGCTTAGTGTCATCACTTACCAAGCGAGTTAACTGGACTGGCTTTATTATCCCTTATCTTTCAGATGTCTCTACTAAATTAACGTCGCAGTGTCACAATCGGTCTGCTGCAGCCAATTATGTTTGCAGAGCCACCTCGTTTTAATTATTTTTCTCTTTTAGATATTTGTATGTTTTTACTATAACGGTAATAGTTTATACAGGACTCTAGCGAGAGTCCCGGCTGCTCTGTGATCATGGACCTGTTGGTCGGTCTGCAGGCAACGATCTTATCATTTGACTGCGAATAGGAAGGTTTAAATTTAACAAATTGTGTCGCTTTTGTTCTAAGTTACAAGCATAAGGAACGAATGTGATACGCTTTTTAAGCTAATTGTGTCGTGTAGAGTTATAGCACTTTTATTGCAGTTTTTCATGTTTACTTCTGTATTTTTACTTTAGAGTATAACAATAAGTGACCTAAGCCTTAGTGATATTTTACCTTGCCCACGTGGTGCTATTCCTTTTAGCTTGTGTTGCCAACACTTTGTTCGCAACGGTTTCTTCTTTTCCGATTTGGTGTCATTTGCAAAGGTTGCGTCCGTCGTTGAAGAGCCGACTCTCATTGAAAATATAAATTGAGTATACTATTCAGAAAATTTTGAGTAAATAACCGATACTATCCGATGCTCTCTCCTACCGACGTCGTAAAATAGACTAGGATATAATTCGGATCCAATTTCTGCTGCAGTGCTGTGTCGAAGATCCCGTAGTTCATTCGGGTCCACTACACAACCACACGCTCAACTTGTGAGTGTACGCTCAGCTCGCACGTGTTCACGATGCACTGCGAGTCTGTAGCACGAACGCGACGTGCAGGCTGAAGATACACTCATAAGGTGATTGTGAAAGGATGTATCTAGTGTGTCCACGGGATTAGATCTTCAACTCGTGACATGCTGGACGAGCGATCCTCTACCACAGGGGTTCCCATTAGGGGGTGCGTATGAACCTACAGACCCCCTGTTGGTTCACGTACGGACCCCCTACTGGTTCACGTTGTTAGAAGCTTCTGTGACAATAGATGACAAAAATTGCACAACATCTGGAGGTTATGGGAGAAAAAATGTAAGTTTAAATAGCTCATGATCAGTTTTAACATCAATTTATTTAAACTGAAAATTTCTAACTACAGTAGTTACCCTTAAATGCTGCATTGCTCGATTACAAAAACAGCTATGCAAACCACCATTCAATGCAAATAGTCATTTCGGAAGAGTCAAACTAAATTCGAGAGTTAAAGAGGGAAACTCGCTGTATGTAAATAATTGACTGAGCTGGGATGTCACGTGACTGTGACATAATAACTAGAGCACTCTGAGAGCACAAGCCGCCAAGCGAAGCAATGGTAGTAAAAAGTTCAAATTGGCTCTGAAACCATAATTTTCTCTGTAGAAACTTCAAAATCTAATGAATTGTGCTTTTTTATAGTAGTAGCAGCTTGTGCAATTTTCTTCAAGTTCCGTTAATAACGTTTTGAGTTATACTAACAAACGTTATGACAAACATGAGTCAAACATACAAAAGAATAAACCGATCTGCACCAAAATTTGATGATTTATGTCTTTTAATATTACTAAAAACCCCTATAAATTTCATAAAGATCTATTCATTATTTTTTTACTTATTGTGCTAAAAAGCATAAACTTAAAAACAGTGACAAACGAACGAACAAACGGATCATTACCAAAATTTGGTCATTTACTCTTTGTTATATACCTAACAACTCATGCTAATTTCATCAAAAATCATCCATAACTTTTTGAGTTATGACATTGAGAAAAATGAGGAACAAACAAACGAATGGACGTATCTTCACCAAATGGTAATAATCAGTTCCTCCTAACAAACTTAAAAATCCCAGTAAATTTCATCCAAATCGGTTCATAACTTTTTTGAGTTATCTTGGTGACAGAGACAGACAAAGATAGGTATTAGAGTATTAGGTATTATAAGAAGATTTAAGCCTCCCTAAATAAGTAGTAAGCTCTTCTAAGAGAGGAAAAGGAAGGGACATATAGTATGTCGACAGAAAAACAGGGAACCCATGCACGAAGGTGTTCCCACACAGGATCAACGCGCATGGGAACAGCAAGTCGGG
>LQNS02278089.1:8146770-8158023 GCA_001587735.2 Parhyale hawaiensis | reverse complement strand
TAAACCGCCCGTGTGACATCAGCCAGCGTTTTACATAGGAATCAATATAAACTCTTTCAAAAGCGGTTCCGCGGCGGCTGACCCGCTGTGCACCCGCGGCGGGCAACCCGCTCGTCTGACAGGGCCCTAAGATAAGGTATGTTATAGGCAAGTGCTGAAGCACAATGCGAAGGCTGGCAAAAGTAAATGAAGAGAATACATAACTGCGTACATACCTTCTTCAACTTGGAGGTAATGTCGAGTCCTTTGTTGATATCTTGGAAGAGCTGTGCGGTGGGGTCCGCCTGGATGGCCTTGGGCTCCAACTTCACCATAGGGGGAGGAGGAGGCACACCACCTGCGGGGCGCAGACGGTAAACATTCAAGCATCCGAGATGTAGGAATCGTCGACTCAGTTAGACGTAGCAATACCTACCATGACGCTGGTGGGCAGCACATCCACGTACGTCGCTTTCACACGACTGTAGCTACGACACCGAACTCGACCGTGTCCTTGCTGGAAATCTAACCCGTAAATTGCACGGTGCGATTCCTAAACTACTCAGTGTAGTTATAACGTGCTGGCTACCAACACTCACAGCTAGCCCACATAGGATCAGAGTGAGATATGACGAATTTCGTCAAAGCCATCATCTAAGACAAACATATTATAGAATAGACTATACGTCATTATTATTAGGTACCTCCACCAAGGAAGTTATGTTTTCGTCGTGTTTGTCTGTTATTCTGTCTGTCACCAAGATAACTCAAAAAGTTAAGGACGGATTTTGAAGAAATTTACAGGGATTGTTAGGTATGTTAGGAGGAACAAATGATTAACTTTTGGTGAAGATCCGTCCACCTGCTTGTTTGTATGTCAGCCTCATTTTTCTCAATGCCATAACTCAAAAAGTTATAGATGGATTTTTATGAAATTTATATCAGTTGTTAAGTATAACACGAAGAGTAAATAACCAAATTTTTGCAATGATCCGTTAGTTCGTTTATCACTGTTTTCATTTTTATACTTGTTAGCACACTAACTCAAAAAATAAAGAATGGATCTCTATGAAATTTATAGGAGTTGTTAGTAATGTTAAAAGACATAGACTAAATGAATAAATTTTGGTGTAGATCGGTTGGTTCGTGTGTATAGTTGATTCATGTTTGTTAGTAATATAACTCAAAATGTTATGAACGGATCTTCAACAAAATTGAATCAACTGTTAGTACTATCAAAAGGCACAAATGATTAAGATTTTGGAGTTGATACAAAGAAAATCACGGTATCAGAGCCAATATGAATTCTCCGCTACAGTTGCCTTGCTTGACGGAGATATGTGCTCTCAGAGTGCTCTAGTTATTATTAGATTCAGTGTTTTACCACCCTAGACGCAGCGAGAGTAAAGCTCAACTTAAACAATATAGCGCTTTTCATCAGTAGGAATATTTTGTCTCGGCAGTCCTGCCGGAAAAACTCTGGTAGCTCAGAGCGCTACTACTGGCGGGAAGAAGGCGCAAAGAATAGAAAATGAAACTCGAGTGGACGGCCCATTTGAGGCCTTCCACACGAGAGAGAGTAGAGAAGTCCCACGGACTAGGTCGGCTATCTCGATCGACAGCCCACCTCGAGGAACAGAAAGGGAAAGGTACAGAACCTACCTAACTTTATAAAACTAACCTCGTCAGAAGGAACTTCGGCCAGCAGCAACATCCCCTGCGGAAAAGGCACTCGGGACCCTTAGGTTCGTGAGGCCCAAATATATTGTGGCAGGGAAAGGGCCCGCCAGAATATACCCCTGAGGGCAGATCATACGTCAATATAACATTTACATGAAGTAATATTCAAGATAGGAAATCGAATGGGATATGTAAGCGAGAAGATGCTCCCCAATTAAGGATAGCAAATCCGATCTTTTTCTTTGTAGAGTTGGTGCCTGAATTTGTACGTTGAAAAAGCACAAAACGGGGAAGTTGTCATTCTTCATTTCCAAGGCATCAATTTTGAAAAAAAAGTAAAATTTTGAAGCAACAGCAATAACCCTTAAGGACCGGTGCCACAGCTTTGGCTCTTTCCTCAGAGTGAGTCTCTTGTTCCGTCTATCGTACACAATTTCATCTGCGCTATCAGTAACTAGACGGTGCACTGTTTCAATGTAAAACGCATTACAGCCAAAACTGCGGCCAATATTTACTGCACAACTACAAAGGAAATCGAGAAGAAACTTATGCAACGATCACACATCGGTGTGGTGCATAGCCGGTACTAGGTACTGTAGAAATTAGGTAGGTAGTTTTGGTCGCACTCACCATTTCAATGAAGTGACGTAAATGACATAAAGTAAGTCCAACAAAATAAATAGAACTCCTGCACACAGGGGAAAAACTAAGTTAGAAAAAGGAGTAGAACAGTATAAAGATTGACAGAGTAGGAAAGAGGTAGGGAGCTACATGGACACGAAAGAAAGAACGTCCCGCATGCCTAACTAAGGTTACAGTAAACTATCAGGTTCTCTGGCCCCTACGCGCGTAACTCTCTAAATAACAGAAGATCTAAATAAGAGAGGACAGGGCCACTATGGGATAGCACACGGGCCAGCAACTTACCAGGAGGAGGTGGAGGAGGGGCAGCTGTAGCAGCGCCTCCTCTAGGGTTCCAAGACACTCCGGTGGTGTGGTGCTCTTTGATGTAATCGCTGAGCTCACTGAAGACACTCGTGTAGGCGTTCACCCACTCCACGTGCAGCTTGTCCTTCTCCCTAGGGTCATGTGGGTAAAAGAATTTCTTGATAGTACCATCAGAAGAGCACCACCTATCAACTCAGTCTCAAGGGATAGGTCAATTGAATAGTTAAGCCTCCGCAACAAAGGCAGTCCAACAGGAGAAGAACAAAACACGAAGTGGTAGTAAGTAAGGACATGGAAATGCCAAAGTCAACTTGACCACACCCTCGATTGGGAAACCCATACACACTAGTTTGTGTTGTGGATATAGACCCACTGGCTTCGGAGGAATAAGTGCAGCTGCAACCGACCACGGGTCATCAAGAACTCGGGCGCTATTTTGACAAAAGGGCCAATGACCCAGACTCCCACCCCCTCATCTCAGAGGAAGACAAGTGCCCCCACGGCCGCTCTGCATACCCAGCCGACCACAGCTGAATCAGCACACCTAGATCAGTAAAGAACTCGCGGGCCTGGGTTGGCCTCGAACCTGCGATACAAGGAGTGTGAGCTAACGTGGGGAAGAAAACTGGGCACAAAAGAAAGGCGTCCCAAACATCCAGCTAAGGCTGAGACATTCCGCAGGGTCATCCTGGGGCGCTGCTTCCCATGACACAGTATGGACAAATCTAACACTATGGACCATCCCGCGAGGGAAGGGACAGGTAATCCCAAATGATGTTTTAAGCAACCCCAAGCCAAGTCGCCTGAAGCGCCATTTCAAACTAATGCCGAGCTTAGATATGACGGACGAGACACCGCATTACTCATGTTGCTGTCAGGGCCACTGATCAAGGCAGTTAGCAAATGGCCTGCTACTGCTGCTGCAATGCAAGACAGGGTTCCCAGCATTTGAAGAAAACAAAATTCCAGTATATATCCATGATGCAAATGCAAAATTCCAGGATGAAAACGGATTACACATTTTCAACCCAGACAAGAGACCAGAGTTAAATACACTTCAGAACTTAATCCCCTGAAAGATGCACTGTTAACACTCGTGTTTAATACCTATGAATATATGCAAGTAGCACAAAGGAATGAAATGGCCTGGAGCATTGAATGTTCGTTCACTTTGTTAACCTTATTCATATAATTGATCCAAGTAGCTAAACCTGATTACAGCCTATAGGGCAAATATACGTGTCAGGTAGCTATATCTCACGGCAAAAATAAATTACTCTGAAGACAAGGTGTGCATAAGTACTTCAGTTTTTACACAATACTATCAATTTAGGCCACATTATGGTATAAAGGGAGAAACAGGCAAGGGATCAATTTGGCTATTCAGTGTACCACTATCTTAGAAGTGCACTAAAAAGACATCAAAGCCAAAGACCTTTTCTGTGTGAGAACATGAAATAAAAGGGTCCATCTTTGGATATCAACCAAATTCCATGACTTTTCCATGATTTCAATCACTTGTTTCATTTTCCCTGATATTTCCAGGTACGGCTGGGAGCCCTGCAAGAAACGGCGCGTCTGTGAGAGCACAACAAGCGTCTTCCTTTATGCATAGGAGATAATTGCTTTCAAGCAAATGATAGAATGAGGAGAGAACCTGAGCTCCAATATTCCTGGTCAGCACATAGTTGAAAAAAAAAACCCTCGGTTGCTACCCGACTTGGAGTCGAAGCATTTTGGAAAGAAACAATTGCATTTGGATGCTAACTTGTCCCGCGCTCGCCCAGAGTGCTGAGCTCATGACAGTGCATGTTCCAGGTTCCAATACCAACCCAGGCACATGCTTGCAACACTGACTCAGCATTTCATATCCGCACAGCTGCCATGGGATGCATAGCTGCCGCGGGGTGCACAGCTGCCGCGGGGTGCACAGCTGCCGCGGGGTGCACAGCTGCCGCGGGGTGCACAGCTGCCGCGGGGTGCACAGCTGCCGTGGGGTGCACAGCTGCCGCGGGGTGCACAGCTGCCATGGGATGCATAGCTGCCGCGGGGTGCACAGCTGCCGCGGGGTGTACAGCTGCCGTGGGGTGCGCAGCTGCCGCGGGGTGTACAGCTGCCGTGGGGTGCGCAGCTGCCGCGGGGTGCACAGTTACCATGGAGCGCATAGCTACACTTCTCAGAAATGGGAGAGTAGGGAGGCACGGGTCGTTGCAAAGGGCTAAGAGCTTTCTGCCGATGGTGACATAGCCCTGAACAAATTGTCATCGACAGCAGCTGTACACCCACTCCTCTGGGGCCAGTTGGACTAGCTAGCTATGTCTGCAGCACAAACCCATTTTCGTGGGTTTCCCAGTAGGGGTGGGGGTTTCGGGCAAGCTGACTTTTTCTTCACCAGGAGTAGGAATTAGTGCAAATAGGCCTGCCTCTACTGTTCAGTTAAAAAGTTTGTACTGGACAGCGTCGGGTCAAAAGAATCGGAGTTAGCAACTGATTCCAACAAAATCATGATCAAACTGTCTTCAATCTGCAAACAATATATACCTACTCAAATAATGAGACTCACCTACGGTAATTGACATAGCCTACTGACAAGGGACAAAGTAGCTAAATCTTGTACCATTGTGTCAATGCACTGGTGCCTACTGCTGCAGCTACAGCTCGAGCCAGGGTTTCGATGTTAGACAAATTCCAATTCCAACTCCTAGGTCTAACCAGTTTCCAATTCCTGGGTCCATAAAGAGTGTCTGACTTTAGCATATTCTTACTCCTAGAGGAATATTCCCATTTTCACCAACTCTGACCCATGGAGCTAACAACTGACAACCCCTTCCACGATTGTAACTTTCATTGGGCTTCAGAATCTCTCAACAAGCATCACCGTCAACGGCAGCAGCTCCAGTTACCTGAAGTCCTTCAATACTCTGTTGGTGTAGAAGACAGCAGCATTCATCATCTCTCGACAGTACTGGGATGGTGCGGGCTCCACAGCCACCCAACTGAGGCCAGGGATGCTCTCACTCACAGCGCTCAGATGGTTGAAATGTGGGGATGTGCGCTTGCTTTCTCGGAAGTTGATCACTTCCTGGATCTGTTTGCCTGTGGCCTCCAAAACCTGCACAATGTGCACATACAACAATAATGGAAACCTGAGCAAAACCGTACAACCTATCCATATCCGCCTTGAACCAAAAATCCTCATCTGGAGTTTTCAAAATAAAAAAAAGGCCTTTCTTCTCTAACCTGACCCAACATTTTGGCCCATTTCTAACCCGACTTACTCGAATTTGGGTGAAGGTGAACCCCTGATGTTGATTTTTGGTTCTTGGCAGCTAGCCATCAGCTTCTCAACGTACGTATGTAGCTACAGCATTTAAAAAAATTACCACCAACATTAAATAGAGCACTCCGAGAGTGAATACATCCACCAAGCAAGTCAATATTAGCAAATAACTCAAATGGATCCAGAAACTAGGATTTCCATTTTATCATCACCAAAATTCAGTCATTTGTGCCTCTAGACAGTAATGTCAGTTTTTATTTTCTTAAAAACCTGCCAGTAACTTTTCAAGTTAAGTTCTGACAACACTGAGAAAAACATTAGCCAAATACACAAATGGATGGACCCATCATCACCTAAATTTTGTCCTGCATGCTTTTAGCAATCTAAAAATTTCATCAAATTTCATAATAATTGGTTAATAGCCTTTTGAGTTATGTTGCTGACAGAGACCAACAAATGGACAAACAGATTATCACAAAAATTTGGTGAGCTATCTGCTCTTGGTAACAGCTACCAAACAATTTGTGTAAATATCATAAAAATCTATCGTAGCTATACATTTTGAGGTAATGGCACCAAGACAAAAAAAGAGGCAGACAAACAAAGGGTTGAACAAATCTTCACCAAAAGTTAATCTACTGTTCCTCCTAATATGCCGAACAATCCCTGTTAGTTTCATAAAGATCTATCCATAACTTTTTGAGTTAGCTATCTTGGTGACAGACAGTCAGATTGACAAACAAAGTCAACAAAAACGTAGGTAGCTTCCTTGGTAAGTTGGTAGAGGTAATAACAAACCTAGATCTATAGCTACTTGGATGTTATAAAACTAGCAGACGAGAATGCACAGAAGGGCTGCAGAAAACATAGCTAGCTAATACGGTCTGTTTCTAACATCAGCAGCGCTGTATAACTAGCTACCACAATACTGCAGCGTCACATCTGAAGGTGAAGGTAAGCCTCACCTGCAGGAACTGTACTCTGTAGGCTACCTACCAGTGCAGTTTTACATCTGTACCTGATCAAGCATACTAATGGTATCGAGCTCACAGACACAGCGGAGCCTATGATAAAGATTGAAGAGCATTTAATAACTTTTCCAGATAGCTACCTGTGGCGGGATTACCTACTACTCCCATTTCACTTGACTGTGCATAGTGGCGCTAGTAACCATGACTGATATGATATTATTAAGGTACTTACCTTAGGCAACTGGTCTTGTGAAGGTTTGGCACTCTTAGAAGCCATTACCAAAAAGGCTCGCTGAGTTCTAAAGGCAGACTCCACCAGTTTGGCCATTGCCGCAACATCCCCACCTATGAAACCAAAAATATAATTTGTGTGATGCGTGAAAGGCTAGCTATAGCTATAAAAACCTGGCCAAAATATTGGTAGCTTACAAATTAAAACATATGCTAATGAGAGTTCATATAGGCCTAATCACTTAGCTGAGTTAGCTCCCATTTTAAAACAATATACCATATATCACATAGCTATAACCCAGCAGCTATAAGGCTACAGTATATAGCTATACCTTGGAAGTGCCTCACTCGTAACTCAAAGAGTAGCTACACCAGCTACATCATCACCAAATTGTCAAGAAAGGTAGGTAATTCAGGGTTGCCTTGTCAGAGCTCTAAGGACAGTTAGGGAGTCCAAACTTTTTTAGTAGATCTGGAATGGGAGTCAGAAACCCACAAGTTTCATGAGCCCAGAAACCCAATCATTTAAGAAGTCAGAACCCCACTAGTTCTAGAATCCAGAAAGCCACTGGTTTTATGAGCCAGAAAGTGCCAAACTGGTTTCAGGAGTCAGCTCACTGGTTCATGAGTGAGAAACCCATTGGCATCAATCAAAGAAAGACTAAAATAGCCAACTCTAATTTCTGCATTCCTATTAACAAATTTAGCTGAATTTCTAGAGAATTTCAGATATCAGATAGGCTAGCTAATGCAAGATCTCACTGCAGATGTGAAGAAATAATTTCCCTTAATTCATGTCAATAGCTAATTAGACTATAGTAGGTAGGTAGACAGCTGTGAGTAGTTGGCCAGAGAAGACAGTAGACTATTGGGCTCCTAGGTATGCAAAGAACTCAACAAATATCGGGTCTAGCAGTTGGGGTAGGACCTTATGGCTACTTTCTATCTCCACAATCCAGAAGCTAAGTAGGTAGCTACCTCTATCTGTCAGGGAGCAAACAAGCCACAACCCTACTATCCCAAAGCAAGAAACTCTACTGATAACATTAGGTAGACTACCATATCTACCACATAGTTAGGTATCACTGTCTGCATGAACTAGCTACCTACCTTTTATAAATCTGCAAAGGAAAAGGCTACATAAGTATTGTTTTATCAGTTGTTATACTCACCAATGGCATTACTCTTGTCGAGGAAGGTCTTGAAAGGACCAGAGAGCAGAGTGTCGTAGGACACCACAAATGGCACTGTTGACTGTTCTGTTGGAAAAACAATAGCAGCTATTAGCTCACAACTGTCTGGTGGTATTTGAAGATACGAGCTACAGGAAATTTGGGAAACAGCATCTGACATAGCCTATGACTAAAATTTAAGCAGAGCTTCAACTATTCTATTTCACAATAAAATTAATTGTTTATCTGCAATAACTTTTAGTCAGTTTTTCCCACAGCATATGTGTATTCCAACACAAGCTCCTCCAAATTCCACACAGATAATAACTGATAATATAATAATTGTGTAATGAAGTAACTATTAACAGAAACAAAAACTGTCCAAGTCCTTGAAGCTGCAACTTATTTCAACCCAAACCAACCACTTCATCACAGTAGATAGCATTGATGGGGGTGATTCAGGACACTTTTTTTTTTTTTTTTGTATAGCAAAAATACTACCGGTAACCATCACACAAACACGTCGTGATTTGGGACTGGCTACGAGGTGATTCAGGACACTGGCTGAAACAGTAGTCTGACGAAACTCATTCAAGAAATAAATTTTTACAAATTTGATCATGCCATTGTAAAGCCCGACTCTTGAACCATAAGATGCAATAATTTTACCAGAAAAATACTCACTCAAAAAATGAGTCAGGCACATTTGAAAAAAAAAACACTAGCTAAACTGTCATGTTCAACAATCCCATTTGCTATGGAATGGTATGCAGTACAGTAATCTCTCGCTATTCAAGAGGGTTACATTCCATCAAGGGGTCGAGAATAGAGAATACTTAGAACATAGGAAATGAATAGGTTACGTTCCAGAAGCAGTACCTACATACCTACATACCTATGCTCCCTTGAACCTTGAAAGTTGACTGCTTCCAAGCCAGAGGTTTTTCCAACAGAAACTGTTCTTAGCTGTGTGCGAGTAGAAGTATGCGTGTGTGGTGGTGGTGGTGCGAGTGTAGAAGTGCGTGATGAGGTGTGTGGGACGGAATGAGCTGTCACAGAGACGACTTCTTATGTCCCAGATTCTTGAGTCGGAAGAAGGTTTGTCTTCCAGGCGTAATTTTTGGGCCAAGATTCGTAAGTCGAGGAGTTCATTGGTCGGGAGATTCGTAAGTCGGGGTTCTACTGTAAATATTCTACTTTATAGGACAGCGAATAATGATGGACTGTTGCATTCCAGACGGTCGCGAATAACCAAAACCACGAAAAACGAACCCGCGAAATTCGAGGGATTAGGCTACTGTAGTGAACAATCTCTAAAATCCAACCAATATGGCTTTAAACATAAATATTACATGGAAAAGATTAATTTGCATTTAAAAATACCCAAAGGATGTAAATGGAGCTTAAAACGTTAATACAATAGCTGAATTTAGTTTTTGAATGGGTCCCGAATCACACCGCATGTGCGGGGCAAAATCAGGACCAGTTCAACATGTTGTCAAAGACGAAATATTAGATTTGAGTCAAAATGCTTTTGCACACTTGAAACAAACAAATATAAGAACATCTTGTCAAAATTTGAAGTGTCTAGCTCAAAAATTGCGCTTTCTAGATCAAAGTTGTGAAAAATTGAGGTTTTTTTGTCAGACGTGGCTGGCACATTTCTTGAGTGAGTATTTTTCTGATAAAACTATAGCATCTTATGGTTTAAATGTCGGGCTTTACGATGGCGCAATCAGATATATTAAAAGGTAATTTTTTGAATGAGTTTCGGCCAGTGTCCCGAACCACCACGTGTGACGAGAGTGTCCCGAATCACACTGGTCGACACTAGGCCTACATGCGGTGCACCAGCGTTTAAAGGATACGGTAGTCTATAGCTAGAACTTTGTAGTCTGTAGACAATGGCTCCAATATTACAATAGCTACATGCCAGAAAGCCACGCTAACATGATTAGCTACCTATCTAGATTTTTCTCAATACATGTATAGGTACCTAGTAAGCAGAATCAAGTTCAAGCAATGCGCTGATTTTGAATTAAAAAAAAACACAATTCCTACAGGCAGAAATGTTGCAGAGAACAAAATACAGAACAATATAACGAGCGAGCGGTCCCGTAATAAAGGTAACTGTCTTCATGTCATATCTTCACTTATTAGGTAATAGGTACTATACAAACCAGAATGTGTGATAATTTGTATAAATGTAATTTGTATGGTAGCTAGCTAATGACTGAATAGGATGCACAACTGAACCACAAATAAACTGCATTGAGCCAGCTAATACCATGGCTGGTTATGGTGTATTTCCTCTGTATTGGCTGCTTGTGCTAACTACCCAATCTACAGCTGAGTGCTGGTAAAAAATAAATAGCTAATATGGTATAGCTATGTGCAAATTACAATGAAAGAGAAAAGATATAGGTAGCAATGTAGTAATGAAAACAACTCCTTGACCACAAACTGGTATAAACACCATGCAGGTCCAATGACAAATCATCTTGGTCATAGATATGAACTGAGTTCATATCAATGGGGGAACCAGCCACACTGCTCATGCAAAGTACGTATAGGATAGGTACGGTACTACACCTTCACAATCTGGTCGGAAAATTGCTACTATAAATAGTAAACCAAGGGTAAGACAGGTACCTATGTTAAAACATCATCCATCAAGGTGTTTTGAAAACCTGCCTGGCCAGTGTCGACCAGGGTGATTCGGGACACTGGTCAAAACTTATTCCAAAAATTATTTTCAAAAATCTGATTGCACCATCATAAAGCCTGACATTTAAACCATAAGAAGCAATGGTTTTATCAGAAAAATACTCACTCAAGAAATGTGTCAGCCATGTCTGAAAAAAACATTTTTGACCCCAAAACAACTTTGAAAAGTTGACTTTCAATTTTCGACAACTTTGATCAAGAAAGCCCAATTTTTTAGCTAGACCCTTCAAATTCAGACAGAATGTTCTTATATTTGTTGGTTTGG
>LQNS02278089.1:8120598-8141966 GCA_001587735.2 Parhyale hawaiensis | reverse complement strand
GTGAATACATTGTTAAAAACATCACAAATGGATATCCCCCATCTAAAATATGATTATTAACATTGTTACACACTAATTCATCTTACACTATTGTCGGGAATGTCGAAAATCCAGAAGTGCAGTTTATGCACTATGACCGCAACTTCTCTAATTAAAGCGTTAAGTTGTGGCTACACGATCCATCACTTCATCAATCACAAACACAAGAATCAACAAGCAAAAACACAAACAATTCCCTTCCTTGTCCCAACAGCATCAAAAACAGAAGCCATGAACACTTTAAGGTCACGGTATGCCAATTGAGCATTCCAATACTATAGATATTCCACCCTCACTTTATCAGCAAGATATTTATTTTAGTTGTAGAAGCTGACTGGCAGGTAAAACTTTAAATATATATATACTGGTAAAAAGTAGCTATAGCTAAAAATTTACTTGCTGGCATCCCCTTACACACAGAAATGCAGATGATAGAACAATAATTTCTCACTTTCTATTCATTAATTTCTATTGCATTTCACACTGTGAACATTCATTTCTTCCTTTCCAACAAAACTCTTGCTCCATAATAGATTTTACTAATGAAAAAAGAAGGAACAGATGTAAGTTGAGGAATATGCTACAGGTATTACTAATTGGTAACATATAGGGTAATGTCTCAATTACCGAATGCCTATCTATTAGGCTACTGGACGCAATAAGATTCCTAGCTACCTATATTCGGCAATAGATGGGCACTTGGTAATTGAGACATTACCCTAGTTGCCAAATGCTTCCATCTGTACAGAAGTTCAAATCAAATATAGCCTAAACAAAACTTGCTATGCAGGTAAATTTAAAACATAAAATGATGCTTCAACTACTAAATAATATAATAAAACAGATATATATATTTAAAGAGCAAAACATAATTTGTAAACTTTTGTTTTGACAGACTCCATGACATGTAGTCCATGTGATTGTGCTCAAAGATTTTCAACACGGCTGGCAAACAAAAACACAAACTTCAAAGGCTCGCTGTGCGCGTTTGTCCATCAAAATCATTCTGCAATCACAACTGCAGCCTTGTAAAATTAACTAATCAACATTGATAACCAAAAAATACATGCAGTACTAGCCTATGTCCTACAGCCATACTGCAGAGTATGGCCAAGATTCAAAGACATTTGGCAATGGATCTGCCCCATTTTTGTGATCTAAAGATCTTCACGACAGATTTGAGTAAAGTTTTACTTCAACTTACAAATGTTTTTGGGGTTATGGTTGCTTTCAGTATGTTAATTGAGTGAATTTAACACAGTTTACATGTACAACATTTCCATCACAAATGCTTAGTTTTGGAGATATTAGACTTGAAGTTCCCATTGTTTTCCTATGGGACAAAACAGCAGATGTAATTACAAGCTCGCTAGCAACCTAAAAGGAACCTAACTTAACCCTAATGTTGCTTGTATGGGATTGCCCAGTATTTTCTCCAATAGAAAAACAATGGGAAATTTAAAGTCATATAGCCTATCTCAGAAACAAAGCATTTGTGACAAAAATCTTTTTTATGTAAATTGTCCTAAATTGACTCAATTTACAAACTGAACACGAAAAAAACCATGAAAATTATAAGTTAAAGTAAAATAATACCTGGATTTACATTATTCTCTAGGCCTATCTTTTCTAAAAATTTCTGGTGACGCTTTGCCTAAACAGAGGCTATTTTTGACACTAAATGTGGCAACGCATTGGCTGAAAAGTCACGATCTTGATGACGTATTTGGCACACTCTGCAGTCTTGGCCTACTTCACATGAGTCACACCCGTATTTCCGAGGGCGGCAAACTACTCGCCAAGATTTTGGCAAGAAGTGCCACACTATGAAATGGGGAGTCACACAAAAATTTCACCCTGTAGCTAATAATGGAGTCATGGAGTGGAGATAGAGTTTCTCTGATCACCATCAATAAGAACAATACAGAAACAATGGCTCACCTTCACGTGTCATTGTAGGAAATCTTCAATTAGCTAGGTTACGATGATAAGAGGCAGCTGTGTGAGTCAGTGATTGATACCTAACTAGGCTAACTATGGTTCTGAATTGGCCAAAATATAGGCTACAATGAGAAACTCAAAAAGTAGGCCTATACTACAAAATTAGAATTATAATGAAGTAGGTATTTCCTTACGCTTCACCAAACGTCCTGAAATGATAAAATAATTACTTAAAATGATAACATGAACGTCTGACGGAAGAGCTGGGCAACGCCTGAATGATAACAGATTCTGTCCGGCAGCTGAGCAGATAACCACCGTAATTGGACAAGAACAACTTATTAATTTGAATGATACAATATGCCTGTATGCAAGTAAGAAAAATCAATTCGACTCAGAAGGGAGAACTGAATAATCTACGAAATTGCAATGCCGGCTCTGAAAATAGGCACGAGCACCTCACACGATGAAGACTGCCACAACACTGACCGTGACTGACGCTCGGAGCTTTGCAGCTTTCGGAATCGGAAATTGAATTTCTGACGAATAACAATGAACGCACTCACATACACTTTTTGTCAAACCGGAACAAGCCACAAGTTGGACTATACCCTATTCCAATAGATTATGATTGATATTCATTCACTCTTTCTTGGCAAAAATATGTTAAAGTTTGTATTGTTTTATCTGCTACTTCAAAATTTTGTTTCAAGGCTTTGATACCAGCTGATCATCAGTACTAGCTACATCTGTCACTATTCACAGAGCATTTTCTTGTGTCTAAACTATGTTAGAAGTGATGTTCTGCACCGTCAATCATGACAGAAAAAATAATAACCTCCACGAAATTCCATTTTTCTTTTTTCCTCTCCCTCCTCTTCTTGACATTTCTCAAACTTACATTGTTTTCATGTTTTGCCTGTTCGCTTGTATAAAAGATGCATTCTGAAGAGAAGTAATTAATTGCTAAAATCTGAGTGAGTTCTTCAAGACCTTTTGGAAAAATAAAGCACTTTGTGTTGTGTGTTCCATGTTATCACTAACGTCACTATACACTACATGTATATTGCTGAATTTATTTTCTTTCTTGATCCGTGTATATCATAAAATCTTCAAAGAGTTCAGGAATATCATAGAAGTAAGTACAGACAACAGCTGTATCAAGATAATTAAATGATATATATTTTTCGTGAAAATCCGATCCATGATAATTTTGTAGAAACTTTCGGTCATAAATTCATAGATTCGAACACACTATAAGGTACTAATAATTATAAGAGTACGTTACCTCAAAAAACTGTTTCAGCTAATTCATCAGACAAGCTTTTTTCGCGCATTTCTACTCATTAACACAATATTTATGGCAGTACTAACATAACTCTAAAGGTGCGAGAAAAATCAGCTCAAATGTAATTTTATTTTAGCGCTCATGCGAAGATGCAGTTATGGTCACACCAGCTAGAAATAAGCTACGGTCAAAAGATTCATTTCAGTGTTTCGATGAAATTATTGTTTATTTCATGCAATAACGAACAATTGCCAAGTAAAGGCCCGTATTGACTCATATCAGTAGCCATCTTCCACTCCGTAAAAAAAATCCTACGGAGAAAACAATAACACATGGCTAGTTTTCCTGTCCAGTAGCTACTATGTCTAAATTATTATAGCGGACAATAAGACCGACCAACCAAGTAACAAATTAACTGTGTATTGATAGTAGATATGACATAATTAAGTGTTTAAAGTAATTGAAATTCACATCCTTGATTTAGGCTATAATTCTATTATATTTTTATTCATAACATTGCATAAAGTATTAAAATATCTATGAACTAGTGGCCGGGTCAGTTATGCTTTAGATTTTAGAATACTGTGAACCAAACTCAGGAGTGGTGAAGGTAATGGTGATTTCATTGCACTATTTATTCTCCAGTTAAACTTAATTCCTTATTTAGTGATGCAGTCAATTTTTCGGCAGAGCGACAACATTCGAATGAAGTTACATCGTTGCGCATCGATAAGAAGCAGCTGCAGTTAATGTATGGACTGATGCTTAACTACTAAAACGGAATAGCTTTTCTGAATACCATCGAAAGGCATAACCCAGTCGGAAATTTATAGGCATTGATCGGTATTTTTCGGCTGACTATTAGAAAATAGTGAAAGGTATCCGATAACATCGCATAAATGCCTATACATTTCCGATTGGGAAGGTCTAGTGATGCTCATTAGATTTGAAATCGATCGTCTTAAAATTAGTAATGAAACTGAACGACTTGAAGAAGTAACGTCACATATTCTTCACAGCCGTATTTTGACGCTCAGGTACCCTAGAATATAACTGACCAATTACTCAACTCTGATTATTATTCAGTGATTTTGCCAATTTCGCATTGATATTGTCTGCTAGACTGCTAAGCACGGGAGCTGAAGCTACTTTTTTCAGTAAAAGCGAGGTAGAATGTATAAGACGGCAAGAACTCAGAATAAGATCGCGAATTACAGAAGAATTATGCTTACCGTAGACATTACGGGCAAAATAAGAGTTATAAGCATTGTCTATTATAAGAATGAGGACTGATTGTGGCTTCAGTTCTCAACGAGTTACGGTTCCACAGTCATGTGCATAAATTTAGGGCCTTATATGGCAGAACTACCAGGAAAAATGCATTTATTTGGTTTTCAAGAGTTAACTCTCTCCTATTTTCGTTCTTCGAGTGAAACACATCGTTTCTCTTCTCGGAAGAATTATTTTTCAACTCCAAATCCAAGAGTTTTATCCTGGTTGTTTATTTTAATTTAAGTTCTTTCAAAGAAAAGTTGCAATGGTTAGTAAGCACTGTTTTTCAGGATGATTAAAAAAACTTAAAAACAATAAGAGCTAAGCTTCGGAGAGTATTGGGTTTAAAGGCAACTCCACATTGTGGACTTCAGTTTTCAGTTCGCAGTACAAAGTCTTCGAACATTGAGTTGCGTCTTTGCGAGCAGTATAGACGGACCAGGAGGTCCACTTCCAGAGAGTAGCCGGAACTTAAGATCCGGCCTTCTATGAACTATTGCCATTATGTCAAAATCATTTTGATTTTTGATGCAGTGAAATAGAAGAAGAGAATAATTTCAGCCAAGGAGTTGATCGTGCAAGTACGATTAATTGCAAAAGATTCGCGGAGCTCAGCCGAGTCAAAACACCGGCTATAGTAAGTGTTAGCCATTAAGTCAGTTCGCTTAACAAGTGCAAGGAGGTTTAATAGAACGAGGAAGCGACGGCTACGGAAATCGGAAGTTAAAATTCTTCCCTAGGCTGATGCCAGGATGACTTCCTGATTGGGTACATGTATAGCTGGCAGTCTGTGATTGGTCAGGGAGATTGCTGGGAGCCTATGATTTCTGGGAGACATGGCTGAGAGCCAATTATTGGTAGGAAGTGAGCAGCCATCGAAAAAAAAACCTGGCCCATACAACGAAATGTGGCTGTCTTCCCTCTTTCTATTAAACATCCTTACACAAATATTGCCTGTGAAGTTTCGGATATCTTTATTCTAAGTTGTAGAAAGTTAGAACTCTAAAAGCTGTGTTTTTATCGACAAAGCAACAAAATATTCGAACGGTTTGTACTGGCTATGTAGAATAAAAGGCAGTAGAGTGAACCCGGCTTGACGGTGTGTCGGTGACGGCTTTAGTTAGTTAAGCGCATGTGAAGCAGCACTGAGGATAACTGGCGAGACGGGACTTACCTACAGCCACGCAGCCATTCGACATCCGCGGTGGAGGAGCGGGAGGGCCACCAGACGCCCCGAGCTTCTCTAACTTCGCGACAGCCGTCTCCAGTCTCGTCACCAAGCCAGCCAGCTCTGCCATGTTGCCTCCTGCGAAGTAAACAATTGTGTTTTAGCAATACAATCCTAAACAGTTCGGTCTTAACCCTGCCATAAAACAGGTCCGCTGTCGAAGCTAAAACCGCAATTCAGCTTCTGTTGGGCACCGCGGCAGTCCCAGATATTGTTAGGAAACCACGGAGCTCTGATAGAAGGATCCCTGAGAACACAGCTGTTGCTCGCTAGCCATTTTTTTTTTTTTTTTTGCATGACTGATTTCTGGTGGAACGTTTTTTTAATCACGGAAAGATATTCTACAATCGATACAAAAAGTGCGGTATTAGCAGTCTTGCCATGATTATTGGCAGAAGTAAGCTAATGAAGTATACATTTCGCCCGATAGGTCCACAAATTTGTTTTCTCCCATTGCTGCATGCTCTGTCCAGCCATAGTGTTCCATACTTACAGCCGCCACAGCCTTTCAGCCATTCTACAACTTGGTGTGCGTCGCTTCCCGCCAGCACATATGGGCACATTACAATATATAGTGCAGTGCAATACCCAGAAAGGATTCAAAACTTCCAATATAGTATTGCCATACATATGTGCAGCCAGCCAGCCAGGCTTCAGCCTTGCCGGATATTTTAGCTTCGTCGCCGAGACGTTTCGACCTTTCCTTATGTTAAACCTCCTTGCTTATGAGAATACAGTAGCTAAGGAGCGCTGCCTTGAAGTTCGAACCTATTTAGGGACGTTCGTACTTCATGACAACCGAATAATTCTCTGAGGCCATGTAAACATAATTCCGTGTCTATTACAGATATATAACAAGAAATCTACAATCATGTCAGTGGACTCAATAAGTGTCACTGGTAAAGTTTTGAATGTCTTCATTAACTGGAGGGCGAGCATGACTGGCGCAGTAACGTCCGTAGGTAAAAATAGAGTGTTACTGTACTTCTCGCATAAGCTAATTTTGAGACACTACTCAGAAAGCAATACACTTCTCTGCTGTTTACACGGACATAGTAACGCATTCGAACACTTTGAATTACTGTACGAACTTGAGGCAAAATATTACCACGTGCATCAGAATATTTTGGTGTCCGCGTGGCAGTTTTTAATGCCGATGCCACACGTTAGTCAAAAGAACGGGTATCGTCATCATTTCGTCCGAATGCGTTGATGTGCCCATTTAAATAGCACACACTTGCAAAGAATTTTGAGTTATAAGTTCCTCTAAAAATAATGATACGTCCGAAAGTTCACTAACGGCACCTAAGGCACAATTTCACAAACTGAACTGCGGTAAACATTTTTACACCTTTTAGTGGCAATCTGAAAGCTATGTTTACGAGAGTTCAACATAACGTTAGGACGAGAAGATGGCGCTACTCGTTCTTTTGACTAGCGTGTGGCATTGGCATAAGAGGCGCTGGTGAGCCGAAGCTCCCTAATTTAATTCAATATTATATAAAACCCTTTTTCTTATGGTTTGGTATAAATATATGTAACGTTATAAATGTTATGCGTACGCGAAACGTAAGATTAAATTTAAAAATTAAAAGAAAACTTGTTACTACATTTAAACCTTTTCATGAATCCGTTATGTGGATGTCAGTAGCCATTCTTCAGTTCATAACAAATTGTACATGTTTTGTGGTGTTTAACAGCACTGCGCTGGCCCAGCCTCCGCAGTCTTATAGGACACGTGCGACTGAAAGCCGGAGTTAAGCCCTGGAAGCTTAACTAGTCATAAACTCCAGACAGAAGCTTTGGCTCTGTCACACTGAATCGTGCTGCAAGTGCTAAAAGCAACCTGATTACGTTCAGCCTGCTGAAAATTCCATTTTATTGAGCTAGATCGAATTTATGGAAGTCTAAAGAGTAACCGATTATGGGTCAATGTCTGAAACTGAATTCAGTGGGTCGAAGCCAGCGCCTCTGCCTGAAGTTTCAAACAAGTTGAGCCCTGAAGCCTTAATTTTGGTGCCCAAACGAACATGCCCTGGATGATGCATAGTTGCATAAGTTCAATTTCTATATTAGTGCTCCTACTATAGTCACAATTCACCGCATTCAACTGCAGTTATGAGCTTGTAAAGTACCGAAACTATACAGCTTTCTATGTTTTATTTCACTCTAGTTTAACTGAAAGAGATATTCGAAACGTTGCTAGTGACACTTGCAGAGCAAACTGAAGCAGCGGTTAACATCTTAGTAAATAATTTAGAGTACACAAAGTCGTGTTCGAATCGTCGAAGCCTGAACTTTCGCATATTTTGAAGCAGGAAAGTAGGACAAATGACGTACGTGTGAACAAGGAAAGCAAAGTAGGCAAAGAGCGGCGGCACCACGGGACCAATGAGAGGATTATTCAACTCAGGCCACCAAAAGTTGGCATCAGCGGCCATGCGGGGACACATTATGCAGACCCCGGGCCCCATTGATGGCTGCCTGGCCCCAGCCAACGGCGCTGAAGGGGGTCCAATAAGTCGTGCTTTATGTCTTTTCCTTCACAGTTCACAGGAGTGGCGTGTGGAAAGTGTGGTCTCATAGCTAGCACACTTTCCTGTGTACCGGAAAGAAAGCGCACCTCGAGTAAAGGCATTTTCATGTAGCACTATAGCACACCAAGGCAAGTATTTATCGTCTGTGCCCGGGAAAGCTAGCCGAGACACATGTCTCAGTGGAGGGGGTCCAATAGCCCCTCATTTGCTGTCTCATAGTAATTCAGGCTTTACTTTACGAAATCGGTATGAAATTTAGATGTACGATTTCTCTAGTGTTGCCTGCAACGCCAATACAACTAACTGGTGGCTTCGATTCACGCAGTGCGATCTACTTGTCATAGTGGTGCCTCAAGTGTAATTGATTTGCGAGAGTTACCAAACTAACAAATAAACAAGTAGTATTAGTAGTAGAAATTTTACTAGCGATAACAAATAAAGAAACAAAAGCATTTCATTCCCCCATTTGGAAGGTTTTCATGAACCGAGACCATTACAGGAGCTACTAATTCACTAAAGTAGGTCTGTACATGATAATAATAATAATAATAATAATAATAAAGGTTATAGGTTAAGTTGCAGATAATTAGCGCCACCATACCACACAACCTGCATTCTACTGATATACAGAACTATCCCAGCAACTCGAGCCAAACGCGAATCGATAGCACTGGATTGGAGGACCAAAGTTAAATCCTAGCAGACTAGCTTATCTCAGTGGCCGTGTGTGAATTGCAGGCGCTATGCGTATAGCCACGCACTCGGTAGCAGTCGCTTCCATCCAAAATTTTGTAAATAAATTTCGGACGACATCACAGGCGTGTTGTAATCACAACCTCAGGTGTTACCGAGTGCTACACCGGTGGCCTCACCGATCAAAATTTCTATCACGGTCGGAACCAGAAAAGTATATAATGGCGCGAGTCCATTTCATTTGCAGGGGACAAAAAATAAAATATACAAACGAAAAGCGAATAAACTTGCTCCCTGGCTCAGAGTAAGTAAATAAGCATGCTGACACCGAGCTACTCGTAAGAGAAGTTATGAACTTATGATCAACACAAAACCTTTGTTATTTTGTTATCGTCGATCTTACAATTAATACTCGTCGGTATAGGTAGTGGCCTCGTACCCGTATTTCGGGATACGGTTACCAGTGTTCAAGTTGCGGTAGACAAATAAGTAATAAATAAAAGAATGTATTTCTCATATAGATGCTGTGTCCAACATACTTGGAGCACAGCATCCTGAGGTGTTCATACAAGAACCACACTTAGTACTAACATAGGAGAGAGGGAGCATTTGCTGTGCAGTGTTTCACTTACTGCATTTTACAGAAAACAAAGAAAAAGTGGCCTGTCATAATGGCAAAACGTTTACACTTGAATAATCAAAGAACAAAATCAAATATGACGTTTGGGGTCCCAACGGACTACAATACAAAGCTAAAATTAATTGTCCATTACATGTAGTGGAATCGAAATCAAAGTTTTAAGTATCTGTTTTGTAATACACACCGTACATCTAAATCCAATAGGTCTAATGTACTTCCAATTTTCCATTTTCTTCTAGCACATCTAGAATGAAGCATATTAAGCCAACATGTTTGTGGAAAATTATATTACTTGCACTATACCTTAATTTCGCGGGAAAACGGTTCGAAACCAAAAACTAGCAAAGTAACACAATTTTGAACAGATATATATAGACATAAAGAAGTTTTTGACCTACATATATATATATATTACAGTTTGAATTACGGTGTGTGTTATACTGTATGTGGCTTAATTTTTTTCTCCTATGTGGTAAAAATAAAGAAATCTTGAAATAAAATTGGGTTGCGATTGTTACTACTATTATTAATACTTCACGCTCGAGCCACCACGGACAGACACTGCATGCAACCGGAACGAAATATTATGTAACACCGGAAAGCCCGAAATGCTGCCAAAGAAAATTTCAACAGAAAGCCATTAGTAGCTGATTTAAACGCCTGCAGGCCAACACGAACGAATACCAATCACGGCAATATGAATTCCAGACCACGCCCCTCAGCTGTCCACACGCCTACATAGGTATTCAATGCATCCACCATATCTAAGTTTGCGAGAAGAACTATCCAGGAACGACAACATTATTATTATTATTATCCATCTCCTAAATTAAGTCTGCTACAACAATGTATTATCATGTCGCTTGTTCTTAACTTAAACTACTAACTTACTCTACACCTCCACCTGAGCCATACCTCCACCTGAGCCCGAACGCTCAAAACGCTTTGTAAAGATAAGTGCCTGCAGAGGCGGGATGCACAAACGCCTTGTAAAGTTACGGTAACATAAACTGTACAGTTCCTTGAAGAAGTACTGATACCGCGGCTCAGGTTTTGCAACTCTCTCATTCTGATCTTCAAAACGTTATGATCAAAGGGGTTTGGACTTCCAACCGATACATACCTAAATAATCGACAAACTTAGATGGTAGATCGGATATTAAAGTGCAAAACTTCAGCAGTTACATCGGCGTCAGACCCACGTTGGTGTGACGCCTCATCTCTACAAAGGTACAACGGTTCAGCAGTTACAGGGTAGCACTTGTGCCTGCAGCTGTACAGTTACGGTGCTTGCGACAAGGCGTTTGAGCATCCGGCCCTAGCTAGGCGCACGCATACGCCGACGTTATATGGCTTAAGTCTTTAATTTTTCCTCTTTGATTCAAAAACTAAGCCTCAATTTAGTACTATGCATTGTCCTGACAGTGAAGCCACTTTGATCATAATTTTTTTCAAGATCGGTATAACGAAGTAACAAAATTTGAGCAGTGAAATCGATACTTCTTCACAGAACTATCCGTATAATATACCTATATACGTAACTGTAACTTTATGAGACGTTTGAGCATCCAGAATACCGTGTGTACACTATGGATACTATACTATAGCATCGCCCTTTCTTCGCTTGCATTATAAAGCTAAGCCATATAACCTGCAGTCTATCCTATAAGTCTTGCATCCTATAGCTAATTGTTCGTTTCTGCTAAATCTATTAGAACGCAAGCCCACCTATCCATCGTAAGTGCAGAAACTATACCCGAACCCTGCAATACGTCAACCTGACGATGAAAATCTGGTAATGAGCAGTGGATGACTTGCATTTCACGGGCAGGAACTCTCTTCACCATGCTGCGGTTACCTGTAGGTGTGCATACCGCACCTGCACCTACTCATATTTTAGCCAAAAGCGCACATATACGCATCATATATCCGCTGGTGTGTGGTATGCAGTAATTCACCTGTGTTACCCAGTGCCCCGCATGACCCATGCACTGCCAGAAGCCATGTGGGGGGCAGACACCCATGCATTACTGCCCCCCGTGGCCCCCCACAAGCGCTTCTTACCTCCCGATATTGCCGAATTCAAAGCCTCCGATATCTCTTCAGCTGAGGTCATGAGTTCATTGCGCTGATTGGACTGGGCCGTCAGCTNCTAGAAGCCATATAGGGGCAGACACCCATGCATTACTGCCCCCCGTGGCCCCCCACAAGCGCTTCTTACCTCCCGATATTGCCGAATTCAAAGCCTCCGATATCTCTTCAGCTGAGGTCATGAGTTCATTGCGCTGATTGGGCTGGGCCGACAGCTGAGGGATGGAACTCAGTCTGTTGCTGAGCCTCTTCGCCTGCTCCACAAGAGCCTCTGTTTTGGTATCCCGGATGGTTACTCCGTTACCGGTATTTCTGTCACCTTCCTTTAACTTCATGTTGATTTGGTCCCGTCTCTCCTTATCGTCCGTTAGGGCTGTCCCGTCCGGCGACTCTAAGGACTGTTGAATGGATCCGTTTATTGTTTGTCCCACTGACTTCCCGTTAATGGAAGGGATCTCAGTGGCACTGTTGGGATTACGGGGCATGTCGCAGTTACTAGGCGTAGTAACCGACGACCGGTCACCCTCCACACAACTGCACGCGCTCCCCATCCTGTCTGTTGCATCAGCAAAATCGTTGCCCAATTTTCTCACGAACTTCCTCCCTTGTTACCACAATCAGCATCACGATACTCACTAAACAAATACCTCGTGGTGTATTCCAATACCATATTAATTCAACAAAAAGGAAGTCTCTGAGGAACAATTATTGGCATTTCGGACCATTATCTGCTGTGGGTACTTCTCGAGATCTGAAAAAATTAGTTCGGTATTATGGAAACTATTGCAGGAAAAATATCATCTGTACCATATAAATTTCAGTGCTGCCATTTCGTACATTTGACAATTACTTCTAATAATATGTACCTCATTTTTTTGCTAGACTACCGGCATTTTGAGGCACTTCTTTCTTTTCAGACCCATTCGTTGACATTGACGGTTCACTCGAAATAAGTTGCTATCAATACCCACGATGAATATAATTACAACTACTCTTTATGCTATCTGGTACACACACCACACTACTGATAGTTTATAGTACGGGTATTCTTCACTAATAAATTTTGTGTACATAACATCGTGTGCCATATAGCGCGGTCCGGCCGATTTGTAAACACGCCGGTGGGGATGACCAAGGGGAAGTGCGCCATACTGAGAAGCCTTGGGGGAATTTCCTGAGGAAAAAGAGGTGCGTGGCTCATCAGTGTTTGACCTTTGGTTTTTTACGTAAAGTAAATTTGAAAAAATCACGAAGGCGTTAGGAGTAAAAAAGCTAGAGTGTCGCGTATGAAACGAACAAAAAGATGATGGAGTCATGCGTGTGACTGGTAATGCATTTGACAACATACAACATGGTGTATTGGTATGAACATTCGGCAAATTTTTAGAAAAGGCTCAACAGAAAATTTCGTAATAAGCATGCATTGATTTTATGTAAAAAAGAGAGCAATTTACGAAAATGATAATGAAATCGAGGGCAAATGCCTTGTTTTCCAGATATTTGATTTTGAAGCTCCCATTATTTTCCTATGAGAAAAAATAGCCGGCGTTGTTAGAGGCTTGCTAGCGACCGCCCTACGACCCTAACCTACACTAACCTCACCTCACACCTAGCTAGTTGAGGTCGTATGGGTATGGTCGCGCAATGAACTAGAGGACAAACACGCCTTTGAAAGTGGCACCGTAAAACATTATGCAGCGGCCGGCTGACGATGCATCGCCCGCCCGCCGGCTAATTTTAACTGCTCTCTGGGTAACTATGGCTTCCGGTCCCGATGACCTTGAGACTTGAACGGGATGTTTTCGGTAATATTAACCGTATATCTACTGCTGATCCTTTCTATTACTCTTCTCTTTCTTTTTGTTGTTCCCACGCATGGGTCCCTTCTCTCAGTTGATGAGCTTGAAGAGACTTGTTTTGTCTGTGCCCCGGGGACAGAACATATCATGTGGCACAGAGGGAGACAAACCGAGACCATCTATCTCGACGGCCTCGGACAAACCCCTACATCTGATGACGTCATCCAACCGTGCTAATTTGTTACGTTGTGCTCGCAGTTCGCACCGCTTAACCGTTTTATATTGAATAGTAGCATGGACACTAATTATTTTTTGCAAAGAGAATTATTGATGCATGGTGATTTCTGTAGAGTTTAATATATTTGTCATTGTTTAAGTCATTCTTTATCAGGCTTGTGATAAGACATGGTTACGTCATAGCTACTGATAGCCTGTTGTCATTGTAACATTGCAGCAGACCACTTACTTGACCGCTACTGTGACTCAAAACTAGGCCCATGGTCGCATTATGGAAGCTTTAGTTGAAATGTTTCTATTTAGAAGAGGAAGCTGCAGCGCAGTGCATGCCGTTCATCGTGATGTAGCTAATGGGTCGTTTTATTAGTGAGAAACATAAGATACAGGTCATCAGTGAGAGATTATAATGATATTATGAAATTGTTATCGCCATTTTGGCATGTGATTGTCTTCCACCAATTATCTCTAGTGGTGAATTCAATTTTTTTCGTCAGAAAGATTTTCCGTATCTATCGATGAACAACGTGCTTTTTTAGCGAATTTTCTATAATTTGACATTAAGAAAACCCTCAAATAAAATTTCAACCATCAGGCATGGGACTCCTCTGCGCTTTCGAGTGAGCAATGACCTCTATAGCGTGGCCGGGGGGTCATAGTTTATTGCTAACGATAATATTTCTTCAGAGAAAATCTGAAAATCATTATAAGATACTCTTTCACAAAAGCCAGTTATACTGTCACTAGGTTCACCGTCACAGCAAAGTAACCTTTCACTGCACACTGTCTGCCGTTCGCAAATTATATTTAACGCAGTTTTTCACGCAAGTTACTGTAGAAATTTGTTCTATCTCACCGAATTATCTCCGCCCCTACAGCTCAAGTTCTCTATTAGCCATTGAACAGATACTATTACCTCACCGGCCATGGTTCTAACTCCAGAAATGTTATCTATTCCTTGCCAAATTTTACGTTTATGAGCAAATGACACTTTTGTCTTAGCTAACAAAGTTAAAAAGCTCTTATCTTAATGGAAGATTGGCATATACTTGTCAGAAAAAATAAGGATATTGCCAGATCCATTGTGTATACTCTAATGTATGAAAGTGCTTCTCGCTTTCATGCCAAATTGAAACACCATTTATCGTAAGAAAAACACTGTTTGTAACGCTCTTAATGGGCATGAGGGCATGAACTGCTCAACTTTTTTTGTTTATTTTTTTTTTGGGGGGGGAGAAACTAATAAATCATTTCCTAGGGTTGGGGAGCGTGGACCTGTGCGAAATAAAAGCTAGAGTGTATGACCTAAGAGGAAATGCCTGCCCCCCGCCCCGAGCCCTATATATATATAGGTGCGCTTGGGAGCGCCAGCAGCGAGGCTGGTTATCTGCAGCGGCTGCGTCATGGCGGGCGTATGTGCCTCATGACGTCATCAGCCAGACAAGGAACCGTACAAAGATAGTGATAGAAGTAACTGCTGCACAGCGATGGCTTGTTCCGTTATGAGGCGCATAGTGTATCTATGTCCAGTGCGAGCCATAACGTAATTTCGTGTACAACATGAAGTTCGCCGTATATACGTGTGTGCAACTAGGCTAACATTGAACAATGTTAATAAAATGCATGTAGCGTATATGGGTTCTTCTCTCCTAAATTTCACTGGAATGTATCGTAATGGGTGCAGCAAGAGTGTCTTTGGTTTATTCACTGCTGCTAATGTCATCTAACGCACTTAGCTTATACTTAGATGGTCAGCAATTTCAATACCTAATTTTCAATCGGCCTGAATAAATGCACTGTCAGATGCTAACTGCAAACTGATTAGTCTAGCGGAAACTACAAACTCAGCCTTTCTCCTCAGGATTCAGTGTATAACGCCGTATCAAGCGCAATCGGTGGGCGATTGCCGACAGAAACTCGGTTCAAAATGGCCAATAGTAAACCCACGACTGAAGTTCCACGCAAGTTGAAGCTAAATGGATTAGACTATCTGAACCGCATTGTGCTTATCGGAAGTACCCACCATTGAATACCTGCTGCCTGCTAAGGCAAAGGTGCTGCTTGTTCAGGTGCGTTGACCAAGCAAGCAGAAGCGCCCTGACTGCTTTCACTGCATGAAGCTCGGCACTGGCCCCCCAAGACTCTGACCACTCCACCCCCCACCCAAGCTCTCCCTTCCCCCTACCGGTCGCAAAAACTCCTGCCGTTATTAACTCTAGACGAAATACTGGCCGTCCCAGCAGTTAAACTAGTTGCACAACTTTTGGTGGGGTCAAAATTCCGTTTGGGAAGATGGAAGTGGTTTTGCTTTAAATAGCGTATTTCTGCAAAAATGTATGTACAAAGTTTTCAGTAAATCGATGTATAATGCTGTCAGTTAATAGATTGGCTTACGCTCGGAGTGGGCAGGCCTAATCTAACGAATATGCGATCTACATATTCTTCGGTTGGCGGTGTGGTTCTGCCGGATCCCATAGATCTATATATCCAGTCCGAAATTTTAAAGCAATTGGCCGTTATTGCCCAATGTCTCTCCCCATTTATTCGTAAACATCAGGTAGGTATGTGCTTATAATTTTGCAATAGGGATACCTGAGAAGCCAACAGAAATTTTAACCTATGTGATTTTCCAGCCGTATACAGCTGACACGCCAGTTAGTGTACAACAGGAGATGCGTCGACAGCGTTACCTAAGGCGCTGAAGACGTATTCTCCACTTCTTCTAACAGTGATTTTCTTACAATTTTCCCGGTAATAAATAGATAATGATTATAACTAATCTAGAGATGACCGAACTTCAAAAAGAGACCAAAATTCTGCAGCTTTTGGTCAGGCCGTACTGGAATATTCGTCAGAGTTTGCTTGAAAAAAAAAAAAACGCTACGTTGACTTTATTAGAAATTGGAACTATAGCGTCTGGAGCTACCTACAGTCGCGAAAGAGATAAGCCTAAAGATGTTGGCTTAGAGTAGAAATATAAATAAATGATGCCCTATATTATCTTTCTCCCACATTGTACTTTCAGTCTGTACGTGAGCGGTTGCAAGTGGTGTCTCAATGTATATCTCCTCTAGCTATTTATATCTTGTATTATCCAGAAAAGAGTAGCAGTCTGTTCATACCTAGCAATAGGTTTGTTTTCCATGTACCATTGCGCAGTGCCTCTGATTAGACTTATTCGCTTTCCATTGCAGCATATATAATAACAAAGCGTTCAGTTTTGTAATTCATACATTGCAATGGCCTCTGTTGCGAGCCTGTTAATGAAACGGATTATAGGTATAGCATTAAGCACCGAAAAGCTTCACTAAATACAGAGTCATATGAACCTACTGATCTACGGGTTATATGTGGTGTATTTTTAACAGTACGCTTGCGAATGCGAACTTAAGCATATCTCTGAAGGTTCAAGTGCCACCAAAGAATGCTACTTCTTTCATAAACCGCGTTACTGACAGTACAAACTAACTCGAATACCTCACTTGACCAAAATATAACAAGGTTAATGCACGGCACTACACAAAGAGACCAGTTGTAGTTGCCCGGAACTTTGGAATTACCCCAGAAAATGCTGCTCAGAAGCCTCAAATTACCCCAGCCCCACAGACTTCGTACCTCGAAATTTCCCAAAAATTATGCCCCTCTGGCCTCGCATTCGGGCACTCGATCGGCGCCCCAGGGATTTAATAAAGGGGTTCCCACCCCGCCCCCTCACCACAACGGCCTCAAAACAACATCACAAACTACAAAAACGAACATCGGGAAGAAATGCCCACTAACGCAGTCAAAAGTTTGTATGTTTCCGTTTAACCGATGAAATGGGACCGAAAAATCTTTCTCACGGTTTCCGCGACTACGCACATTTTTCAAAAATGGAAAAAAAAAACTTGCGATCGTTTCAGAGTCGCAGTTTCATTCACCTTTCAAGCACTGCAAAGAATGTTACTACGAAAGATCACAAACATCGTCCAGACAAACGCGATTTGTTTACGTCAGAGACACAGGCCCGCGCGGTGAAGCAACCATGAGGTGGGCCGCTGGCACGAGACCATCTGCGGCCCTTGCGCCCCCGCAATGTCAAACGATCGACTGGGTACTGCTGGCACTGGCAGCCTTGCACTCTCGCCGTACCAGCTGCGGCAGCTGGAAGCGTTCCAGCGACTGCACTGAAGAAGCTGAGGATGCAGCGTTAGCTTCTCTGCTCAATGGAAGCTGATTGCTGACGCTGACTGCAGGTACCTCCAGCTCGCAGAAGCAGCTTTTGTGCTCCTGGCACTATATAACAATACGTTAATTATTATTTAGTAAACAAAATTTTCGGCTTGCTCAACTCATTTGGCTTTGGCCATGCTTCCAAGTACCATTAGTCTGATAGGTTCTATCTCCGAAAAATTTGCCAGTATGTTTAGTAGTCAGTGATACATGTGGATATTTTATGTTTATGCAGAGTAAACTGAGCAATTTCTGTTACTTCTTTAATAAAAATCAACAAAATGGTAAACAGTGAAAGGTTAATACATTGGTATATCTTTTTTACGCTTCACTACTAATGGCTGCCACACTAGTGAAAAGAACCAGGAAGCAAAGAGTGTAACGTTTCATTCTTTGCTTCCTGAAAAGAACGAATTTCCTCTGCTATAACGGTCCGAACGTTCTGTTAAGTCCTCGTAGCCTCAGCTTTGAGTGTACCAAAAAGGTGTAAAAATGTTAGCCGTCAGCTCAGGTTACTCAGCAAGTGCAGTTAGTTAAGTTTCTTAAATCGCTTCATACTTGGAGGGAATTATAACTCAAAATTCTTTGAATGTGTGTGCTGTTTAAATGGACACATGAAGGCACTCGGACGGGAATTTGACTCGTTCTTTTGACCAGCGTGTGCACAGATCATGGCAACTGCCGATATCCACCGCCTGGAAAGTACCATCTTCTCATTCACTGCAGAATTGTTGCTTGAAGCATACACTGCACGATACATGATGATTTATTCCTACTGAAGACGTCTTACTGCGACTATGCAAGCATAAAGAAAAAAAAATCATAGAGCGCACTTTACATGTTGTCCACAGAACCCACAAAAAATAAAAATAGAACTATAACACTATACACTCGTATAACACGATCGGTCAACGGTTTAGAACAGGCGGATCTAGCTGCACAAACCGCACAGTAGCTATTTAGTCGGTTGAATCACATGGTTCCGAAGGGCCAGTATTGGGACAGCTATGTCTTAAGGTATTAATGGAAAATCCACTTACACTTACCGTGTAATTGTTTACCTGTCGGGGTTTGACTCACCTGTTGTACGGTGCTCTGTGTCCAACAGGTAACTTCTCTCCTGATGTTGTTGAGCTCCGACAAACTGCACTTCACGTCAGGGTAAACAATCTCTAACTTTGTCTTCCTGAGATTTTTCACGACGGTGACTTTACTTCCGTATTATCCCAAGCTTCTTTCTGCTAACCACGTTATATCACTGCTATAGTACCTGGAGACTTTCTATGTTCCTGTTGTGCTTTATAAAGCTTTTAAGGAAATATTGACGAATTAATTTTATTAAAGCTACTTACCGGGTGGGGGGGGGGGCGGGTATACCTAAACAGACGATGATAATGAATATTCTTTGGTAAAGCTTCGGAAACTTCTAAGCAATTAGCTACCCGATATTATCAGATACCGGCCCTACAAGAATCGAATAATTGCGTATGATTTTCTGACAGGGATAGCGCAGCAGGTTAGTAACGGACTACAAGCGGCACAGGCCAAAGTTAGGTACTGTAAGTAACCTGCTCCGACATAAGGATCGTCCCCACAGGGCGGACACAACACAATGGGCGAGTTGCATGCGCCGGTGCTCCAGATAAGTGCCGGCAGCGGGAGCACGCAAGAACCAAGATTAGATTTTGATTCAATGAGATTAGATTTAGGGCGTGCTCGATTGGCCCAGGAAATCAGGACTTCAAAGCTTGACTTGGACTTCAGGCTGGTGTGCTGGCTTTGACCTGTTTCAGGTGCTGATCTTTACTCTTGAGTTTTACTCAAACTCAATTTTGCTCCTGGAAATGAAGGTTTCTCCCAGCGAGCCACAAGTTGTCTCCTACATAAATATGAAGCCAACGATGCAGAACCATGACGAGCATGAACTGAATAAAAACTACCTCTGAACGAGATTTTGCATTTGCCGTTGCTATGGAGTAACTGGAATATCATGGATTGCTTTCTAGATAGAGTAGCATAAATTTAAATGTTGCCATTGCATTCATGTTGCACTCCACATATAGCAGATTATTCACTTGGACTGATGTCCTTCTCTCTTGAACTGAGTAACGGCCTCTCTACATGATTGTCTTATCAACGTCTTCACTCGCCCGAATGTTGTGCAGCGACGTTGTAAACGCAACATTATGCACACCGCCACAAAAAATTGTTCAAATGATAACCGTCCAATCAGTTTTCTCTGCAAGTGTCACGAGGCAAGCTATAACGGTCATCTCTTCAAATTTGAAGTGATGTAAAACTAAAAAAAAAAACAGTTCACTTTTCTACTGATGTACGGAACAGTAACACAGTCGGACGAGTGGACGAACGACGCACGGAATAGTAACACAGTCGGACGAGCGGACGAACGACGCACGGAATAGTAACACAGTCGGACGAGCGGACGAACGACGCACGGAATAGTAACACAGTCGGACGAGTGAACGAACGACGCACGGAACAGTAACACAGTCGGACGAGTGGACGAACGACGCACGGAACAGTAACACAGTCGGACGAGTGGACGAACGACGCACGGAACAGTAACACAGTCGGACGAGTGGACGAACGACGCACGGAACAGTAACACAGTCGGACAAGTGGACGAACGACGCGCTAACATGAATGACGCGTGAACTCGCCCTATAATAAGACGTAGATCGACCACAACACCATCTTTTACGATATATTCGGAAGCGGCAAAATATATACTTACTTCAGCCGGCCTCTGCACGAGCGAATAGACATATAGTAACACTAGTTTCGTGGCGTACATTAAACGGTAGATTTAACATACAAATACTGTTGAGTAAGTCATAAAGATGTAAATTATCAGCCTGTATATTGGACGTAAACAACAACGGTCATAGAATATTGGAATGATGACAAAGACATTCTCAGGTCGGGAATTCTTCTCGGTCTACAACAGAATATTACACTGCGTGGGATTAGGTGACGGAATAAGTGTGATTTTCGTAGCAACTGTTACGTACTTCACCCCTTACACTGTCATTTATTTACGCTTCGATTATTATCAAGCACTATAACATAAAGATCATTAATTTTTGTTACATTTGTTCAAGTAGAAAGATATTCTTTTGCCGGGAATCCCTCATGTTGCTTGTACCAGCAAATATTTCACTACGTTCATTTAGACTATTGAACAACTGTGATTTTCTCAGTAACTGCAGAGTATTTCACTCCCTACACTGCTATTAGATTATTCCACGCACTTTGACATAAAGAACTATAGTTTTGATAACATTTACGGGAGAAGAAAGACATTCTTGAGCCGGTAGTCACTCCCGTACAAGACTGAGGGATGGCGGTGGCCACGGCCGTCTTGGCGAGCTGC
>LQNS02278089.1:8060808-8074542 GCA_001587735.2 Parhyale hawaiensis | reverse complement strand
GGGGGGGGGGGGGGGGGGGGGGGGCGGGTAAACCTATTGTTAAGTTCACTGCTAAACAGACGATGACAATGAATATTCTTTGGGAAAGCTTCGGAAGCTTCTAAGCAATTAGCTACCTGATATTATCAGATACCGGCCCCACAAGAATCGAATAACTACGTATGATTTTCTGACAGGGAGAGCGCAGCAGGTTAGTAACGGACGACAAGCGGCACCGGCCAAAGTTAGGTACTGCAAGTAATGTGCTCCGACATAAGGATTGTCCCCACAGGGCGGACACGACACAATGGACTCGTTGCATGCGCCGGTGCTCCAGATAAGTGCCGGCAGCGGGAGCACGCAAGAACCAAGATTAGATTTTGATTCAATGAGATTAGATTAAAGGCGTGCTCGATTGGCCCGCAAAACCAGGACTTCGAAGCTTGACTAGGACTTCAGTCTGGTGTGCTGGCTTCAACCTGTTTCAGGCGCTGATCTTTACTCCTGGGTTTAAACAAACTCAGTTTTGCTTCTGGAAATGAAGGTTTCTCCCACCGAGCGACAAGTTGTCTCCTACATACATATGAAGCCAACGATGCAGAACCATGACGAGCATGAGCAGAAAAAAAGCTATACCTCTGATCGAGATTTTGCATTAGCCGTTGCTTTGGAATAATTGGAATATCATGGATTGCTTTCTAGATAAAGTAACCATGAATTTAAATGTTACCATTGCATTCACGTTGCACTCCTCATGTAGCAGATTATTCACTTGGATTGATGTCTTCTCTTGAAGTGAGAAACGGCCTCTCTACACGATTGTCTTATCAACGTCTTCACTCACCCACTCGTCCTAATGTTGTGTAGCGGCGTTGTAAACGCAACATTATGCACACCGCCACAAAAAGTTATTAAAATGATAACTGACAAATCAGTTTTCTCTGAAAGTGTCACGAGGCAAGCTATAACGGTCATCTCTTCAAATTTGGAGTGAAGTAAAACTAAAAAAAAACGGTTCACTTTTCTACTGTTTGTACGGAACAGTAACGTAGTCGGACGAGTGGACGAACGACGCGCTGACATGAATGACGCGTGAACTCGCCCTATAATAAGACGTAGATCGACCACAACACCATCTTTGTACGATATATTCGGAAGTGGCAAAATATATACATACTTCAGCCGACCTCTGCACGAGCGAATAGACATATAGTAACACGAGTTTCACGTCGTACATTAAACGGTAGATATAACATGCAACTACTGTTGTGTAAGTCATAAAGATGTAAATTATCAGCCTGTACATTGGACGTAAACAACAACGGTCATAGAATATTGGAATGATGACAAAAACATTCTCAGGTCGGGAATTCTTCTCGGTCTACAAAAAATATTACAACACTGAGAGGGTTTAGGTGACGGAATGAGTGTGATTTTCGCAGCAACTGTTACGTACTTCACCCCCTACGTTGTCATACATATACACTTAGATTATTGTCAAGCACTGCAACATAAAGAACATTAATTTTTGTTACATTTGTTTAAGTAGAAAGATATTCTTGTGCCGGCAATCCCTCATATTGCTTGTACCAGAAAATACTTCACTACGTTCATTTAGACTATTGAACAACTGTGATTTTCGCAGTAACTGCTGAGTATTTCACTCGCTACACTGCTATTAGATTATTCCACGCACTTTGACACAAAGAACTATAGTTTTGATAACATTTACGGGAGAAGAAAGACATTCTTGAGCCGGTAGTCACTCCCGTACAAGACTGAGGGATGGCGGTGGCCACGGCCGTCTTGGCGAGCTGCCGTACGGGGCCGTTTGTGCTATATATACCGCCGCCGTTACTGACTTACCTGTTGGTAACAGATGTTACTTGCGGAAGAGCAAGCTGGTCGTGGGAAGCGCAGATGTGCTCCAAATAATTGTGAGAAGATCCTATTGTTTCAGGCGTTTCATACAGCCAAGTTTCTTTGTAGGATGAACAGAGACTATTTTTCTGCAATTCATGAACTGCTGGTCATTTTGGACGTGTGAAACGAACATTGTCGGGAAGAAAAACATGATGCTTCAATCGAAACATTAGTAGTGTATGTGTGGTAAATAACCACTTCTTCAATCCTATTTTTAGAGAGCATGAACGCGTTTAATTTCGGCAATCCCCCTAGTACCTAGAGTACAGACGGAGTAGTCGGGCGACACGGCCGGTTCACTTGATAGTGTTTTGCCCAAACTCCACACTTCAAAGCATCCGAATGTTTCACTATATAGTTGCACAGTAAATGTGTGTTATACTAAAACTTTTGATATAGCTATAGCCATCAAGTCAGTTTTTTCATCGAGTATCAATGATAAAGTTTCGGAAATTCGGAAACTTCTTCTGAGTATAGAGTGAACTAAAACTCAAAAGTTTTAAAGGATCAATAGTAAAGTTTCGAATATTTCTTTCGCGTTCAGAGTGACTTATAAGTCAGAAAGTAGTGCACTTCTCTATTGATGAAACAAACACACAAACTCATTGTTCATATGAACACAAGGCGCAACGCTAACGTTTACACCGGCCGCTGCATGTTTAAGCAGAGGTCGGCATCTCCGATTATGTTACGATGGTACAAGGGCAAAATCGATAGTACGATGGCCATGGCCATCGTTCTTACGATGGCGATTGCAATACCATCGCTCCATCGGCATCGGAACCAAAAATTGCCGATTTTTATCGGCGATGACCTACGATGAAATAACCGTCGGCGTTGGCCATCGTAGGGCGTCACAATCGGCGATAGACCATCGCATTAACACATTTTAAAAATGTAAACACCTCAAACCACAAACATCGAATAAAAGCAGCATCTCTCATAACCTTGGCCTGTGTACGATTTTCAAGCCAGTGATAATATTCCTCGTTGATAAAAGGTGCGAAATGTAAGGCCCAAATTTCAAATTGACATTGTTAAATCTTGGAAATGTCTTAAAGTGAACTTAGTAACCCCTCTTTGTTTTAATGTTACCAAAAAAAAATGAATGTTTCAAGCTCGTAAGGCTGTTTTTCTGTAGTTTTAGCCTTATTTTATCGGCATCGGAAGTACAACCGATGACGATGCCCATCGTATGCCATCGCCGATGGCATGTTCAGCCATTTCATCGGACCATTTCTTCCGCATAACACCATCACTGATGGAGAAAATGGCTATCGCCGATTGCTTGATACGACTTCCATCGGACCATCGCTATCGCCGATGGATTTTTGGGATATTCCATCGTAATATCGTAGTTTTTCCGATGGCGATGGTCGAACACACCATCGCCATCGTATAATCGGCGATGGTCATCGTGCTAGGCTCTGCTATGAAGTACTAAAATCCATGCGCGGAAATAGATAAGAAGAAATAATGGAAGCACCTGCAATCTTTAGACCAAGTCACCCTCTCTCTTTCCGTCCCAATTAATTAATAGTGGTTTCAACCGCCGAATTGATCAATTTCTCCGTTGCGTGCATCCAAAAATTACAGTTGCGTACGAGCCGCTTACGATGACACAAATGGTCTACTGCTAATATTATTATTCAGTGAACAACTACCAGTGAATAGTGCTTTTGCAGTGGATCTACCAAACAACAAATACAATTGCATTAGCTTAAACCAAAATATATTTTAGAATGATTATTTCCTTAATTATAATCCTAGTTGACAAATTCAGTCGAAATTTGGAAAATGCCATACATTATTGTACTTTGCAGGGCTATGGGAAACTATTATTATTCGCATTGACCATTCAGTTTAGAAAATGGTTTTATTAATGCATTGCGGAAACTATTTTACTACAGATAATTAAAAAAAGGTAAACATTAATGTTCAATAGTCTCATTTCTAGCTAATTGTCCCGATCCAGCAGTGGGTAGTTTCTCCCTCCATATAAACTAGCAGGAAGCAGGATGAATGTCCATTGTTTTTTTGTCTGCAGCACAAAAGTTTGACTGAAATTAAATCACGATCATTACAGCCAGCAATGTCCGGGATTCACTTTTAGCGGTGGCCTAACAGATATAAAATTAATTCTTTCATTCAAAAAACTTGAACTGCCAAGTTTATGTCTCTGATGTAAAAATTAGTTTCCATGTTCAAATTGAGCATTCACGTTTGACTGCAAACTAAATGAACATAATGAGTTAATAGCTTTTCAGGTGTCTCGCATTATTTGATACATCATCACCAATAAAGATCCTATCGTCCTTTTGAATCAGAGGGGCTCCAATGTTTACAGTGTTTAGGACAGCTGAAGTTACTCATTGTTAATGGTTGAGTAATCCGGAAAGTATGTGTATATGCGCGTGTTCATGATTTTTTTTGCAGTTACTCCTAAGAAAGGTTTTCTATGAATTCTCTAGCAGAAAATAACTACTACTTAATATGGGAAACCATTCAATATTTTCAGGCGTCAGAAGTTTTATAAAGTTATGTCAAAGCTGCAATTTTCAAAATTAAACGCCTTCTTTAACACGAAAAACTCTTAATTGATTTCTCTACATGTTTTTTTTTTTTTGGCGTTTGAAGCGAAAGCTAATGCACAAAAGTGTTTTCATGCAATATAAACGAAAAGGCCTTGCACTTGACTTGCGACTTGTGGCCATTTCCAGCAATTACACAAACGGAAAAGGCTGGAATTTGCACCTCCGGCCTTTTTATAGCCTTATAGTACAGCTGAATTTACTAGCAATTCACCATGCCAGTTGGTGAGGCTTCGATGAAATTTAGTCTACAGCAGAAAATCTTACATAAATATACGCAATAAAATGTTGTTCAACGATCTTGCAACATCTCTTGTTTCCGACAATAATTTCCTAAGCTAATAGGTGTTTGACAAGACACAATGCTATTTCTTTGCCAGGCTGTGTGCCAGTCAATGACTCATTCACAATTCTTCCAAAACAGCTACCCAGAGAATGCAAAATTCATTCGTATCTGAAAACTGTTGCCTTGGCCATCATGTCAGAACTTTTATGACGAGAATGTTTTACACCGCCTTATAAGCACGGGGGTGGGTTTAGATTCGAAAAAAATTGATGTTTAAACAGTAATTGACGAATCACCGGCCCATCAAGTTCGATTTGGTTATCCGATTAGATTTAATTTTGAAAAGTGATTTGACATTTTTAATAGCGATTCAGCGTTATTAAAATAGATTTCCAATCTCTGTCAAGGGAAATTTATTTTAATAAATATACAACATACCAAAAAGTAACCTAAACAATTCATATCGCACAGAATGCAAGTAATAATATACTACAACATTTATTATTTCAGCAAAAATAAGGTCGCCTAAAATTTTTTTCCCTATATGTAAACCTTGCTAAACCGCGTCACTTGACCGACATGAGACTCTTACGAAAACTGAAACTTCTCAAGTACTATGCAGTACCTAAAATATAAGTTATCATTTATATTACTTCATGAATAATCATGATATTATCTGCATTATATTACAGGAAAAAAGTAAAGTCAACTTCACCACAGTTCCTGCTGGGAAACGCACACGCATTAGTTTGTGCTTGCTATAAGCTAACTGACTCGAGAAGAGTGCACTACTGCAGTTGAGCACAAATCGTCAAGAGCTATAACGCCATCGACGGAAAACTCTTCTGCAACGAACAGCACCTCCTTCCTGCTCGGCCGTCTCCATTTCTGGCTAGGGTCATTACCCCGCAATAGCTTTGCCGACATCAACCACTAAGTAAGAAAGTCAAGCGCCCTAAGAGCTCTCTAGCCTTAGTGATAGTTGCCCTCCCGATTTTCACCATTACATCAGCATTCTCTATAGTGTTATGAAATAGGTAGCGAAACTAATTAACTGATGATTGAATGTCGATTGTTTATACATATTAAAATAGCGTTTGTTCTCTTGTTTCGATGACGATTGGGCATCAATAAATAATACTGTTGATATTAATTATACACCTGGGAGAGCAAGCATATATAAATATCAACAGTATTATTTATTGATGCCCAATCGTCATCGAAACAAGAGAACAAACGCTATTTTAATATGTATAAACAATCGACATTCAATCATCAGTTAATTAGTTTCGCTACCTAATTCATAACAGTAGCCTGTTGCTACTGAGGGCATTAAACGAAAGTGTGAATAGAATCAGACGAAAAACATATTAACATGCAGAAAAAAAGACATTGTGATGTTTATGAAGAAATTGATACTGCAAAAAAAAAAAAACGAACACGATCTCTAACTAGATTGATCTCTAATCGCTTTAATTTTTTCTGCAGTCCGCTTGCGATTTTCCGTTTGGTGGGGCGAGCCAACGCCACCTATACAATCTTTTTTCTAGGTGGCCTTGGGTGAGCCCGATTCCATCACCTGATTCACAAACGCGAGTCCGATTAATCGGAGATCGGACTTCAGAATCGGACCGCCCCCTTTGCTTATAAACTACCATCGTGTGTATGTTAACTGTTGAACTTTTAAACTTAATGTTTTAGTTTTAATAGTGCCAAATAAAACTTTTTTTCTCAGTTTAAACTATGTCGACATGTACTTACTTATACTAAGGCAAGCTTTGCACCACTCGTTCTGGCGTCCGTAAGCTCGTACCTGGCACGTGACAGTCTTCTGATCTTCTCGTACCGAGAAAATATCACGTGTCATTGTTCAGTATTTACGTAAATCTTTCGGCTCGCTCACGAAACGCTGCGAGTCGCATTGTGTGCGCTTGGCAGCAGATACGATGCGCTCACGCCATCACGTGATGCACGTGCGACTTGACAGTACTGCACGTGCACGTACTCATGTACGTGCAGTACAGGACGCTTGAGTGCTTGTGACGCCTAGGTTCGAGACCGTTGGCAGTAGGCAAGCTATTTCAGCAGTGGGGTCCAGATGCAGCTACGGGGGCACTGACTCTAACCAAAACTGGCGATGGTCGGAGGGGAGGTACATGTCGTCGCATTAAAATTAAAAGCCTTCCGCCTCTGGTGCCATAGCTCTTGATGGAATATATCTGCAACCCGAACCAGAGCTTGTGAGATTCCCAGCCAGGGTGCGTGGTTAGTTTGACTTTACGCATGCCGCAATCACGTATACAAGCGTGCTTAACAAGCAGATTACTGCGCACGCTACTCTCCCACAAGATCCGCGTGCACTGTGTATGTAAGGCTAAGTGCACGTTCAATCGGTGCTATCATCATTGCGGTAGACATATATGCAGCCTATGCAGTTGTGGCAGTGTTCTCAGTCACCTTATGCTGCATGCTTGCAGTGGAGGAGCAGTATGCTTGCAACGTGCGTTCAGCATGCATACAGATTACGTGCAGTGGGTGTAGTTCACGACGCGCAGACAGAGGCAGTTACTGCGGTCACCAGCGCCGGTCAGAGACAGACCCCCCAAACAATGCTAATTGTTCTCTCGAGCGCAGTAGCGCCGCTGGGCGACCGCAGAACTCGGCAGTGCGGCGGTCACCAGCAATTGTGCAACTGATGGGCGATGTGGCCACTGGCCGCTGCTGCTGCCGCGGCCAGTTTCGAACGAAGCGCCCACGCCCCAATTAACAAAACTCAGCGGTTCAGCATGGAGATCCCGGAGAAGAGTGACTGTGTTTGATTGGGAGCCAATATTAAGCCTTCGAAGTTTAACTTGTCAGAAACTTCGGGCAGGTGCAGAGGCTTTAACCCCTGGAATTGAGTCCTAGGGGTTGACCCATAATCGGTTACCATTGAGACTTCCAGAAACTCAGTCGTACTCCTGGAAGTGGAGTTTTCAGTCAGCTCTACGGCATCGGGTTGCGGCTAAAACTTTCAACTGACTGAAACTTCGGACAAGTAAAGGCTAATTGCGGTGCCCAATCGAACTGATCCTACATTTTGCTGCGAAAATTCCACCTCCGCAAGGATCTCGAAAGAGTTTCACGACGCTGGGGAGTTACTTTTCCAACGGCAGGTCAAGGTTTGACTCATTGCCTGCCTTCTGTTGATCCGGGTTCCGCGGCAAACATAGTCCAGCTTTCAGCATTAAATATTTTATCAGGCCTAGAAAATTTAGGTGGATCGAAAGCATTAAGTGACATGCAGAAACTACTAATGAAAGTGACTTCCATATTCACTACATTAAGCGCAGTTGATAACTACTTACGCGTTAATCTTCAGTAAAGGGTATTTAAATCAATCGTCGAGTAACCGTAGACTTTATGGCGAATTTGCTCAATGCACTTATATGCATGCTGACCATATACCGATGATAAGCAGATGCTATATCGTAGAAAGACCTGGTGGGGAAACGTCCTTCTCTGAGGCAATACAGTTTTTCGAACAGAAAATCCAGGATCGTCACTGCAGATCTAGGGATATAATTTACAAAGGGAGAGCAGCAACACCGACGGGCAGACGGTCCGTCGTCTGCGGATGACGTTTGTCTCATTGACCTGCAGCAGCAGCAGCAGCACGTGTCCTGCGTGTCGGCCCCCCAAGTCTCGGACCCGGTCAATGCAGGCGGTATTCTCATAGCTGATGTTGCCACCTCATACAATCAATGGAGGACTGTTGCTCAGCAACACTGCGGCGCACCAGACATGGTGGCCGCTAGCGTGATCATGCACAGACTGGCAACTATGCATTAAATATGACTGGCTGTAGTGTACAAGCATTTAGTCCCATAATCTATACTGTAGGAGAATTGCTAGTGGCCTGCCCATCAGTCATACTTTTGCCGGGGAGCGCTGAATACAGCTCGACCGTACTGACTTGGTTTTAGAATCTTCTTTTCAATGCACGGTTTCGCTTACAAGTCGGTCTAGAAAATTTTCAAAGTTAATTGTTCACAAGATAGTTTATCATATCTATCTTAATCAAATTGCGCGTTAATGTGTTCGTGGCGGTGAAATTGGGAGTATATATAACAAAAACAATGATCTTAATTTTAAGTTTCAGCCATATACTGTCTAGGTTCTTTGTGGAAAGCGGTTTTAAAAATACTATTAGTAGGAAAAATCAACATTGAATTTTAGCGTATTGAAACTATAATAATTAACCTTAACACCCAGGAGCAGCTCGTCAGTGGTGGATTGCGTAACTGACCCATAGGTCGATTACGAATCTTTCATTGCATATCAACATCGTAATTAAGAACTCGCCAATAACTACCGTCGAAACAACGTCCAACAGACTACTCGCGCGATTTATTTGTCTATTGTACATTATTGTAGAGCGGGGCGAATGGCGTCATGCGTCTAGCAGGGAGTATCGGGGGGGGGGGAGGGGGACTGCAGCCCCGCGGCTCCGGAGGACGAACCGGTACCACTAATCAGGAAACAAATGACATGCCGCCAGAAAGTCCCGTAGCTAGGGCCCTAATCTGTACACACCCGACAGCGAGACACGGAAGGCATTGGTCACTTATCTACCTCACAAATTGATTTATAATCCAGACAGAAAACTGAATGAGTTCCAGGAACTGAAGCTATAGCATGCAGCGGTCGGTCGATGTCTGCAATCGTGCTGCACTTCTACAACTAGAGCTTTCATGACTTTCTGGCATTTCCTTCTTGTTGCTGGGAGCCACACCTTAGTTTGCTGCACCTGCTCGCCGGGCTTCTCTTTTGTAGCTCATATGCATCCTGCACTGTCTTCTGTCCATGCGCAGCTTGTATATCATCTATAGTCAAGTTCACACAGCCGTCTCTTGTTCCCCGTTAGCATTACTCAGAATCAGAGTGTTCTATTTCTTGTAAAGGAACAATATGCATGGAGCCGCAAGAAAATTTATTTAATGGAATATTCGAGGGAAATGAGTATTCGTGAGCATATGTATAGCACTGGCAAGTACTGGGAGCAGCACCCTCCACAGCTTCGGTCCTCTCCTCAGTAGCCTGGTATTCAACTTATGCTTCACAGGCAGTTGTGTTCCATCACACTCCCAACAATCTAATGTTATTTCACTGCAAAACCAATCTAATGTAACGTTTCGGTAACCAATTTGTTACACCTTGTCATATCCGCACGCTCGAGCCATTGATTGGGCCTGTTTTTTCCGATACCAACAGCTCGGTATGCAAGGAAGCCTTGGCATTGACTAATCTCTTGGTTCGTTTCCTATCAAGGAACAGCTACTAATCTTATCCAGCGCTAATGAAAAGGCTGCAAGAGACCTTTTTGACAGTATAAGGTTAACCATTTCGAGTGTTTTTAACGACGCTATACGAACCGTAGCTAGTTGTCAGATAGCTCCTGTATATAGGGTGTCCAGCACTTTTGGGAACAAACATTAACATAAGGTTAGGACCGTTAAAATAAACATTTTTTACTACATAAAGATGTGGTGTAAAATACTTCGTTAAAAACTTACAAGGGCTTAAAATCTGTATCCACTGTTCTTAGTTTTACAAGACCGCAAAGAATAAGATGGATTTGTTCAGATTCTTGAGCAGTTCCGCGCAAGAAAAGCTGTCAACGACCATGTAGCGAGTGTCCTCCACACTTCGCGCTTAACGCGAGGCAGTTATTGAATGCCCGATATCCAAATCGCTGGATTGAACGTGGAGGTCCCGTTGTATGGCCGCCAAGGTCTCCTGATTTGACGCCCTTTTATTTTTACCTATGTGAATATGTTAAGAGCTTGGTGTACGAAACCCCGGTTCAGTCCGAAGAAGACCTCACAGAAGAATCGGCAAGAAACGGTGAAACTATTTAAGTAGTCGAACGCCTGGAGCAATCATTGCATCGGCGTTTGACCGCTTGCAGTGAACGTTTTCTGTAATTGATTTCCTATCCTTCTTGTGTTGATAATACAGTTGTTTGCCTAACGTACACTTGTCAATTCCTTGCTGCTCCTTACCCATGGATCTTAGTTCAGTATTTCTCAAACTTAAAGTCTTCGTAACGTTTTAACGAAGCATTTTAGACCACATATTTATTTAGTAATAAACGTTTCTTTTAATGGTTCTAACCTTATGTTAGAGTTTGTTCCTAAAACTGCCGGACACCCTGTGTGTACATCAAGCCAGCTGCTCCGGTCGCAATGACTTTAAGTCGCTGAATTTCATCGGCGCTTTTCTCTTGTGCTTGGAAAAACCTTAATAAAATACCATAGACACTACAGCAATAAAACAATTTTCAGCACCAGCTGACAGTTTCATCTCCCCATTTTTCCGTTTGAGTAGCAACTTTCACATATGCACTGGAAAACTGCAGGTGAACATATCACTGAAAGTGCTAATCATTCATACTGTTGTTTGTACATCGTTCTCACTAACGAAAATATTGCTATATGCCAGAGTATATTTTAATAGCTCGTTACCATCTGATATAACACATGCGATATTAGATGCCGTTTTTCTTTGACGGGAACAACTCCTATTGTAAAAACTCGGAAAACACCGCATCCGAAATTGTCCATGAAAGGTAATTTTCAGTTTTCTACTGGTCTAGCGATCTGTCAAAGAGCAATATCACGTAGCAGAGTCACGTAGACGTGCAATGCGTTCGCACAGCTTCCAACACCCCGGCTGTTACCAGATGATGTGCTCAGAGTACCCAAGTCGAGGGTCCGATGAGCTCATGAGTGCTTGTAGAGAAAACAGACAGACACTTGCGAGACTCTATGGACTTCTTCCGGTGGTGCTGAGCAGCATAGCTGTACCCTTGCCGGTCGTGTGATGCTGCCGTAAGTCGTGCTGCGCACTTTGGAGCACCGGTGGGGTTTGGAGCACCGGTGGGGTTTGGAGCACCGGTAGGGTTTCGAGCACCGGTGGGGCTTATCCCATCGCCCCCTCAGTAAATTAGCCGAAAGACATTATCCAGCTCATGTCTAGTGTTTGGAGATTATTACTAACAAATCTATACGATTTATGAAAGGTTAATCCATTGAAGGGTCATATCACTTGAAGCAAAGCTTCATACTCTGCAAACCTAGCGCGCCCTTTTTTTATAAACTCTCGGAATGCTAGTCACAGATTATTATTACAAGTGATTAAATTTTCCCGCCTTATCAGATTCAAAATTGCACAGGAGCGACCCATTTTCTAATAGAAACTATAGAGTTGGATGGTTGTGCAGTTGTCGTATTTAAATAACGGGACCTAAAAATGCACAGTTAGAATGGGTATTAGTACTATTGGCCATGTGTTCGAGTATCAGTATCGGCATTGCTAATAAAGAAAAAGCATCAGTATCGGCCCCCGTGTTGGTATCGGAAGATCTTCAATGGCAAGATACACGTGGTTGTTCTCTATGGTATCAGCAGTATAACCCGTTCTATACCAAATTTTTCATCGCTTCCAGGAATCAGTGCGGCTTGTATTGAGAACCATTGATTTTTACATCGAGGCAAAAGAAAGCACAGACATACAATTTCTAGGTGTACCTCAGCTCTTCCTCGAGAACGGTGTGACGTCGTAATTGCTGCCAGTTGTAGCGAGGCGCAAGCGGATCTGTATGGGCAACAGAGTTTGGGGGCTACTCAGTGGTCCACACGTCACAAGCATTGTCTGTTTGGATTCAATGTGTATCAAACCTTTTCCAGTGGAGGACGTGCAATGCAGTGAGCTGTGAGTTTGTGCGAAGATCCTTATTGGCACCTGTTTCACAGAGGTACCCTTGTTGATACCATATGTTGGGGAGAGAATCTCAACGATTTCGTTAGGCGAAAATAATATTTTGAATGTGTGTTCATTCCTGTATGATAAAGCGCCAAGCTGTGTGGTGGGCCGATGTTGCCCCAGGCTGTGTGGTGGGATGATGTTCCCCCAGGCTGTGTGGTGGGCCGATGTTGCCCCAGGCTGTGTGGTGGGCCGATGTTGCCCCAGGCTGTGTGGTGGGATGATGTTCCCCAGGCTGTGTGGTGGGCCGATGTTGCCCCAGGCTGTGTGGTGGGATGATGTTCCCCCAGGCTGTGTGGTGGGCCGATGTTGCCCCAGGCTGTGTGGTGGGATGATGTTCCCCCAGGCTGTGTGGTGGGATGATGTTCCCACAGGCTGTGTGGAGGGATGATGTTCCCCCAGGCTGTGTGGTGGGATGATGTTCCCCCAGGCTGTGTGGTGGGCCGATGTTGCCCCAGGCTGTGTGGTGGGATGATGTTCCCCCAGGCTGTGTGGTGGGCCGATGTTCCTCCAGGCTGTGTGGTGGGATGATGTTCCCCCAGGCTGTGTGGTGGGATGATGTTCCCCCAGGCTGTGTGGTGGGCCGATGTTGCCCCAGGCTGTGTCGTGGGATGATGTTCCCCCAGGCTGTGTGGTGGGCCGATGTTGCCCCAGGCTGTGTGGTGGGATGATGTTCCCCCAGGCTGTGTGGTGGGATGATGTTCCCCCAGGCTGTGTGGTGGGCCGATGTTGCCCCAGGCTGTGTCGTGGGATGATGTTCCCCCAGGCTGTGTAGTGGGCCGATGTTGCCCCAGGCTGTGTGGTGGGATGATGTTCCCCCAGGCTGCGTGGTGGGCTGATGTTGCCCCAGGCTGAGTGGTGGGCCGATGTTGCCCCAGGCTGTGTGGTGGGATGATGTTCCCCCAGGCTGTGTGGTGGGCCGATGTTGCCCCGGGCTGAGTGGTGGGCCGATGTTGCCCCAGGCTGTGTGGTGAGCCGGTTTGCCCCAGGCTGTGTGGTGGGCCGATGTTACCCCAGGCTGTGTGGTGGGCCAGTAGCGCCCCAGGCCGTGCGGTGGGACGGTAGCGCCCCAGGCCGTGCGGTGGGCCGGTAGCGCCCCAGACCGTGCGGCGGGCCGGTAGCGGCCCAGGCCGTGCGGTGGGCCAGTAG
>LQNS02278089.1:7992753-8018583 GCA_001587735.2 Parhyale hawaiensis | reverse complement strand
ACGGTCCCTCCTCCCTTCCCCCCCCCCCTACCTCACCTCCCCCTCAAACGCTCCACGTAACCCGTAGCAGGAGGATGCTTGAGTGTTGCTGTCAGACGTGGCGTGCGTAGATGCGAGACTGTTGGCAGCAGGCGAGTTCTTACGCTTTGTTTACTGAATTTAGCATTCAATACTTAATTGGATGCTACTGCGGGAGTACTGCCCCTAACCAGAACTGCGGAGGGTCGCATGTCATCGTATGAAATCCCTCCTTCACTGGCGCCAAAACTCTTGCCGATATGTGGTAGACTGCTGCCGTGAACTCCTCTGGGGCCCGTTGACAGCACGAACTACTGCTCGTTGGTTTCCCAGCTCGGGGAGTGTGGTCAAGTTGACTTTACCGTTAGAAATAGCAATATTGATAACAAGATCCAAAGGCGCCATGGACGTTACCTTATTCCCTATTACACTCTCCAGTGATGTTTCGACAGGGGCCCGCCTGCAGCCAAGGCCTGGATGAAGTTGGATCCTGACTTATTTCACTGCGTGGTTGAATGTGTGTTTTCATACTCCTAAAGTCCCAGGCCCCTGTAGCTGTATGTTGACCTTAACGCGCTACGCGGTTGAATGTCTTCTTCCAGCCTTTAGCTCAGTGTTTCTCAAACCTTTTCGTAGTGATTACCCGAAAATGCAATTCTACAATCATCAATTACCTCATTAAACATGCATTCGACAATATCCGATTTATTTAAAAAAAACATGTTTTTTCACGGTCACATTATGGAATGCACAGGTGACTCGAGTCATTCCCCCAAGAAATGGATCCATTAACCCACTAGGGCAATTATCAAGGATTAACAAACGCCGCTTTAGAAGCCCAGGCTCAATATTTGCATCTTGACTCTTCCCACTCCATGGTTGAATTTTCTCATTCTTCCTCTAGGAAGTCCGGGTTCATTTCAGTTTAGAAAAGTGACACTTGTATGGGAGTTTGACACGTCACAGGTAACCGCTGTCAAGCGGCGCGAGCTACAGAAGTATCTAGGTAAGTAACCTTTTCTTTCATTGCCGCAGTCCATATGCTACATTTCGTACAGTGTTATTCATACGAGAGGGAAAAATTCAAAATTAATTCATGAAAGAAAGGGTTAAAGAATTATCAACCGCGGCTTTGGATGGCGGTAGAGCTCGGGGCGAAGCTCAGAGCGGTACCGGATACTCTAAAAACAAAACTGCTTTGTTTATCCAATAGAAGTTTACATAATTACCTGTCCCACTGCACACAGCAGAAGGCCAATTAGAGTGCAGTGCACTGCACCACAGTTACAGCAGGCAGGCAGGCAGTATCTCTTACTGCGATAGAAGTAAAAGCTGCGCGTGTCTGGACAGATAGCGCGTGGGCAAGGAGAAGGAGAGAGAGCAAGACTAACCCCCCCCCCTCACGACACGGGGAGCATACGCAGTGCAAATGTTCACGGAGTTCACTGTTCATAGTGCCGGGGCTACACTAGGCCATCGCACGCTCAACTTAAAAAAAGGATGTATAGCTTGCACGGAATTCAACTGTAAAGTACTTTCCAGGGGTATCTTGAGTACCAACATTCCCCAGGGAATTAGGACGACGTGGAAGATGAACGTTCGCTCATAAGTTGAGCATACAACATTGCAGTGTAGCCCCAGCATATAGGGGATATAGGGAAGCGGTGAGCATCAGGTGTAGCTTCAGGTCTTGTAACACCTGTGTGGAGATTATAGGTGTAAGGCGTTGAATCTTTATGTACTTCGTGAAATCAACATTGTGCAACATTTTGAACTATTAACTGAAAGAATACATTTGAAAAGATTGAAACTTTATTTATGATTTTAGTTATTACAATATTGCCAATATATGCTGACCAGCTGAGGCCTAAATTTCAGCTCCAAAATTTAAATCAATCTCATAGTCACAGCTGTGACCTTGTCGGCTGAAGCTCGAAGGTAAATCAACTCGACTGCTCACCCCAATTGGGAGATCCGCAAGCACTGGTTCGTGCTGCAGATATGTATTCGCTGGCCCTAGGTGAAGGCACGGCTGCGGTCGATCACAGTTCATCAGCAGCACGGACTGTGTCTTCACTCAGTTAACTAACATGTGTCTAACATTTGTCTTCAATTGTTTATGTTTTGTACCGTCGAGGAGGCTGCAGCAAAGGCAAACCACCATAGAATCATGCAGGTGTGCGGTAAAGTTCGTTGAGCCATTACTTGTTTCACCCTCAAAGGTTCTGGCAAGGGTTAATATTAATAAACCACAATCTTTATCAATGGCTCCCATTTTAAAACTGAGCTCTAAGTTTTGATAATTACAACAATAAAATCGCAAAACTCCAATCTTCTTCAATACAAAGCAGTTGCTTTAGGCAGAAGATCACGATCATGGCGCAGTACCAAGTCTATAGAAGAGTGGAGGAAAGATTCCTGAGGCTCGCTTTTAAGAACGAGCGGCAGTCCCTCGTCGGTCAATGCCAGGCAAGGAATGTATGGCAGCAAAACATCATCAAGAAGCGGTGGCCAGAATTGGCACGAGGGACCGTACGCTCGTATAACCAATTCCTCAGTACGAGCGGCACCCATGCGGGCGCTGCCGTACAGGCACTCAGCAGCTTCGCTGTCGTCTCTCTGTGGATTTTTTTTATTTTTTTTTATTCACAGCAGTGATTCCTTAGAGTGGGCGGGGGCGCCTGCCCATTTTACTGATGTTTCTATGGAAACTGGACTGTCAAAAGCTAAAATTTGAAATGCGGCAATTGAACTCCATTCAGGTTTTCACGATCGATCGAGACGTAAGCAATAGACGTAGAGTCTGTCCTAAAATTTGTTACACAGAGCATCATAATACGAGGATGTTTGAAATGATACTTCTTTGTGACAGATTTGTGTCCTGAAAACATAGTTAGATTTAACTATCAGTGTTGACTATGATTTAACTACTTGACTATGCTATGAACATCGGGGTTCTAGGAAAACTTACTATATATATATATATATATATATATATTTTTACACAATGCTGTTCAAATTTAAACAGCGCACTGTTGCTTAACACACAGCAAGAACGCAATGTTGTACACAATTCAACAACACAATTCAATCTTCAGCATTCAATAGCAAAATAGCATTCAGTATTCTGGAATACATTGTTGCCCAACACTTGGCAACATTTGTGTCATACTGAAAAGAATTTCATTGCAACTCTTCCCCTTTCTTGATGATCGCGTTCTTGCGTATAGAGAAGTGTTATCCTAACACCCGCTCGTCTTCCCGTGCCCTCACCGAAAATGCTATCTTAGGTGCTTATGCAGCACGGAAATTGTAGTTTTCTCGCTATATAGGCGAAGTCGCTAACGAAAGTATTTCATTTCGTTGCACGGGAATCCGTGCTGGCTTTATTACAACAAGTTTCCCGGTGCCTGCTCAGAGGCATACCTACTGATGGCAGGTACAGAGGAGCTGACCTCTATCTGCCGACGCTCGGAGCCCCCTGAGCAGGGGACGCAGCGCCCCTATACCAAGGGTGTGGTCCCTAGCAAGGGGCTATATTTATAGGACACCCAACAGACGGCGGGTTGCTGGCCAGTTTATCCCCACGTCTTCTTTCTCCCGCGCTATTCGGTTGCAGTCTGGCTCTATTGTGCGCTCCTTGTTATAGTGCATGGATGATAATACCAAATTCCGTTATATCATCCTTGGCTATTGTGTAGAGCAGCAGAGATGCTCCTGTCATCGTGGTCGCATAGCTGGGAGCGACATAACGGTAATAATTTCTTTTTTCCAGTTTGCTCCACGTTGCAGCTTTTTTGGAGGCTTCGCAGAAACCCTCCGCCGGGTTCAGACCAAAATTTTGAGCCCTGCGTCCCTTTTAGGTAGGAGGCCGCGTAATTACTGAAATATCGATAAGAACTGCGCCCCCGGCCCGGCCGGAACACCGCCTTATAACATTATTTTCATAACTACCAGGACAGCGGACAGTAAAGTCTCCAAAAAAAGGCCGCTAAGTAGAGGAAGATAAAAATGAAAATAACTGGCGCACAGCCGCCCCCACCTCTAAGGACTTAAACCCAAAAACACTAACATGGACTACAGTGTACCCTTTTCCCACCCTTACCCGAATACATCGAAGGTGCGCTACGATTAAAGGGCATTTTTTTACATTCACTGGAACCTTTCTAAACAAACTATGAGGAAGTCAGAGAATTCTGCTCCCTACAAGAAAAGAGAGAGCACTAAACTTCAATTATTTCTCTTCCGGATGCTGAAGTGCTCGTACCTGTCTCTTTCTCCTTCTCTCAGTACCCGAATGATGAGAGAACCGTACAGCTCGATGACATTGTAACCATTTCGTGTTTGAATTAAACATCATTTTTCGTAGGATAGCCGTAATTGAAGAGGTTTCATTGAGCATTAACAAGTTAAATAAAAGTGATACTACTAAATTTGATTTGAACCCGGCAGAAGTGCAAGTTAAGCATTACCATATAGGCTGGAAGTGGTATCAATTGGCCATAAAAATTAAGCCCAATACAGGCTTGACTTCAACCCAGTTCGTGAATCGAGCTTGAGAGGGTAACCCTTATTTGATTAATCTCGCGACTTACCAAAACTCTATCCTACTCCGTGTTGTCAGCACCAGCTGCATGACTGACAGTGGCGAAGCCGCAGCTCCTCTGGGGTGTTCCGAATAAGTCAAGGCAAGTGAGCTTGAGTTAGCTGTGCTTAGCGATGACTCCTAATGGCGGCTGCACACTTAAGCAAGAGTTGCATTGCCACACAATTCCACATCCGATTTGATGCCGCCAACAAGGCTTCGGCTTGCACATTGCTCTACCATGAGGATGAATAACTAAAATATGAGTCGTTTCTTGCAGTTTGTACATTATGCATTGCAAGTGGCAATGGTCAAGCTTTGAATATACCTCCTACTTCTGAGTTAGTTTAATGTTGCTATGCCACCCAATTTTAGCATGACATGCAAACGCCGTAAGTACTAGTCATGGCAACGTAACCGATAAAGGGGAAAGTAGAACGACTGTACAACTTTCGCGTTAGTGTGCACCCGCCATAACATATAACTGAGCCGATAGGACCCGTATGAAGTAAGGAGGTCACAGCGATGTGGTGTGTTCAATACTTCACCACATTTCTTGACGACCCGTAGTCGACTGCAGCCGTGCTTACTCCTCTGGGGTCAGTTAGCCGATATCTGCAGCACGAACCAGTGCATGTGAGTTTCCCAGCTTTGGGTGCAGTCAAGTAGATTTTGCCTTTACCGACTTCCATCGATAGGATCTACTTTTATCTACTGTAACTAACTCACCTGAAACTTCATTCATCAGCGGTCAGTTCACCATGGTGGAGTTTCTGGCATTGAACGCAAACCGTATTCGCTTCAATACGAGACGCTTTATGTCATTAACAATTTCTCCCTGTCTGAGGGCGCGCGCGTTCAATTGGCAAGTAGCAAAATTTAAGATTTTAAGGCCTGACTTGCAGGGAACTTTAGACAGGTGTGCTGGTATCGACCCGTTAAAACTAGTTTCGCATGTTGACCCTTTATCAGTCTATCTCGATATTTGCAAAAGATACGATCTCGCTCTCTAAATTGAAATTTTCACCCCGTTCACTGTAATCTGTCTGGTTCTAACGAATAGCAAACGATTCAGAGCTGCAAAGTCAACCCTCTAGTCTGAGATCCGTCCGTACTAGTTAAGTTCTTCACGTTAGTTAACACTGGAATGTACTCTAGTAGAAAAAGACAAACTTTGCCTGGCGACGTAGCTCCCATAACTGAATAAGAAAAGCGTTCCCGTCCGGATTGTAGCCAAATGTTAGTTCGGTACATCCCAAACTTAAGTTCTGAAAAAAGTAAGTAGAAGCAGAGAAAATAAAACAGTGACGTTCCAAGTGAATATGAACAATAAAAACATAAAACAGAAAAGAAGGAGAGTAAAGGGCGAGTGGACCGGAGAGGAAGGGAATAAGACTATAATTAAAGAAAAGGAACGGCAAGGATATACGAAGAGAAGTGAGGGATACGTAAAAGAAGAGCAATGTAACTGTCAAAAAAAAAAAAATAAAAAATGAGCAAGACCCCGCAAAAATGGGAGATGAGGAGCGGAGGGCAAGGGCAAGGGAGAGCGGGGGGGGGTGTGAGAGGAAAGAAGGGTAAGCAGCGGTGACCGAGCTCCGCTCATGCCAAGTCGGAACAAGTTTTCTGCAATAATCTGTTCCGTCGGCCGTAAATTTCACGGACATTGTCTTGCAGCCGCGAATTATGCGAGCGTCCGTCATGGCGGCCCTCAGAACAAGGAGGAATTGTGCAGCATTGCAGTGCGGCCTGCAGGATCTGACAGTCGTGCTGCACACTGCCAGCGACTTCAGCATCATCAAACTTGGAGGCGCGGGATTGAAGTGTCGACTGTCTCAATCTGATAGACGTTCGATTGGGCGCAGAAATGAGGACTACGAGGCTAGACTTGTCCGGAGCTTGAGACACAAGCTTTGGCTGTGGGTTTTGAAGAGGTTTACAAGTGTAGAAGCAAGGCGATCACGTTCAGCCTGCTCAAACCTCCATTTTACGGAGCAAGTTTCAGTTTTTGGGAGTCTCAAAGGTACTCGAAGAGACCCATGCAGCGCGTGAATACCCTTGAAGAAGAATGTACGCACTCTTACAAGGATAAATGTGTTCTGAAAACCAGCACACGTTTCCGTGCAGCGACAGAGAACATTTGTTATAGTGCGCTCGTGCAGTACGAGCACGCTACATACAGCAGGTGTTGCCTGCAGTGCACGGGAAGACGTGCTATTAGAACAATTCATTTCTCGGTGCAGCTGAACATCTTATGAAAACCTACGAAATTGTCAGCACCAACTCGCCGCTCACCCCTGGCAACAATTAGGGTCGCCGCAGAAGCTCAAACCTCACTTTAGCTTCTGGGCGGCCAAAAATATTGCTTGGGCTGTCCCTTCCGAGGCGGATGGATGGCCACCCCAAGCGCGACCACAACAGTTCCTGAGGCAGGGCAGTGTACGGGCGAGTTGGCAGGCTGCCCGCCTATATTTGGCCGATGGCCTGACGTGCCCAGGTAGCAGCTACCTGGTACATCGCTTGCCAGCGACGCTCGTCCCCTGCTTGGTTAACCAGATCTGGGCAGCCGCGGCCCAGGTTCCATAGTAACAAAAAAGGCCGCATGAAAAACCAAACCTGCGACCTCTTTTTTTTCTCTCTTATGGTAAAGTGGCAGAATTTCAGTAGCGAAACGAAAACACAAAGGAAAAAGCAAGGGACATATAGTATGCCGGTAAACATGGCGAACCCATGCACGAAGGTGCTCCCAAAATGGATCAACGCGCATGGGAACTGCAAGTCGGGAAAGAACAGAATAAAGCATGAGCAAGTAGGAGTATGAAATCGGGAAGAAAGTAAATTGGGCACGAAAGACTGTCGTCCCGAAGGCTTAGCTAATGGCTGAGGTAACCTACACGAGCCCCCTGGGGATGTCGGGCCCCATAACATAGGATGGATGAACCTAATCTAGCCCTATGGCCCATTCTGTGCCCCTTGAGGGGCTGCGCGCACTACAGAAAACCGATCAGCATGGAGTACATAATAATAAGGGGAGGAACAGATAAGTTTACGAACAAAAAAAGAAGGCGCATCAAATGGAGTTTTTTCGGACCCAGTAGTCGCGCGCGCAGTTCGTTTCCCTTATTATTTTAATAAGTTAGTGTATGCATTTTTTTTTTTACTTTTACCTACAGCCTATAGGACGCACAATGTATTAAAAGTGGCTATAATGACATAGTTTTACATCAAAAGGAAAGCCCTCTCTACGCTGCATAGTCAGGGAGCACTGATACGGCGTTCTCTTGGACAACAATAGGGCACATCTATATTGATAATTCAGTATAATAATTATTTGCACATATTGTTTAGATTGCGCTGCAGCTACTGGGTCCGAAAACAAGTCATCTGATGAGCGTTCTTTTTCTTCGTATGCTTGTCTGCTTCTGCCGTTATTATTACTTCTTGACCGATTAGTGTTTAGCGTATGAATTCGGCCGCGTGCGCTTGATAGCTATATCCTGACAGAAAATAAGGCGCAATGCATCTCTAAGAGACGAAGAACAAAAGGTAGGAGACGACAAAAGTGAGAACACAGAAGGAAGTAACACTCGTGCGGTGGATCTCTTTCGTGGCCTCCACACGGGAGTAGATACATAGTGAGTCTCATGGGATGGGTCGCTTACCACCAATCTTAGGCCCATCTCGTTCAACAGAAGGGGAAATATAGAGAACCTACCTAACTTTACAAAACTAACTTTGTCAGAAGGAACTGCAGCAAGCTGCAACATCTCCTGTGGAAAAGGCACTCGGGTTGGCCCAGGGTGAGTGATGCCACATATATTCTGAACGGGAAAAAGCCCATCAGAATGAACTCCTGACGGCATCGGAAGGTAGAACGGTCGGACTCAGACTCCTGGACCAAGCAAGTGACCAACTCCGACTCCATACACCCAGAAATCTCAAGACATGTTACGACTCCGACTCCATATCCATGCTATAATGTTGAAGTCCCCGTGCATAAAAAAACACTAATAAAAGTAAAGGGTAGAAAAACCAAAGATTAAAGGCCAAAATTTAGTGAAGTACCGCATCCTCGTGCAGAGTGGGGGGGGGGGCTATGTACAGTTAGACAACGCATGTGTGGCGCGTACAAAACTCGTACAAATATTACAAGAATTCAGAGGGATGTATACGATAAGTTTATAATTATATATAATATTTATATTCATTAATATTATAAATAGCAACACACACATATAAGGCCAAAAGTGAATAAGACATCTGGCTATGTGGCAGCACATCGAGCTGCACGCATCTCATATACAGCATTCCTGTTCCACACGCACTCTTCTTCCTAAGGGAAATGCCTCAATATCCTCTCCATACAAGCATATACTCTGTCTAAGTGATCATAAAAACAGTAAAGGAGCAACAATGGAGCATTTATTTATTAGATGTTCACAACAGCTGGTTTGAAACGACTCTTACGAAATGATCATCCACGACAGTTTCTCAAAGACAAGGGTTCTACCATACAATCAATCGCACGATCAGCTTACGAGTGGACGTTCATCGGTATCTTGGATTTCGAGTTTCATTGTATATAAAGACGAGGTGCGAGCGGAGGGAGCCAGGAGCCTCGTCCGTGAAGCTCAGAAGTCGCATATGGCTGCAGCCAGTCGCCGTATGCACCAATCACATATCAGTACATCGGTTTGTCTGCTGCTCCCCCGTAAAACTCGCTGCTCTCCAATCACTTCCACCAATGAGATTCATGAACGCGTCTCACAGCCACAAAAGATCTGGTTGACTCGCTGGCGAATCTGTGAAGGGACCGCACGGCCCCCTCCTCCTCTATTGAAGCTCCTTGGGACGTCCGGTCATTAGCTGACCGTGCGATGGCCTAGTGTGGCCTCGGCATAAGGGCGCGTTAAATCCGCCCACCTCGACTGAGATGCCCACAGACGAAGGAAGACACTGACGGACTAGGTACTTCTGAGCACACCTCAGCTCGACTCCAGATGCTACTTGACGTCATCATTCATTCATCAATCATTATATCTGCCTGGGAAGTAGGCGATACTTAGGGGCAGCACATTGCAATGAAATTAATTTATTACTGTACATTTAATTGTTCCCCGTTTTGTGTGCAAATAAAGGAGTAAACATGCTCGCAAAAATACTGAAGAACTGCCTGTCTGTGTCTTCCTTGTCCGAAGCGATGACCAGAAGACAAGAGGGCGAATAAACGACACCTTACGACTAGGTAGAGAGCGTTGTGTAAGCAAGCTAGGTACCGCATACGGCAATATACCTAGGTTAGTTTAAGCCTCCCTAGTCAATGCAACAGGGTTCCGGGAGGGGAACTAAAAGGAATTGTAGTTTGGGGACCACTGCCACGGAAGAACGCCGGGTATGGGAACAGAAAGCCGGAAAGACGAGGAGGAGCGGAACAGAGACGAGGAGGAGCGGAACAGAGACGAGGAGGAGCGGAACAGAGACGAGGAGGAGCGGAACAGAGACGAGGAGGAACGGAACGGAGACAATCAGTAGGAATGAGATAGCAAAAGAGGGATGTGGAAAGAAAGAAAGAAAGACATGCCGGAAAAAGAGCTGTCGAATGTGACATGTGGAAGAATTCCCGTTCACCAGCTGCTATGAACATCTCGCACATCATTTTTATGACTTCCTTAACAGTTTATATTTCAGATGGGAATTATGTTTCCTGCAAATCGTTCCTGATACGCATAACGCAATACAAGATCTTCGCCAACTTACGTACGTGCGCTGCAGTCTGGAAAGAAACGCGCACGTAAGTGTACGTCTATATATGCAGTCCAGACTGCAAACCCTGCACAACTTGGCACAAATCTCAGCGAGCGTTTAGCCACGGAATGCAGCCTGGCAGCACCACAGCAGAATTGATGACAAGACTACGAAAGTGACCGTACGAGATACATTGATAAGCAATACGAGTGTGCAGACACAGTAGTTTTATGTATCATGATATATAAAATTAGAAAGTGGAAATTGAACAACTCACTGTCCAAGGTAGCTACGAAACATCAGCAAATCGCAAAGAATAGCACATGTCACAGTCCTTTACACGATCGAGAGTCGACTGTGAGTGTGATTCCAAAATCGGAAATGTTCACTTTATTCAGTAATCATATCTACGCTGAGAAAAGAGTTCCCAGCACTCTGTCCCGTGCTCTGGCAGGTACTGCATGCTTTGGCGTGCTCACCCAGCACAGATGGTGCTCTTGCTTGCTTCAATGCACGAGGCGACGGGTTGATACGGGCCATCACTTCTCTCACTGATAGTACACGTGTCGGAGAAGTCACGTACAGCACACGACGCGTAACGTAGCACTCCAAGCTACTCAGTGAACGACTGCGTAGGTGTAGAGGCATTACAGGACATACAGACGATGTGACAGCTGCATCACCCCAAACTATTCTATTCTGGAATCACTTTCGGAGTCTCCTCTCGGTCGCAGCCTTCGCGTGATATTCGGAGAGGCAGTCAATAACAAATTCATAGGCATTTGTCTGCTGCTTACGGGATAATAGTGATAGGTATCGGTTAACATCAGATAAATGCCTATAAATTTCAGATTTATCATGCTGTGTCTCACCTGCAAACTAACGGAACAAATAACCAAGACTACTAAAAGCAACATTGCAACATATTGCACAATTGCATTAATATTACACATGTAGATACAATGCACAGACTGACACGTAAGAAGGCACTTCCTAAACTTAAATTCTACGCGAATTTTTTCACTTTTGATATAAAACAAACATTGAAATACAGCGGTAGGTGTCACGACTTAGCTGCAGCACTGAGAATAGGGCTCTCCCCAAACCAGCACGCCTGCCCGTGCCCTGACAAGACAGGTCTGTGTTGGTGTGCTCGTATTGCACACAACCTGCATTTATTTTCGTAAGGGCACGGAGAAAGTGTGCTGGTTTTTGTGACAACAATACCCTCAAGTGTACACCAGCTTGGGAAGCAATAGGAGTTTTTCCGTCCCAATACGTAGGGAGCAACAATCAATTCACGGTGGCGTTTGCATAGGAATTAATTTCTCCATAGATTAAATTTATTGCAAGCTGGTATAGGTGCTGAGCTGCAACTGTTGCGGATTGTCCTGAAGCCCAACAATGATGCAAACGTACGCAATACGTAACATTTGTAGCCGCCGTCTAAGTATAATTGGAACAGCAATGTATAAACAACTTCGCTACCCAATACTGACGCATGAGATTGTCATAGCTTCGTTTCCAAGTTGAGGATACGATCCAAGCCAGAGAATATTTCTGGAAATGTAAATGCAAGCAAATGCTGCGATTCACAGGCTATAGAGAAACCATACCTTAAGTGTATACAAAAAGAGCCACGACTTGCAGCAGTGAACAGCGGTCGTCTACAAGCGGTCAGTTCCTACGAAGTTATACAAGAGAAACATACAGAAGGCACCGTCAATTTGAACAGAAAGGAAACACGTCTGAAAAGGTTTGGTTAGCGACGTATGTTGAGTCCCCATGGAGCTGCCAGGATGCAATCCATGAACAAGTTCAGCGTAATCTCGGTCCCTGTAAATATCAGCCAGGTTGAAGTTGATGGCAAAGTTTCGCGAGATCTCGGCCCGTAGAGTCACCCAAACTCGACAACCAAAAGCTGACCGGACACGACATAGGCACAGTTTGTGCTGGGCCCTCATTTGACCCTCCATGTACGGCGGGGGGGGAGGGGCGGCTGTCATAGAGTTACACAGAAAACTGACCTAACAAGAAGAAACGGGGCAAAAATTGGTTTAACAAGAATAAGTGGGGTAGAAATTGGCCTAGCAAAAAAAAAAAAAAAAAGTAAAACTAGGCCTTAGAAAAAGACCTGGGGCAATTTCTGCACGCCGACATGTTGTCCTGTACAACCAAAGCAGCAGCAATGAATAAAACATTGCCTGCTAATAAAAAATCTGGAGAAACACGACGGCCATAGAACGCCTCTGATTGGTCAAGAGACCTTAACAACGTGGCACAATTCGGCTCTTGATTGGTGGAATTTGCACCTCACTCGCATCGTCTCTACCTCCGCTGCCCCCACACTGTTCCCTTGTCATCCAAAGGGATACCCAAGCACCCCTCTCGCTCATACTCACGGGCGGAAGCTCTTCTACCACCCTCAACACTTCCATCGAGCCTGTCCGGGGTTGGGTGTCACCTATTTAAGGAACCAGCGATTGCACTCGTTCCCATGTCATCATGAAAATATACGCAAAAAGGCACACGGGAAAAAAATCATTAACATGTTTAAGAGCCACCAACATAACAGAAATCCCTACACTCACAAGTAGAACCACAGTCTGTCAACAGAGGAACAGATTCTGAACACCTCAACAGCAACGTACAGACACCCAGTCCCAAATGAGGCAAGTATGCCATGCCAATAATAAACAGGACCGAGATTGCCGCTGATCGCCACACATGTTCTAACGCATTTTTTTTAAATAAATCCATCGGTAATATAGGTATCATTCGGTACCAAATAGTACGTATATAATACATAGATATATCCATTGAGATTGTGTACGTCCTTAACTACATATATTCAAACATCACATTCAAGGAAAAAATAACATTTTAGTTGCTTATTTAACAGGACTCATTCGAACCACTGCTGAGGTGGTACAAAATCATCATAGTGTATTATAGATTTGGTCAAGTGTATCGAACACGTGACAGCCATAGGAAACACGCATTATTATTATTATTAATAGTCAGAGTTTAATCACCGTAAGCCACAGTAAAAGCAATACAACAGTGCACACTGAGAGCAGTGTTGTTCTAAAACCAGCATGCTGTCCCGTGCACCGACGTAAAACGCCTGCCTTTGCGTGCTCGTGCAGCACCAAAATTGTAGCTTTCGTGCTGCACGGGCACGTCACGGCAGGGGGGCACTTGTCGGTGCATGGGTAGGCGTGCTGGTTCAAGGACACAACTTTCTTAGTGTGTTTGAGATAAGCAAAACACAGTGGGACGTCACAGCCAATTATCTACGTTTCGGCCTGTGACTAAGGCCGTTGTGAATGCCTCTGACGTCACGCTATGTTTTGAATACTTCCGAGGTGGTCACGTGATCGACACACTTTATGGAATCTTCACACTATGGCGCGCATTACACTTGCTTCACACCTCCTACCACTTCGCCTCACACAAAATAAGCTTAATTAATAGTAGCAAATGACTCGGCGTGAAGGGCGCTGGCACACGAATCATGAACGCTGTGAGGGTGCCAATACTGTGAAAATATTCTAAGACGTTAACTTTTTACCGGGCAGCCAAAAAGACTCTCTCGTATTAAGAGCATCAGGGAAATATCCACATATGGTCACTTGACCAGAAAAGGATTAAGGTAGCCAGCTATGAAGCAAATACAAAGGTGATAACATAAAAACACCGTTACTGTTGATAGTTTAACACCTTCCTACACAAGATTCAGTGATCCAAGGAGATGAACAAAGGAGTCATGTAGCCGAAATATTCAACGTGCGGAAGATAAGAGTTTTGAGCAGTCTCTGGCGTAAGCGTTTCCCGGTTAACACCTGAAATTCGATCCCACGTGATAAATTGAACGGTAAGGATGAAAGCTCAGAACAAGCTAATACAATTCGGTTTGGATTACCTCGATGACACTGGCTGATGGAGCAGGCCTTTGATAACTGTTTTAGTGCCAAGGGTAGCTAGTCCAGCGTTCATAATAAGGATACCAGTGTGCCCCCATGCCACACTCCCCCCCACCAGGCCGCCGGCTCTATATATAATACATAAGAAAAATAATAAGGTGCCGGTGGGCTGTTCAGTAATTAAAAGGCATTGCACAGAGTCCAGACAAAATAAAGCTAGGAAGATACTACAAAAGTAAAACATTAAAATGCGATACAGGCGACATAAAAGCAGCAAAATACATGAGGATTCTTCGTTTTACTCTTGACATGTATGTAGTATACCGCACGTGAGGTAGCTACAGGTAGGCCTAATTGTTTTTAAATTTTATGGAAATTCGTAGTGGGATTACAAAATTATGTATATATATATATATAGTACTTACTCTTCCGATATTTTTTTTTGTCAGTTTTGGCTTTAAAACTTGGGTCGGTACAGCAGCTGCCATATTGAGCGCCTGCTGTGCGCAGCGGTGATAAGCTATCCAGGTACAGATCGTGGCCCAATGTTTATCCAGATCTGAATCTTTTAAGCCGTACCTGGTATCTTCAAATAAATGCACCTAGGAAAAAGTAATATTACCGCACAAATTACAGCAGTTAATATCACATCACAGGCATTGGTAAAGCACAATCGGTTAATTAACTAACTAAAATCCACAAGCTATTGCTGGGTCAGCCAGAAAGAAAACTTGCTTGAAAACGATTAAAAATATACAGCAAAGGCCAATAGTGCTTTGTTCTTACGAACGGTGCGGTGCCTCGTATCGAGAGATACCTTCTTAACCCTATTTGCACCAGGTTGTGCCATTTCTACTAGGATTTTTTCCTATTATATTCTTTCGGCAAAAAAAATTGTAGAGAAGCACCGCAGCCTGGCAAATAGGGTTAAGCGTCAACAACACGCGTTCCGCTCCAGTCTACATAGGCCTATAGCTACCAATTTTTCAAAGCATACACATGCCTATAGCTACCCTCAATGGCAAATGCGGTAAATGCACGAAATTTGAAGTGAGGCAAAGTCGAAGGATTACAAAATAAAGCTCTTTACACAGCTTGCCAGCCTAATGGGTCGGTCGAACGCGGGAGGCAGTGGTACGATGAAACACGAGCTGTGGTAGCTATACTTCCAAGAGTTTATATTACAATACACAAGCGTAAACCTTTCCAGACAACAACAGCAACAGATCAAAGTCATTCCAGTACGCATGGAGAAGAGAAAGTGGGCCCATGGGACCATGCTCCGGATCTGACCGCGAGGATCGGAACAAATCCATCAGAAATGGATCCAAATCCGTGAGAGCTAATCTCCGTCCGTTTTTGAAGGCTGGATCTTATCCGAGGATTGGATCTTATCCCCATAGCATGACTTTACTTTTGTAGAATAAATCTAGTCTATGAAGACAAGACTATATCCTGACAAGAGGAGAAGATCCTGTGCCTCAGAAGTTCCATATCCAGACAATGAGGAACACATCCCGTCTCTAAAGAGTACAGCCAAACTCCGGAGACCAGATCCACTTTCTACGGTCAACAGCCAGATCTTGAGAACGAGTTTCATACCATAACGACCAGACGAAGTCCACGCTAGGTCAACTTTGCAGTCCCCTCTCCCTCCCATTCTTTCGGGGTCTCTCTCCATTAACCAGCCGACAAGGGCAAATGACAATTTCTAAGAGCTAACACGCTTAGAGCTGCAAAGACACAGGTGATCGTCTATGACTGAGGGTCGGCAGCAGCCTGCAGCGGTGGGGAAGGTGGGGGTGTCGCCGAGCCCTTCGTAAGAACAATATCTGTGGGACCCTCCCCGTCGAGGGTGGCGGACGAACATACGCTCGTCACGATAGTTGTGGTCTCTTCCACGGGGGCTGTGGGTCTGTGGTCCCTTTCTGGCGAGGGCGGGGGAGTGCACGTCTGTGGTGGGGCAGACTGTGGGGAGGAAGACAAGTCCTCTTCTCGAGGTATATCTCTTTCCATTGCTTCTTGGACTTTCTGGAAAGCTTCTTCACCTACCAACTCCCGAAGCGCCTCAGGGTCTCCAGACATCATCTCTCGCAGGACCTCGGGGTCACCCGACACGCGCGTCTCCACCGTGATTCGCTCATCCATGTCTTTGACATCGTCGAGGGGTGGAGCAGAAGCCTCTGTGAACGTCACCGATCGAGTCGTTATTTCATTCTGGGGAGTCGGAGGAGTTACGATCGTTGTCACTGCATCTGGTGAATCACCAGACATTTTTTCAACTAAAATTTGTTCGGTGTGCACGATGGTACCTGGCTTGTCACAGCCTGTAACAATTTCCTTCGTGCTCTCGACAACCTTAACTACTTTTGTTCCGTCACTTTGGATGGTTTCGACGATTTTTTCGCCATCGTCTCCAATTTTCTCGACAGTTCGGGTCACCATCTGAGCGACATGGCCACCTTCAGAGCTGGGCTTCATCTCCCTTTCAACAACATTGCCTTTTTCATCAACGACCACAATACCTCCCTCCACCACAAGGCCCTCGCTCTCCCACAGCTCAACCATTTTCTTCCAGCGCTCTTCTGTATACTTTTCTACAAGAGAATCCACATCCACAGGTCCATTCTTCATTTTCTTTTCGTAATGATCCTTGACTTCATTATGGAGTTTGTCTAGTTCCGTGAGTCTCTCCTCGACTAATTTCTGAGCTAGTTCAGGGTCTGTGTTTCTGTGATGCTGTTGGTGCTCTGGGTCGAAAAGAATTTTGTGATGCTTTTCTTGGAATTCAATGAAATGAGGATTAACTTCTTTAGGTGGTGGAGGAGGAGGCGGCGGGGAAGGTCCACCGGGTGTTTGGTGCTGGATGATCTCTTGTCTCTTCTGCTGGAACTCATCCTGAGGTCGGCCATCGCTGCCATCCGGAGACTCGGGCCACTCGTCGGTTTGGGCATTGGGTTGCGAGGTCGGTCGGGGCGGTCTGTCCACCACCTTACCGTCCGAGTCCACATATTGTCCCTCCAGGGTTATGCCGCTGACACCCTCCAGATTCTCCGCATCGCCGTTGTCTATTGCACTGCCTTCTTCTTTGCTGACATATTTGCCTTCCGGCGTGAAGTAGCCACCGGTGCCGTCCCCCATGAGATAGCCTCCTCTCTTGCCCCGAGCGGGGAGTGTGTTGGAGGTGCGGGGAGTACCGAAACGGTTGCTGGAGTTGTTCAGACTCACCTCATACAAAGGTCGGAAGAATTCACGGCGCTTTGCATAAAGTTCTGCACGACAGCGCGCCCCCGTGGACCGCGTACTGCCCCCGTCCACTACCAGCACAGAGTCGGACTGAGGGGTGGTGACCGCAGGGGCGCTGGGGGTCGCCGTTTCCACAGTTCCATTAGCTTTGAGTTCCGTAGGTCTGCTGTCCAGTTGTGCAGTGTAGGCCGGCACTTGTTCTTGTTTTGTGACCTGTTCTTCTTTGATGGGCTCATCTACAGGTAATTTGGGGGGCTTGGGCGGTCCCTCCAAGTCTTTCTTTCCCTTCTTCTTACCTCCTCCACCGAAACACCCGCACGGCATGGCTGCACCTCACGTTGCACTCAACACTCTTTTGCACTGCACCACGGTTCACCATGCACTTCGTCACTGCCCAAATGTTCCACTATATTAAATTTTCGTCAGGTGTGCACCATGGAGAGCCAACTAGCAGAGCCAGCTCTGGCACAAACAACCGAGTCGCAGCGGCGAGATCACAGGTCGCAATTGTTAGGTCGAACTTATGTAGAGAGCGGAGGTTTCGGCGCGTGGGTGGAAACTGCGGCACCGCTCACTGGGTCGGATCCTGGAATGAAAAGATAAAGCATATGTTATTGTACGAAAGAACACAATACTCGAATTTTCATGCGAACAACAGCTATATAAAGTTTTGTCCTAAACCAGCGCGTTTTTCTGTGCATCGAAGACACACACTTGTCTTCGCGTGCTAGTGCAGCACTAATAATGCAATAATCGTGCTGCACGAGCACACCAATGCCCGTAATTCCTGTTCGAGCACGGGAAAGCGTGTTGGTCTTCGGACTTCTCTTAATGAAAGCTTATTGCATGATCAACACTCCAGCGTAATTTATGAAGAAACTGATTTTTATACATTCAAAAAATGAAAATAATTGAAGAGTACAGACTTTTACGTTGGTGACAAACCGACAAAGATGAAAATACATGTAGATAAGCGAGAATAATGCGCAACTTCACTTCAGGGAAGATTTTTTTACAACACCTTTTGTGTAATTAAAGCCACAAAATACGAAGCAGGAAACAGAATACAGAGGCAAAACATTACGTAGGTATATGTACAGGCAGCTTTTTACCTCCGCCAAAGAGGTACTAATGTTTTTCTCGTGTTTATCGGTCTATTTGTATGTCACCAAGATTAATCAAAAGTTATTAACGGATATTTACGAAATTTACAGGGATTGTTAGCCAAAGCATGTTAACAGTAACAGATGACTCGCTTTTGATGAAAATCCGTTCATCTGATTGTCTGCCTCTTTTTTCTTAGGGTCAATAACTCAAAATTATATATGGATTTTCATGAAATTTACACGAGTTTTTAGGTATTACACGAAGAGTAAATGACCAAATTTTTATGATGATCTGTTGGTTCGTTTGCGCGTTCAATTTTAGGCTTGTTAGCACTATAACTCAAAAAGTTATGTATGGATCTCTACGAAATTTACAGGACTTGTTAGTAATACAAAAGACACAGATAAATGGTTAAACTTTGATGATGATCGGTTGGTCAATTTGTGTGTTTGACTCAAGTTTGTCATAATGTTTGTTAGCAGCATAACTCAAAAAGTTATAGACGGATCTTCACGAAAATTACAGAAACTGCTAACACTATCGAAAGGCATAAGTGATAAGATTTTGGTGTTGATACAAAGAAAATTATGGTTTCAGCACCAATTTGAATTTTCGTTACCGTTGCTTTGCTTAGAGGAAGTAGCTACATGCTCTCAGAGTGCTCCCTAGTGTTGTCAATGAAGTTAGCTAGATGTTTCACAATGGACTGAATAATAGACAAATCGAGGGAGAGTGGACGCAGCCAAGGGGACCGACAACTAGTCAAGTTTCATTCATTTATTGCCGCGTCCATTGCTAAATAAGGTAACTACCTATCTAATTTAGCTAGTGGAGATATAGAGAGCCTTCACGAAACCACAGCTCGCAGCACAGCAGAACCTCTGCAGCAACACAGAGCTCCCTATCAAACATTGCACCGAGGCAGACACACACAAGATGAGCCCCCACTGTCGCTTGCACGACCTTGCTTTTTTAACCAGGCATGCCTAGTGAGCTGCACGTAAGATGTGTAAAACGGCAATAAGTGCAATTTCGAAACAGAAAAAAGCGACGAAGCGTAACCAGCGACGGAGAGCAGCAGCGCTATAGCGTGACGCAATATCCGCGCAGCCGCTAGCGTCGCTAACGGGCCAGCCAGTGCCAAACTGACGGGCTCTCGGCGCGGCAACGATAGGTTGTAATCTGTCGAGTGCTCGTCCATATAGGCCTATAGAATATACATGCAATCGTATATGCAGCAAGCAGCGCTCGTAAATACCGACCTGTGTACTGTATACCTACGTGTGGAGTTGGATGGCCCAAGTCCGACTCCTTGGATATTAAAAATACCCGACTCTTAGTCTGGACAAAATAGGCCCAGTTCACTGATTTCGGCTACGAATTCTGGGACGAGTGTCCGACTCCGACTCCTGCCTTCCTAGCATATCCGACTCCTGCCTCCCTAGCAAATCCGACTCCTGCCTCCCTAGCAAATCCGACTCCTGCCTCCCTAGCAAATCCGACTCCTGCCTCCCTAGCAAAACCGACTTCTACAGAGTCTGACTCCGACATCCTTATTCTACAGCTAGGAAATGTACGAACACAAGCTACAGCTGAGATGGTCAGGACTCGATATGGATCTCACTGTTATAGAGACGGCAGATGGAAATGACAAATTTAAATTTAACCGACACACACAAAAAACTAGTTTTAACCTACTGACTCATAGCGCGGTCTGCGTTCATTTCAAAATTCAAACAATGCTATTCCTACGGGAAAGACAGATTAATTCGTGAGGGAAAGGGTTAACAAGAAACCCTCAAATGAACCCCTCGGGATGGACACGCGCTTCGCTTAGAGGTTAATGCGCTCCTGCTCTGCCATGTGGCACATAACTCGTGGGCCACATACAGCACACGACACGCACGGACCACATAAGCATAGGACGCATAAAACACGCTATATGACACAACACAAAGCAGGCAATAACGTCACGTAGCAACGCTATAACGCCGCGTGACAAGCACCAGTCCCAAGGCTGCAGCGAGCGTTATTACGTAACGCTTGCTGCAGTGAAAGCGCGTGGCCCTCGGCACTGCAGCCTCAGCAGTGACGTAATGCCGGGGATACATTAGGTGACCGCACGCTCAACTTATGAGCGAACGTTCGACTCGCACGTCCTTGAAAGTCAGCAGCATCGATACGGCAGCTTGAACGGCGTGTGAGTTGAGCGTCCGTTCGTAAGTTGTGCGTGCGACTGAATAGTGTGAACCCGGCACTACAGGAATCACGGAGATCTCTGTCCACATGTCATTAGCTAGGTATACATACGACTACTAGGGTTAGGGTGTCCTTCATCCTATAAAAGATTTCTTTTCATCCATTCACAAATTAACTCAAATAACACAAATTTAATATCACTTTGAATCACTGTCGTCAGGCAAGTTCATAAATTTCATTACTTAGAACTTGTACGGTATCTACGTAATTTAAATCCTAATTCTGATATTTGCCACTATGGATCGATTTTATGCGTTAATCGCAAACCGAGTATTCTTGAGATGACCTCAAATTCAAGCAGGATTTAGCCTAAAGCCGTCGCAGACATAATCAGCTTGCGATTAACGCCTGCAGCTCCATCCATTCACGGAGGTGAACACTAAGCAGAACTGAAATTCCAAATAAATTAGCGTCAATTATATAATTAGATTACCTGCATCCAAGTGTGTGAATAGAACACAGCCTGAGTTTGGGATAATGTTTAAACTTCTTCAAATAAACGACTCCGGTGATGTTAATTCAAGAAGGAAAAATAGACCAGTTGTGCCTATATTACTATAATTGTTATTAGAGTCCTAGCTTAACCACCGTAGCAGCTGGCCCGAAGCGCTATATTAGCAGTGATGGGCAGTCGAATATAGGGGGTCTATAACAAAGTGCAGTTGTGCCTATGTCAGGGTGACTGAGGAACCCATACGTGGAGGAAAGGAGACTCTGGAGTGACTCCAACGAAAGAGAACTAAGAAGGTTAGCACAAGCAGGAAATAGGAAGGAAACAAAGCGGGAACGGTAAGACAGGCGTCCAGCAGGCAACATAATAACTCATCAATGGAGTCCCGCATGGGACGCGTGGCCTAACATGAGACGGACGAGGCAGTGTGAGTGCTTCACATTGTAATTCTGATAATTAGCTGCAGTTCTCAAAATTCATCTTAGCAAAGGTAGCGATGCTTACCGTAACACAATAGCATTATTTAAAGTGCTAGGCCTCCGCCGAGCAGCTTCCGGAGCTCCGCGGAGTATTGCGGCGGCGGAGAACAACACTTCCGGGGCAGCGAGCTTCCGCACACCTCCCCCCCCCCCCCGGCAAGGGCACCTAACGCAAGTGCACCTGGGGTAACATGTGAGGGGGGATGGGAAACAGTTTCACACTTTCACACACCATTCGACACGAATCCCTATTGAAAATTAGTGCAGTTTCGCGCTTGATTTCAAGCAGTTTATCGCAGAGAAAGCAGTTTTATAACGCGCTGTAGCAGTTCGCCGCAGATCTCTTCAAAGGTCGAGANGGGGTTTTTTGGGGGGGGGGGGGGGGGGGAACAGTTTCATACTTTCACACCATTCGACACGAATAGTAACCATCAGTTGCGGCTCGCGCTCTGTGTTAGGTGGGGCCTGTCGTAATTTTTTTTTAAGCCATTAGGCGAAGAAGCAATTTTCTATGCTGAATTCAAGTCCTGAATGTGAAAAGATTGTTGTTTGGGATTTATTTTTATATTCTTCCATTTCAAAACGAGGTCGGGCTGGCCCCAATGTACGAGCCGCCAATGGTAACAATAAAAATATGAATAAAAATTACACAATCGGGCATCAACAGACAAGCAATAAGACCCAAACGAAACATTCAGCAACGCCAGGTCGCCTAAAGCCCTTCAATCAGAAAGCCATTAACGGCTGACTTGAACGCCTGCATAGGAATACCTGATCGGTTGACCAAGGATTCCGGCAACCAATTATATGTAGCTATGCAAAACAGATATGAGCAGGAAACACCTACTGAAGTGACTGGACAGAGCGTGTAAACGAGATACCGGTCAGCGGTAGAGGTTACATCCCCGAACACTAGGGTTATGGAGTCTGTAGGAGTCAGACTCCTTGACAGAAGTCGGGATCTGAGTCCGACCCGACCGTTCTACTCCGCAATCCTGGCACTTCCATTGCATATATTTCTCCCTCAGCTGATAGCTTAGATGAATCTTTTCTAGCCAAGAGCACAGAGTTGTTTCTATCTCTTCACACCCTAACAACAACGTCAGTACGGCTAGTCACCTTTGTAGGTGAGTTACTGTAACAAGCAAGAAACTGTTTCTCTGAAAAATATCAACACAGGCAGTAGCTGAGCTCCAATGCTAGAGCTAGAAACAACTTTTTTGCCGAGCGGTTGAAAATAATACTATGGGAATAGCATTACGGAAGTAACCATATAGCTAGACCTGCAATTTGCAAATACTCCGTAGTATACGAGGTAATCTCTTGAACTAACTAAACTTTGCCTATATTTCTTCTTAGATACAGTTGATTAGAGCTGCGCGCCGTGTCAAGACATGCAGGTCGTCTATCACTACTCTACGACGCTGTATAGCCTACTTTGAACGGCCGACTTCAGGACAGTCACACTGAGTCTATTTATCTGCGACGTACGCAACGGGTGGACTGCATGACACCACTAGGACCTCGTCCGCAGATATATAGCTATGCCAAGTTATCACACAGTGATTATATACTAAATAGTCTTTAAGCCTCCGCATCAACAGCAAGAACGGCGATCTCGCCGAGGAAGAATGAAGTGACATACAGTGCCGTATCATGTCGATAGAAACGTGGAACCAACGCACGAAGGTGTTCCCATAGAAGATCAACAGTGAGTCGGGAAAGAAAAAGAATACAGGAAAATAACATTTGTAGGCACTTGGAGTATGAAAGCGGAAGGAATCAAAGAGAGCACAAAGTAAAGACGTCCCGAAGGCCTAGACAGCTAAAGATAAGGTAACCTACAGTGTCCCCCTCGCAGGGTAGTTGCTCCCCGGAGCACAGAACGAGCGAACCTAACCCTATGGCCCACCTTACTTACGCACCTTGAGGAGTCCAAGGTTTCTAAGGCAGCTAATGCCGGGGACACATATGCATTTGTACTCCCAACTGGTTGCTCGGATGTGCAGCTTGCGTGCCGTTTCGTTACAGACAACAGTTCATTTACAGAAGATAGTTGTGTCAAATTTGGGTGAATGCGCTGCCCTCCTAAATTCCCAGGTTTGTGACGTCACAATTACGTCACGCCACTGTGGAAATATCAAAGATTCCTCGCTGCAACAGTGGCGTGACGCAATTGTGACGTCACAGGCCTGGAAATTTAGGGGCGTAGCGCATACACTCAAATTTGACACAACTATCTTCTGTAAATATGAACTGTGATCCATACTTTGGCTAAAATCGGTAGCATAGATACCGTGGCATAAATGACGTCCCAGTCTCACATCGTTGCACCTGGGTATATAGTTGTCAGTGTAAGGCCCCGAGCACACTAGTCACTCTACGGCGCCACAAGTGGCGGGCCCAAGCACACTAGCAACTTTGTAGAGCCACAAGTGGCGGCCACATGCGGTTGTGTTGCTAACACCCAGACCACATGAGGTCGCCCCTGAATATATATGTTTTTACACCTATGCAGCAAAAGTAAATAATGTCTCACCATTCACTTGCGCTTTTGTGAAAAATGAAAATATTCCATGTGTTTTTTTACAAATATAAGGTGTAACGCGAAGGTTTGCGCTAGCCCGGGGCATTCAATATAGTTCAAACATCGATTCACATATAGCTACAAGGTGACTTTAGAATCAATTATCATTGACCTTTCACACAGACAAAGGAATGCAGAATACAATTATTGTGGTTTAATTTACCTTGTTAGAACAGCGGGAGCAGCATAGGCGCACTACACGAGGTTTCCTGCATGACTGAGTTGCTGCCACTTGTGGTTGCCACAAGTCGCTGGTGTGCGCGCTGCCGGCCACAAACACCACCTCAAAACGCGGTGTCTGTGGCGGGGATGAGCGAGAGCTCGCTACAGTCTCGAGCCACGGACACCAGTGCGATCGACAAAGCTTGTAAACAATGGGAATCTACGGGAGAAAATATCCCCGCCACTTGTGGTTCTACTAAGTGGCCAGTGTGCTCGGGGACTAAATTCTTAGTGTGTCCCCAGCATAAGGTGGACCAGTACCTACTCGAGGATACAGACGGCATCAAGACATGGGACGCGAAGTATGGTGTCCAGCGAAAAGGACTTTTAAAATTCCCTGAGTTTTCCCTGAGTTCCCCTGATTTTGCTTAAATCTCCCTGAGGGTCAGATTGTCCATTCTCCTCTCAAATAATCTGATTACATTATCGATGGGTTATGGGATAAATGGGACTGAAACCGTTACAAATCACCCTTACAATATTAGGATTGTCTGCAAAATAGAGCTAGACAGTCCCCGGCACTGCAGAACAAATAATCCTCATATGGCTCGGGCTCTGGGGAACGCCAAATTCATCAAGATAGCCTAACCCCGCAAAATGAACACCATCCACTGCCGTGCAGAAATTCCCTGAGTACTTTGATTCCTGGTCTCTTTTTCCCTGAATGAATTTTTTCCCCTGAGTTTTCCCTGTGCTCCCTGTTTTCCAGACTGCTAGACACCCTGACAAAGGTAAGGTTGTCCCGACTACACACTCCATCTAGGAAGCCCACATGCACAGGTTGGTGCTGCACATTTATCCCGTGTAACGCCCAGAGACGTGTACGGCTACAGCCGACCACAGGTGGTCTCAACTATGGCGTCATCGACGGAAGGCACACGCGAAAACTGCGCCCCTCCTAACTGTGAGGTCAGTACCCCCATACAATATAGACAGTGGCACAAATGCTCACCACGCATTGCCAATCGCCATGACTTCCTCTCTGGCTAGGGAACGTACGTCCGGCTTCACAACAACGGGAGTGGCAACATCCCTAATCCCTGAGACATTTTTTGGAACTGGAACATTGCGGATAGGATCTGATCTTCTCACGCGTCGACACTCAAAAACTGTCACAATCTCCCACAGAGACAACACCTCTGACAGTAGTGCATGAATACAAAGATAGCAGAGCTACTGGCGGTGTGTAGAGGAAGTGCTGCCCG
>LQNS02278089.1:7968855-7981186 GCA_001587735.2 Parhyale hawaiensis | reverse complement strand
GAGAAGACATCTCAATAGAGCCAGGCTTGCCCACAGTCTGTACTAACAAGAATGACCAACGTCAAATGGCATGCCCACCGAGGAAGGACTCTACCAAGAGAGCGAAACTCCACAGTAGTGGCCATAACAGCAACAAAAACAACAAGAGGAGGAGACGCAGACGCAGCCCGAGGCGCTGCGGAGCAAAAAGTGCGCAGAGGAGGACGGGCCGTGAGTCACCACCGCCCCGCTGCGGTCTGGCGGCCAACGGTGTCACGGTGACGGGGTGAGTAGCCTACTGTAGTACGGCGCGCTACTGGGAGAAAGTGTAGTTCAGGCGCTAGGTACCTGCGCTGCAGTGCGACGCTAGGTACGCTGCAGTGCGACGCTAGGTAGGTACGCTGCAGTGCGGCAATACGTGCGCTACGAAAGTACACTGCAGCACACAGATACCGTGTGGGTGCAGCGACACACATGCACGGCACAGGTACCTACCTACCCACCCATAAGGCGCAGATAACTCTCTCTCTCAGCTTCATTTTTGGCCATTCCACGAAAGCTAAAATCGCACAAGAGCTCCTGGCACGCCCACAGAAATGCCCAAAAAACGAATCCATACACCTACGACCCGCTCCCCCGCACGAACTACTAAAAGCCCCACAGTTTCGGCACTAGAGGGGCGCTCTGCTAGCTAACTAGCAGTCGACTTAGTAAAGTAGCTACCGTAGCTACGGTACTCCCAGTGGGCGACTGCCGTTTTAGACGCACTCGTTTTGAAACGTAGAAGTTAACGACTGAAAATAAAAGAAGAGCCCTAGAAAAACTACTACATCTAAAGTAGTAATCTTTTCTAATGGAGCAGCATTTAAGCAACGTTCCAAATAGTGCTACGCCTGCGGGTAAATCAAGACTAAGCCCAAAGCATGCGAAAAAAAATCTAGAGTAGCCTATAGCTACCTACGAACCCCTGGGGATGCAAGAAAATCAAGATTAACCCCAACGGACGAGCGCATTTAGGCTACATAAAAATAACTCAAGATAATGCTTTTCCACAAGGAGCCGGAATATAGATCGTGGTTGTACGGTTCAATCGCGTGTATGAAAGTCACCCAGGCGGTTGCAACAAGCTTTCGAAAGTACAGCATCAAGAAGTAACCAAGTATGGCCCCTTCTTTTCTTCCTCAAATGTCTAAACAATTTCGGTATAATGGCAATAGCTCACAGAGGGCCGGCTCGTACGTCCAGGCAGCTCTCTCGGAATGGGCCTATTGGTCCGTCTACTGCCAGCTATCTCATCTAATCTCAAGTCCCGTTCCCACTTGATGAGCTGGAAGCCAAAAATGTGGCTGGCAGCCAGTCTCCGCACCTTGCAAGCATACCTGATCGGCTTGCAAGCTTGGCTCGCAAGCCCGTTGTGGTTATGCTTGCATCTCAGTTCCCAGTTGACTGTATGGACGATGGTGAACCGCCGGAATCTCGCTGCTGCCAGGCTATTTCTCAGGCGAAGGCGCCAAAAACGAAAAGTGTGGGTGAAGCCGCTGTTTGCGCGAAGGGCAGGGAGAGGAGAGTACCTGCCACCGGCTTCTTGTTGTCAGGACGCTGTTTGTCCCATATCGCGGTGAATTTTACCACCTCTTCACACAGGCGTTTAAACTCTTTCCAGTCAACTACCACTTTTGGCGCCATTTTACATTAGAAATAACACTGTAATAATATTAATTCGTCACCTGAAATTCAACAAGACTGGTGTGGCTGCCAGCAAAATTAAAATAATTTATTTTTTGCTGGCTGCTAACTGAAGCGTACAAGCACAAAGGAATAAAATTTTTGACTGGGAGCGCGTCGATGATCGGCAGCCAGCCTAACAAACGAGCTGCCTGCCACATTTTTGGCTTCCAGCTCAGCAAGTGGGAACCGGCCTTTACCCGTTAAAGGGATACCGCCGTGTCCCTGCCACAAGTAACTGCAAATATGATACGGTATATATACGAGAACAGCAGACCGAAGAGATAAAGTTCACGTAGCCTAGAGACGGACTCGGTGACTTACAAAGGCTTTGCGAGCCCGTGACACCTGCAGCTCAACAGGTAACGTAGCGGCAGGTGCTGCATCTGGCCAGGTGTTTACAGCCACAGAGCTACAGCAGATGACCTCATTCCTTTCTGCACCTGCTGACCGCACGTGGCCCAAGCCACGCCTCTCGTTGCCTACCACCGTCAGTAACTATTGCCCGCGCCTTGCATTCACTGAAGATTAAAATACCGGTAATTGCCACGTGCCTATTTTTAGGACAACAAAATGGTTAGCGTTCAGGGATAGAAAGGCCCTAGTCTAATACGGTACTTGTGTAGTCTACCTCAAAGCATTTGCTATGCCAGGGTTACATTGCACGTTCGAATGAACAACGTGATGCGAGGATATGCAGCTCACATGTTGTTTATCTATGCTACCGAGTTTAATTCGAATACATAGGTATTAGGACGACGAGTGAGCTGTCCATCCTCGCATCCAGTTGTTCGTGCATACGAATGCATATGTGGCCTCGGCATAAGGTTCCGTTGGGCTACATATTTGCACTGACGTGTGCTTAAGAACGATTTCCTTCAGTTTGTCAAGTAGAAAGCCTACTCCATTCAGAAAAAGCCCTAAAGTGCGGGGTATTTGTTCAGTACTTCATACAATATATAGATAGGTACGGTTCTTACTCCTCCTACTTCGCCATAGGCTACTTGTATGTCACTTCTCAAAAAATACAATTAGCTTCCTCAGTTTGCAGACTACTTCCGCATATTTAATTGTTACGATCAAGAGAGATGCTAATCTCTTCCACTTGTCAGCAGTCAAAGAAACTGCCTCCAACTCACATTGTGCGACAAGTGCCGGTATCTCTTGTCTCTCAACGTCAATACTAAGCAATAGAGGATTAACTTTGATGAGCTGCTCCGCATCGTATGAATATGAGTGCAATTAATGCCATAGCAACACAAGCGTAGTACCTACGCAGCTCTCAAAGAATCACTGCTATAACTCTCCTCAGTGAAACTCGGGCTGTGGCATTAGTTAACTTAGTTTTCCCAATGACCACGAGTCGAAACTAACTTGAATTTCAAGTAGAACTTTTTCATTTTCATCTTATGAGTTATTAATCTTGTAAAGAGTATGAGAACGAATAAAAAATTTTCTATGCCTTCAGGAGAAAAAAAAAGTTTGGAGGCAACTGAGTGGCGGCGCTTTCTACACCCCCAAAAAGCCTCCAATGACGTAGCTATCCCGAGTAGGACTTAGCATTAAGTGCTGGAAATTAAACATTGAAGAATTGTCTTACTGGGCTTTTCGAAAGGTTAAGATGTCGACCTAACTGGCACCAAGTGGTTACAGTCTACGAATTTTTCAGGCCGGTGAGCACCAGCGGGACGGAGGGCAGCATGACCAGGCCAGTGGACAGCGGTCAGCAAGACAACGCTGAAGGACAGTGGACATCAAAACAAGGCTGGAGGACAGCGGTCAGTGATGTAAGGTCGCTAACAGGACCATAAGGCTGTGGGGCGGGGAAGGGGGGCTCGTGCCCCACGCTAATAACACGCGGGGCACAGCAGACACAAGGGCCAATTTATGGCCCCATCAGGGTGTGGGGCCGCGGCCGCAAATCAATACAGAGTTACGCCCGTGAGTGCGCCCGACCACCTCCGCTGCAGTCATATAGCTACTCTGATTTCCGCGGAGTGTAACTTGATCGATTCAAGAAAGTGACGAACTGCACCAGACTCCCTATTGGTTTCGGACTCCTTAGCAATACAGTGTTGTAGGCTATTGAGATTATTAATGCAGTATAACAAACAAAGATCCAAGTTAACATAATTCGTGTCCTCGCTCAACTAAAAACGCAGTTTTTGGATTAAGTACGTATTTCTAAGTTACATAAAGCGTATTCACACTCAACTTACAACAGCTGGACGAAGAAAAAAAAAAGGTTGACGCTGTAAAGCTAAAACGCGCAAAATTCTAGCCGGGGCAACACACATCGGTACCGTAGTGCAGCGTATCTTGGCTACCGGTACGCCTTAGGCATGACGGTACCTATTTATTGTTCACAGAGTTTCACTGCACAGTAGCTGCGAAACTGGTGCTGGTCATCAGAAAAAATTAGCAAGACTCACGAGCATGGATGAGGAAGTAGCTACCTACCGGTAGCTAGGTCACAGACTAAGAAAAACACAGACAGGCAGTTCTTGAGTATTTTTACAAGAAAATAGCGGCTAATGATGACGTCACAGTCCTAATTTTGTTTTTATCATAGTTGGTATACTATAGAGGATACGAATTTCTTCTGCATAGCTCCAGTCGCTCCAACTTTTATCGATGTTTCTTGGCTACACAACTCTGAAGCCAGACGGCTTTTAAATCAAATTAGCGACTTATTAGTTGATATTTTCTCGTTTTGCCCAAATACTATTCTCGCTAAACAATTGTTCAAGGCACAACGCTGATGGCTCAACTATTACGTAACAAAAGCTCCAGAAAGAGCTGAAGTGCGCTTAAAAACTGCCCGTGTGTGTTATCATTAGGTAGTCTGTGAGCTAGGCACTACTGAGCATAGGCCTATGCTTCGTTTTGGCAGTTAGGCTAGGTACCTATGCTCGCACACGTTAATATTGCAATCAACAACATTTAGCCTACCGTCTAAAAACACCGTTCGGTCAGCTTTCAAACAGTGCAGCTCCTAGGAAAAACAACGCTATAAAAGCGTGAGGCAGAGGGTTGGTTGCCTACCTAGGTCATTATTAACGGACAGTCCAAGGCAAGTAGTCGCTGGAAGTTATGAGACCTAGGTATATTGAAGGGAACCCGTATAGGTACCGGTAGTATAACGGCGTACGTAAGAATTACCTAACTAGGTGTAATTTGCGTGCCTGTATGTGAGGTTAGGCAGCTATTCTAGAAAGATAGAACCTATCCTAACCTATTCTTAACTAACTTGATATTTCTTTACGATACCCTATGCTAATTTCGTAATTTTAAATTTCGATTTTCGTTTTATAGAAAAACCAGTCTTCGTTGGAACTAATTTTACCTAATAGTTTTTGATAAACGAAAATGTCCACCATAGGACAGCTAGTTTGACGTTAGTTTTTGTGGTAGAATTTCGACAAAAAACGAAATTGTATAGCCTACTTGGGTAATTTTTCTTTCAACCTACTCAAGCATAGCACAGAGGTAGGTACTTGAAGATAGGAATCCTAGGTACCTACCTACCTACTATTTCGGGATGCAGCTTGCTTTACTTCGGCCGAAGGTGTCTGTCTCTTTGAGCCACACAGCGCTCGTTTCAAAAAATCCTGTTCCAGCCACACCCGCTAGGAGTTAGGTACCTTCTCGAGTACCAATAACAGGACTCTTCCAAACTCGAAGATCGAGCGATCTTGCTGTACTACAACCTGCTTATCTACGACGGTAGGTACCTATTCAAACAGCGTTTCTAATTATTTGTTATCAACTTTTTTAGAAGCAACTAATGTAAACCTAAAGCGAAAGTCAACTTGGCCGCATATTCCAGCTAAGATATCGCCATAGGCTACATTGGTTCGCTCTGCTAATAGAAGCCAATTAAGCTCCTGAAAAGTGCACAGTTACAGCCATTCAGAGATTGTTAGAGCTATGGCGACATAGACGGAAGGCTCATGCGACACTATGACCCCCCCTACGTCCCTCATTGTTGCTTAGGCTAGGATCAGTGCTCCCACAATGGAGTGTCGGCTAAGACTAATAGCTACTACGGAAAGGGGCTGATGTCAAAATCCGAGCATAAAAAAAACTCGTTTGCCTGACGAGGACGCGAACTCGGGAACTACAGCACCCATGCACTGCTTCCTAGCATCTCGCCACAGTTCGTTCAGCATCCATCGCGCTAATGGATGCTATTAAGCTTGCTTGCTTGCTTCTGAGCTATCAAATTAATTTGTATAACTGATTTTTTGTTAGCTATTGTATGGATAATTAATTCGCTTTTATTAGTTAAGAAAAAAAATATATATATGAAGCAGCAAACAAGATAGTAGGCTATTTACTCCAGAAGCGTAAGGCAAAGCTCTCTGCCTGTAATCTGCATTTTCCTAACGTAAGCTCAGTCGAAATTACCTTGAGCGGACAGTTTTTTTATTTAAGTAAAATACCTACAGATACCAGTGTTTCAATCGATAGCGTCTAGAAGTTTGTTACTCGAACGGTAGGTAACTCCATGAGCAGTCCCTTTAACACAATACGATAAAAAGCACAATATTTTCAAATCTACCACCCCACTTTGCAGCGGTTACAACGTACGCCGGCGGCACAAAAATCCTATCCTGTTCATATTGCTGCTCATTCTAGAACTGAAGGTATCTATATTCAGGAATTCGAGGCACATTCGCGCGATGTTGCGCGATTTGGCAATCCTAATATAACTCGCAGGACGAGGAGAGACTGATTAATTTACAGGTAGCTGTGGACCTTTAAATTAGACTAGATTATTCGTAGGGATCGGTTTACTTCAACACTATGTTGGTGTCGCATGAAAGGAAGACACGAAGGGTAGCCTATATACAGCATGTGGGGCCCATGCACGGAGGTGCTCCCGTAACGGATCAACGCAAGTGAGCAGAGCATATCGGGAAAATAATTAGGCTACCGTATGAATTATTACTAGGTAATAAAAAACATGTAAGTTGTAGAACGGCAGGAACGTACGTTATTGCTTAAGCGGAAGATTGACATTCTCCTAACAATTTTTTCGCATCCCCAATAGAGGAAGCACGTACATCTAGGAACCCAAACAAAATTTAAGGTGGCCGCAGCGCCGCTCAGCAGCTAAATTGCGGTTTTAGCTTTTACGGCGGCCTTACTTCTTGATAGGGAATGAAACATAAAGAATAATTCCTGCGTACAATGCAAAAATTGGGTACGGTATTCGATAAGGTTCTCACGCAATACAACGGACGGCGTGTGTTGAGGGCGTCCAACACTAGGTAGAGCAGCTACATGGTTCCGGTTCTTGTGCACACAAGTTGGATAGTTAACTGTGCTAGTATTTCGATTGTAGAGCGGGGCTGGTGTGTCAGTGGCTTCGGGCACATCCTTCTCACTCCCTGCAGGTGTAGCTACACTGAAGAAAATTAAAGGAAGGAAATTGATCAAGTGGGTGAGTTTCTTTAAAGAAAGCTGAAGTAAAGGTTGAAGGCACGCACATGAACATGATTCGGCTACTGTAAGTACCGTAGTGTAATTTGACTCGACTGTAAGTAATTTAAACCAATGGTTCCCACCCTTTGCTATGCCTGGCACCCCTGGAGAACATTCACAATATTCTCGCACCCTCTAAAAAACTCAACACGGTACCCCGCAGGTAGGTATGAATGATGATGACAAATGAAGTTTGTACTACAGCAAATTTGGGTTAATTTTCGAGTGAACTGTGAATAAAACTTTTGTGGAACAAATTTAAGTTAATTGTGGGGTGAAATGGGAATAAAACAACGCACCCCCTCAAAGGTCACTTGCTCCCACAAGGGGTGCGAGCACCACTGGTTGAAAACCCCTGATCTAAACTGATTAGCTCTGCCAGGAGGTTCGGTTCCTCATATTGGAGCAAAGTTGAGGTCTTGAAGAGTACGTACTGGAATTGATTACCTGTACGAACGCTTGCGATGGCGTGCGCAGCAGGATCAAGTTTTCGTACATCCCAGACCAACCTGAGCCTCTCTCTTTCATTTGTAAATCAAGTGAAACCTTAAGCAGAACTTCATCGACTGCCTCGAACACTCAACTGTATCGACTCCGCAGTAAATGATATAATTTCTTTCTTAACAAGGCACGGCGGTAAATTAAAATTGCCAATTTAATAACTTATATATCCTATTTCCCCACAATCCTTGCTTTTTCCGCACCAATAGTTTCATAGCACCTAGCCTAGCTACGTACGGGTACACGAACTTTCCTCAACTGAGGTTACTTTAACTAGCTGATTAACACTTTTTTTTCGAAATACCTACTACAACAATGACTAACTCTAGGCGTTACTTTACAATAATGTTGCAAAATTTAAAAAACTGCATGCTTGTATCATAATGACGATAGTACCTATCTGTGCATTTTGTTCCAATTTAAAAAAGGCTCGGTAGGTCTAAAGTAAGTAGCCAATAACAAGACATTCACGGATTAGGACAGAGAAATCAAGACTAGCACAAGAAGTAGGCTATACGATTCAAATAAAAAAATAGGAGTACACAAAGTGAAAGCGCATAGCCGCATATATACCTCCGCCAACCAAGGCAACAGTACCGTAACGAAAAATTCAAATTGATTTGAAACCATAATTTTCCTTGTATCAACACCAAAATTTAATCATTTGTATTTTCTGATAGTATCAACAGCTTCTACAATTTTATTGAAGATCCGTTCATAACTTTTTGAATTATGCTGCTAACAAATATTATGACAAACATACCTAGGCCTAGGTCAAACACAGAAACGGACCAACCGAGCATCACCAAAATTTAATCATTCATGTCTTTTTATATTGCTAAAGACTCCCGTAAATTTCATGAAGATCCATGCATTTTGAGTTATTGTGCTAACAAGCATAGGTTAAAATGGAACACAGCCACAAACGGACAAACAAATCACCACAAAAGTTTGGTCATTCACTCTTCGTAATATACCTAACAACTCGCGTAAATTTCGTAAAAATCCGTCCAGAACTTTTTGAGTTATGTCATTAAGGAAAATGAGGCAAACAAACGGACAGATCTTCACCAAAAGTTAATCATCTGTTCCTCCTTAAACATACCTTCTTGACAATTCCTGTAAATTTCGTTAAAATCCACTCTTAACTTTTGAATTATCTTGGTGACAGACAGAGAGACAAAACAGAATAACAGACAAAAAAAAAGACGAAAACAAAACCCTTTGGCAGAGAGGTAAAAAAGAAACCGAGAGGAAACACATGCGGAGAGAAATTCGATTTCGACGAGGGCCACGACGGCCAGCTTTAGCAAAGCGAAAGCAGTGGCTGTACTGGCGACAGCTGCTGTTTCATATCTAGCCTGCGTGTCTAAGGGCTGACAGCAGACACTGCCTATCCATTCAGGGTGTGTTCCGACTGTTACTGCGGCCGGCTGTTCTGTGTAGGATAGTGGCCTAGCTGCACGTTGTCGATCCTTGTCGTGAAAGTTATGCTACGTTGTGAGCTGTGTGTTTCCGTAGAGATTCTAATATTTATGCCTGGCCAGCGTAGCCGCACTTAACGGCTTTTGTGTTTCACCGGCAGCATGGATCATTGAAATTTCTCACCGGCAGCATGGATCGTTCCAGCGCAACTAGCAGCCACAAATTTAGATTTAAGTTTCAAGTACCGGTATTAAACATGGCCTAGTCATCGGCGTTCCCAATACGACAATATATTTATTGTTTAATGAAAAATCATAATTTTATTTATAAAATCAAATTACGACTATGCATATTCATATTTATTGTATGAAACATGGTCTGGTCATCGGCACTGCCAGGGTACCTAGGTACCGAGACTCCACAATATTTGCGGTCTGATTCTGTTCTCAACTTCTTATACAAAATAAGAACAGATCATTCGTTTCAGCAAAAGGTGTTAATTTACCCTTTCTTCCATGCTGTATTATACAGCGTTATTGATACGAGACCACCAATTAATACATAAAAAAAAGCACATTAAACGAGTAGCCAATTTCCTTCGCCTGCTCCAGAGCAAGCAGTCCAAGTTTCGACCAGACACGATGCATACTCGGCAGCACAGCAGGGGACGGAGGGACGGACGCGGCGCCCCAATGGCCGGAACTGCGGCCGCAGCGGAAGGAAGTCTGCGTCAGGGCGCCACAGGGCAGCAGCAGCCAATGCCAAAAACGCATAGCCCGCTCGCGGCGCTACCAATTGCGGGATACACGACGGGGTACTTCCAGATAATCTCCAGTACCCCCCAGGTACAGGCAAGCTACAAAAAGTGGACGATAATTCGATGGCGACATAGTAAAACGGGGCATATTCTCTCTGATCTTCCTCGTGGCGCGGGAATCGGACTCGCGGTGGCGGTAGGTACTATAATGACACAGTCACGTGTTCGAAGATGTCATCTTTTATTACCCAAATTCAGATCATTTTGCAAGACAAAGAGCAGATTTTAAGCACAATGCGAGGTGATCTGCAAAATCACAATTTTTCCAGGCAGGACAAGGTGATTTTTGTAAGCACAACTTGGTTTGGTAGCTATCTAAGAAGAATTTTGAAAGATGAAGTGGATTTTTCAACACAACAACAAACTTTTGGTAGACAACGACAAAAATTAGAAAATGCTTTTGAAAAAAAATAGGATACCTTGACATATTCAAGGAATGTTCATGTGACTTCTCTATACGAAACCTAATCCATAGCAGCTTTACGTAAATACAGCAATATCTATATTGATCATGATTTACGTCCGCTGTGATGGCAGTATTAACCTAAAAATTGTATCAACCACAATAATGGATACAACTCTTTGGAATGTGTACGGTGACTGTGAAAAAACAAACTTCCGATAATCGCAGCACGTTATCCACTAAACTTGTAAGCTATCAATCCATACCTACCTACTTCCCTGCTGCGACGCTCTGTGTACCTAACGATAGACGTTTAGATTTTAGTTGGTAACGTACGGTACGGTCTTGTTGAATAATATACACTGATTGTAATTCATAACCCCAATTTCACATCAACGTTGAGAAATTGTATATATTTAGCTATTTCCTAGATGCGGTATTCTATCCCCATATTTATTCCGTCCTCATTTACGCGTTCATTTCGCTAGTACTTCCCAGTCTTTAGATGCTTCTAGTATTAGCCAGAAATATATATGCTCATCAGTTTCAAGTTTTCAACTCGTCCTGAATTACAGTCAAGCGCGTTTTTTTTTTTCGCGGTATTAGAGTTTCTAGCGTTAATCCAAAGTAGGTTACCTCTGAGACGGCCTCAACCAAGTCTGATCACGTCCATTTCATAGATAAAATATTAGACACAGCCTGATATTTTTGGTACCGCACCAACTCTGCGTATTTCGGACATATCTGGATGGAAAACTTCATTTCAACTTCTTATATGTTACGTGTCACGAAAGTTTGAGTTTTCTATCTAGGTTGCCTATTTCCGGAATATGCAGAGTAGCCAACGTCCCAACATTAGCAGACTGCATCTAATAATTTGTCGATGGAGCCTACAATTCCTCACTGCCTAGGGTGGCACATCGGGGGTTAGGTAATCGGCATGGGATTAACGCCTCAAACTAGATCCGTACCAGTGAAAGCAACGCTCGTAGCCTAACAAAAGTTTCGGACAAGTTAAAGCAAATGAGAGCACGCCTCTCGATCTAACTCTATACCTAGCTACTTATGCCGAGGCAACATGGTACTATCGCAAGCTCAATTTATGAGCAGCCGCTCAACTCGCACGTCGCTCAACTTAAGTACTTTTAAGGGGTATCTTGATTACCGACATTCACCATGTAGACTAATAGGGACGAAGTGCGAGCCGAATGCCCGCTTATACGTTGTGCGTGTGATTGTATAGTGTGGCCCCGGCTTAATTTAAGAGTATAATTCTGACTGTTGCTATCATCCCTCCTGAGCGGTAAGCCCTACTAGCCACTTCCCTAAAGCCAGGTTCACACCAGTGTCCTTTGTCCCTCGTACAAGTTACCGGCTCTGTTGTTTCCTGACAATACATCATCGTGGGTCCACCAAAAGATCCGTAAAAATATTAGCCGCGATGCGCAGCCCTATTTCAACAAATCTTCAGAGCAGATTCAAAAATCTCATGAAATTTGGGGCAAATTAAAATGGAGAAAGTTGCGCACTTTTCTACCGAGCAAAGCGCCGCATTCGAACGATTTGCTGTAGGAACACGTTCATTCGACTATCGTGTGAATACGAGTATATAGCTAAGTAGACTTTGATTCCTACCGACATTATTCTTATGGTAGCGTTAAGAGTTTCGTGCGTGAAGTAAACATCATTTTTGTACGACGAGCTAGCACTGCAACCAAGTAGAAACCACCCAGCATCGTGACGCTACGCACGTGAGATGGTGCGCGGAAAATCACTTTAGGAACTTCATCCGAAGATCCTCATAGTACGGAAGGGTTAATTCATTGTATCTGCAGATCAGTAGCTAGGGTAGAGACAACACCGATCGGCCTCTTAAGGAATTGGCGCCTTCAAATTACTATGAAATATTAGTTACCTGAAGGATTGAGGCGAGCCACACCTCAAAACCACACTAAATTCCTGCAGATTGCGGATCGATGTGCCCAGCCACA
>LQNS02278089.1:7890842-7901114 GCA_001587735.2 Parhyale hawaiensis | reverse complement strand
GAAAGAAACCTATTGCCTGTGCTGCCACTTAGCTTCTAATTTAGTTTGGTTTGGATGCATCAGGGCAATATCAACCAGAAGAGTGCCTTTAGCTATGTCATCCATAGCATTGTGGAGAACATTTTCTTGTAAATTATGGACTTAGGGAATGAAATGTTTGCAGAACTGGTGGGAGAAAATAGCACCAATAAATCAATTTACTTCAGGCTGCAAGGCTTGACCATGCCACAAGTGGACAAATGCTCAAGCTTTGATGTCAGTACGTTCACTGGGTCAAGAGTTTTGAACAAAAGCTAGAAATTTTAAAAAATCTCCAGCGGATGTGTCTGTGCATTGTGGTTTGTTGGATCGAGGTTTAACCTTCGGAACTTTTTCTATGTAGCTAGCCTATAAGCTGTTGACTAGCTAGTAGCAACACTAGGTAGCTACTGATACCGTACACAATTTGTAAAGTGTCATTTATCAATGGACTTATCTAGCTATTACTGTTATACTCTTGCCAGTTGTTGACACTAATTAAAAATTTATCTGTGCAGAAAAGCTCCAGGCGGAAAACAGGAAAAATATCAGACAAGATGACATTCAGCCCGGCAGTATGTATCATTCTGCTTTAACTATAGGTATAGAGAACAATTTGCTAAAGTAGAGCACTAGCAAATTTTGTTAACCAGGCTTCAAAAAGCAAATGGTATATTATCTAGGTTTAGTTTTCAGTATAGACCCTTCGATAACATCCACATTAAGCGTCAAGTTTCATAGGAAAATCATTGCTTGTAACTGGAGTCAGAGACCCACCTGGGTGTTATAGCCTATAGTTATGCGTTTTGCACATACAACATACTAATGTGTTAGCTTTAACATTCAAATGTATACTTGCATTCTTGTATTATTCGGTTTTATATTGGCGGATGTGACCACCGACTGTCTACAGGCCCGGCTCAAATAAGGAACGCAAAAGATCATGAACCATACCATGCAAAATGTGCTTGCTTGCCAGCGTCGCTAATATGTAAGCAACATACGTAATTCTCAATGACCTTCCGGTTGGAAGGTCATTGTTGTCTGTCAAAGCCTGTAACCAGAGTTTCAGAGATATTTGTTGGTCTTGTAACATAGCTACAGCTAATTTACGACATTCCTTCACCATCCAGCACTGTAGCCTGATAGCATTACTCTGCATTGAAGTTAAACTTCCCAACCAGGGGCCAGAAACTCAAACGCTCCCGTAACGCATCTCGCAAGTCATATCATAACTTCCTGCGATACCCTAAATTAGGACATAGAACCGACACACGTAAATGCGAAACTCAAAGCAGAACATCGTCAGCGCATCCATGTCGTAGCGCCTTTCTTCATTCTCGTAACCTTGAACTAGAGGGCGGAGCGTCTGCTTAAAGCAGCCAATCACGAAGCGTGTTACAAGTGGAATGCTCTATCATCAGCTGACTTTTGTTGGCCTTCCAAAATTGTTTTCGGTCATGGTTGAACAACGTTACGTAGCTCACCCATGGTTTCAGGCCAGTTAGTGATGTTTTATTTAGAGAATGTTCATTTTATTTCAATATGTAGCATGTGGCAAAGTTATGAACAAGAGTACAATACAATCACAAACGTTTGTGGTTGTTGCACGGTAACTTGAACTTCGTATTATAAATCCCTCTAGAAATAATATGTCCGAACGTTAGCTAATGGCATTTGCAGAGTAAACTGAAGTGATGGTAAACATTTTTAAATTATTTCTTGGCAATATCAAAGCTGTGCACGAAAGTTTGACGTAAGCCTAACGTTCGGACGAAAATATCACGATACTCGTTCTTTTCTATATGTAAATTTGAATTTTGGTGTGCTTAAGAGTTTTTTATGGTCATATGAAATCTTTGCCTTCAAGCTAATGTTTATAGCAAAACAGTGTGATTAAAATTTATAAACTATGATCGTTCGTAGAGTGAAGTAGAGATTTGTTTGTTGACAGGCTGTTTTGTTTACCGTGAGAGGATGCTGAATACAAGGAGCTTCAATGGGTCTCATAGAAAAACAATGCGAACTTCGCAGTCAAATATATTGAAAACTGAACATTTACGACGGAAACGTCATTCATGAAAAACGTATTGAAATGCGTCCTTCTACCCATATTACTTCAGAATATCGCTATTAGAACCTCCTTGGCTGAATACCGCCTCATGTCCACGTCGCGACTCTTTTTGCTTGTGTTGTTGTTCACTGAAACAGGCCTCAGCTGACACAGCAACAGCAAATTTTTCATCATTAGCTGCATCGGTGCTTTGCTCTCCATGAAATTTTTACCTACTTACGAGCGCCACATGGAAGATACGGCACTCCCGGAGCACCCCTAACTTGCGACATTGAATACGGAAACCGTAAAATATGACAGTAGTTTGAGTTTGGCAAATTCGACAGCTGAGGGGCGTGACTTCTAGTTACGACAATAACATTGAGTTACGGTATCGCAAATAGTTTTGAGTTTCTGGCCCCAGAATGGTAACGATCTCAACTGGAACTCATCTACCCACGGAATTAAATACTCACAATACTGGAGTATACCACGCTGACGTAAATACTTTACAACAATTGTCAGTATATTACAAATACCTACATTAATACAGTAAAACCCCTCTAATCCGCACCTCAGTATTCCGAACATCTCATTACTGTTCGAAATGCTATCTGGACAAGTGAGCAATTTTCGGATTAATGGGGTAAAGTACGGAGTTCCTTCAAATACCTCTGTAATCCGTGCAAGGAGCTTCTCATTTTTCGGATAAAAGAGGTGATGAGCAAAAAATCTGCGCGAGGTGCTGTGCAGAAGGTACAAAGAATCTCTCTATTATCCTTATTAGTGCGAAATAAAGAGGTTTTTTTTTTGGATTTGTAAGTACCCCGGTAATCCGAAATCCCCGCTAATCCGTCACCCCCTTCCCCCCGTGCTGTGCAAATTAGAGGGGTTTTACTGTATATTACACTGGGTGGTGTAACCAATAATTTTAAAATTTTACATTGCTTACACTTCGATTTTTTCTTCAAAGTTCTAAAACAGCTAAAATTTTTTATTATTAAGGATTTAATCAAAGACAGTTCGTGAATAGAGATAAAAACAGGCTAGATTAAGGCAACGTTTCGGCTGTCAGCTAACATTTTTTATTATTAGGGATTTAATTAAGGACAGTTCGTGAATAGAAATAAAAACAGGCTAAATTAAGGCAACGTTTCGGCCGCCAGCTGCGACCATCTTTAGGCAATATTAAAATCTGTTACAGTAGAAAAAATATGTACACACACGCTGGTGTATAATGGGTAGCTATACTACTTATCCATCAACAATAAGCCATAGGCGAGCTATGCTTCAACAGCCATGAATGAACGAACACTTAGGGGCACTGTGGTTAATTATAATTAGCAAGAAGGTAACTGTAGTTAGGAACACTGCTGTGGTAAAACTGGAAAAGTTGTGGTCGCAGCTGTTGGAGGAAACAATGCCTTTTATCTAGCCTGTTTTCATCTGTATTAAAGAATTCTCCTTGATAGAATCACTATCAGTAGCTAATGATAAAAAACGATATTTTAGAACTTTGAGGAAAAAATCGAAATGTTAATGTGAAACTGGGTGCTGATTTGAAATATCTTCATTTTAAAATTAGCTAATTTATACCTATATTAATATTTTTCCAAAGCCATCAAGAATTAAAATCTTACACTAATTCTAGCTGCTTCAGAGCAGATAATATTAACATTTTTCAGGAAGCAGAGTTGTCAGCAAATCTGGTGAGTGAGAAATGAACATCTTGTCAGATTTCCATCTGAGTTGACTCATTTTCCATCTGTGTGTAAAATTCACAGTTCAGTCTTTTTATCCTTGCCCCTTATGGGCTATGGGCTTGCCACTGGGCTCACTGTGGGAAATGCTCCTGATGCACCTATATTCTAATTATGCTTGGCTCTCAGCAGTGGTGGTGCTTACCTGATGCTGCATGTTGCGTGAGTGTGGGTTGTCTTGCTGTTTGTGATGAGGTTTTTAGGTGTTCTGTGGTGTTGGGGAGCTGCTGTGCTGGTGGTGCGTGGCGGTGTTGCCCCTTTTGCACTCACATCCTTGTGAGTACCTACCTATGTATTGTTTGTTGGTGGCTTTCTGATGGCCGACCGCGCACTTCTCCGGCTCGTTGGCGGCGCGTGCGTGTGCGTGCCCATGCTAGTGCCGGCACGCGGGGCCGTGCTTGCCTCCCTAGTCTGGCTGTCCTGCTCTGGGCTTTGGGGGCTGCAGAGGTGAGTTACAGAGGTAAGAGGTGAGTTACGTTGGTGCGCTAGGGTTATTGGTTGGTTATAAATCTTGTTCACACAGTATGGTTCCCGCTGTCAGACGTCTAGCAGTAATGAAGGGCAAGGAGATACTGAGAGATCCTTAAGGAAGTTCACTATTGAATATATAAACCGTCATTGGTATGGATGTTATGCACCTGGCGTAATGGTTATAGTGTTGGTGCCAGAGATCACATGACTATATTGAGCTGAGGCTGCTTGGTGCGTCCTCTATTTATACCTTAAGCGATCTAGGCGTGGCTCTCTCTGATGACAATTGCGAGAACTTATGCGCAATGCGATATTGATAGACTTATGCCGGCACACTTAATTGTTTTGGATAAGCTTCATTCGGTGGAAAGTGGTTGGCTCAGCTATAGTTTTTTACATGTTGGTATTCTCATGACTTAATCTCAATCTCCACCCCAATTGCTGGTGCATTCTTCAGAACTTGTATGGACTCTCACCTGATTGTTTTTGCCGGGTCTAGCTCTCAGGGGCCCTTGTGGGCCCTTTCCCTGCCACAACATATTTGGGCCTCACGCACCCAAGGGTTCTTAGTGCCTTTTCCACACGAGATGTTGCAGCTTGCCGTAGTTTTTGCCGACGAGGTTGGTTTTGTGAAGTTAAGTAGGCTCTCAATACTTCCCCTTCTGTTTCAGTAGGTGGGCCGCTGATCGTGGTGGCCAACCGATTCCCGCTAGACCAGTGGTTCCCGAAGTTCAGTTTTCTACGGACCCCCTGTGAAATCTCCCTGAAGCACACGGACCCCCGCCTTTAAAATGGCATCAACTTAGTATATTAGCCTACGTAGCTACTAAATCAGTATTGTAGATGTCGATGGTTAATAATAAAATGGCTGAGGCTTAATAACATGCCCAAAACATACAATTCTTCATGTCACAATCACGTGACATCCCAGCACAGCCCGTTATTTTCATACAGCGAGTTTTCACCTTTATCTCTCTTGAATATAATTTGAGTCTCCCAAAATGACTACTAGTTATTTGCGTTGAATGACGTTTAGTACCTATATGCTGTTCTCGCCGTTTTTGAAAAAGAAAAGGCTAAGTTTTTGTGATGGAGAAAAGGCATTCGGTGGTAACTAGACTATAGTTAAAATTCTTCAATTTCAATAAATTGATGTAAAATATTATATGCTATTTAAACTTAAATATTCCTCCAATAACCTTAAAATTTTCTGTAATTATCATGGTAATTTTCTACTAAAGGTCACAACTCGGTATTGGAATTTTTTTTATACAATTAGGTAGTTAGTAGCATTCTAAATCATTTTTCATGAATGACGTTTCCATCGTAAATACTTAGTTTTTGAGATATTTAACTTTGAAGTTTCCATTGGTTTCCAATGGGAAAAAATATCCAACGGCCCCATAGGAACGTACACTACCCTAAACTAACCTAGCCTAGCCTAGCCTAACCTAACCTAACCCAACCTAACCTTACCTAACCCAACCTAACTTTTTCCCCATAGAAAAACAATGGAAACTTCAAAGTCAAACATCTCACAAATGAAGTATTTCCGACAGAAAGATTATTCATGAAAAAAAATTTTAAAATGCTTCATTCTACATGAGTATGTAAACATTTTTTGGATATCGAGTTGTAACTTTTGGTAGAAAAATACCATTATCATCTATGGGATAGAAAAAATGTAATATTGCCACAGAAGCTTCAAACGTCTTGAACCAGTAGGAGGTACGTGCATGAACCACAGGGGGAACGTAAGTTTAATGTGCACCCCCAATGGGAAACACTGCGCTCGACTTTTTCCTTCTTGTTTTTCATTTCCTTTCCCTGCACGGCGTAGCTGAGCAAAAGCATTCAGTCGTACCGGGGGCTGGAGATGCTCAACTTGCCCCATTTTCCTGTCAGTAGCGTAGGTACTGACCACTCGGAGACCTCCCGGCAGAAAAGCCCAGACAAAAATCAATGATAATATAAAACGAGACATAGCTAATACCTCGTTCCCTAGTGGCGCAGGAACCTGTGTTAAACCACAGGAATAGTTCGGCGTAATATAGACATTGTGTCCCTGATGAGCTAGTAAAGTTTGTAGTACTAGTTCTACTACTATATTCCCAATGTCTAAAATGTGGAAAGAAGCTTTCCTGAAATTTCATAGCCTAGGTTCAAATATTTCACTTCTCTCTCAGCATAGGCCTAGGTAGCCCTATATGTAGGTACTACCTTTTACCTAGATGTCCCTACCTGCTTGTAGCTAATGCTTTTGCTGTGGATAAGAGGACTTAAGTAACTTCATGTAATAGTCCTTATTTTCAAAAGGTCAGTAAATGCATGTAAGTTTTCGGAAGTTCCTACGACCCATAATAAATTTTCCTATTTGTTAAACACTGTCTGCTACTGCATGCATCATCCATCATGACATTTCTTCTTGTCTGGCATCTTTACTCATTCTATGTTATGGGCAGTTCCCTCCCCTCCCAGGGATACTCCATAGGTTACTTTGCCCTTCTTTAGGCCTCTTAGATGTCTTCATTCATACCTGCTTTGTTTCTTTCCATTTTCATATACCTTAGTCATCTCTTTGTTTTGTTCTTGCTCTTCATTCATGACCTGCTGTACACATGGGGCATATCCAGTAAGATAACACCCATGTGCATGGGTTCACTTTTTCTCTAGGTAGCCTACTTATGCTGCATATCTCTTTCTTTTTTGTTTTGTGAGGTCGTAGAGCCATTTTGTGTTTGTCATTGCATTGTACTAAAAGAACTCAATATTTTTATGATAGCTAGGTAGTAATTTCTTCTCTGAATCACCATTATTTTGAGAGTTGGCTTCTCGTCATCTAAAATTTCTAAATGCAAAGCTATATATAGCTGCATCGAAGCATGAACCGTACACACCTTCACTGATTGTAGTGATGGGATGTTGAGTAGTATAACTTTTAGCAACATATTTCCATTCACTTAAAATCTCTGTAAGCTTTTGTTGGAGACCTGTGTAGGTGTGTTTGGGATGGCTTATGTCTGTTAGTTTCATTTGGTCTTAACTGCAAGATAGTGCCCTTGAAAAGTTCCAAATGGATCACAGTATGGGCCATAGGTCCCCTGGGCGATCTCACAGCTCACCTTAGCCTTAGATAAGCCTTTGGGATGTAGTCCATCTTTTAAGGCTACCTTCTACATCCGTAGTCCTACGTATCGCTTTGTGTTCTGTCCCTATTTTCTTTCAGACTTTTTGTTCCTATGCGCATTGATTCTGAAAATGATAATCCTCGCCTTTGTAGAACGACCCTTTAGCACCATATCGAGGACTGGAAGATGATGTATGTATTAAAATTTTATATATATATATATATATATATATACTCGTTTACTTGATTTCTGTGATCATCTTGCTCATTGTTCCTTTTTTTTTTTACAGATATGAAGGTTTGGTCAGATCCGTTCGACAGGAAGAAATGAGCTTATGAGCCCCGCAGCCCTGTCGCTTGTACCTGCCTGTCCTCTGCTGTCTCAACACTCACCGCCACAGCTGTTTCCTGTGCCAGTCGTGTCTAACTGCGGGATCATTTTAGGCTTTCAATATAAAAGTGTGTAGTTACTTTTTGAAATTCTGGTGGTATTCCAAATATATTTCAGGTAAGATCATGAAATTCGGTACGGTGGTACTTAATTTTAAGAGTATTTGGTATGATTCAGTTCATACTACAACTTGAGTGTATTTTGTTGATATTTTACTGCAACCATATTCCAAAATAGCGTCCTCTTGCTTTGACAATGAGCTCCAAAAGACTGCTAATGGATCGGCATGAACGCCGTCGAGTACGGTAGCGGTAGCCTATGTCTTCATATACTGTACTCTGTTGAGAGATTTTTTACCTTGTAGGTAGTCACCAAAAACAGGAGGATAGCCTGTGCTGTATGTACGCAATGCAGGGAACGTGCCTGAAAGTGGTTGTAACCTTTCCTCTGTAGCTATCTAGTGAAAATGCGGGGTTGAGCCTCTATTTTCTCGCTGGAAGACGAATGTAGCGACGAGGCCGCAGCGGCCAGCACCGAGGTGAACTGACGGGCAAAGACGAGCCCAAGTCCTCCCCCCTGTATCTGCAACCTAAAATGTGTGAGCATCAATTGCTTTTGGCACATCCAAGTCTCAGTTGGTCTTCATAAAGGAAGGTATAAAGATGATCGTACAAGTTTACGTCAAATTGTTTGCGGAATATAGTGGACCGCTCGAAGTTATGGAAACTGTTAGAGCTGCACCCGAGACCGTGCTCCGTTCCATACGTTGAATTTGGCCCAGCCCTGGTGGCAAGTGAATATGTCATTTCCACAAGTTTTGGGACGAGCCCATGTGGCCTCTTCCACTTGCAGACATGAGACATCTCAATGCAAGTTGCTGCCCAGTGCAGCTTTGAGAAGCGAGAAGCTGCCTCGGCATGCACCCTACTTGGATGTGCCTCCTGTGAGCTTGGGATAGATGTCAGTTTGGAGCTCTTGGTCCGTGTAAAACTAGGTTGTTTTAAAATTTGAGTGCTCTTAATATATGAGCTATGCCCATTTCCGTAAACCTGTGTGTCAGATTTCAATATTGTACCGTAAATATAATGGGCAACTGAATAGCAGTGAGGTCTGTAGATATGAGCTCCCAATTTGTTATTTCACCCAATTTCTTCACAACTGGCTAAAATAAATTCAGAAAACATACGTAGTGTTAAATTTTGTATACTTATGCAAGGTCACAAAATTTTAATTCAATAAAGTACCGTATATAATTGCCTGTGAAAGATTCCACAAGAATGCTTGGTATATGGTAGAGCAGAGACCACATCATACATGTATGGTGTGGTCTATGGGTGAAGCAAACCATAAAATCCTAGAAAAAAAAATTTTGATGCTATTAAGTACGTAAAGAAATGTTATGGCATCTGTCAGCTCAAGTCGCTCCGGAAATGACAGCATGCAGGCCTAGCACAACCTCACGTGACAACAGTCCAACAGGCGCTATGCCCTGAACAGACCTGGCCCACACTTGGTAGAGATTCATTACTTACTGTTGCCGACACATCGCTGCTAGACCTCCAAAAGCGGCCTACTAAGATTATGCCGCTCTTCAGCTTGATATGTGCGTTGAGGGTATGCGATGAATTGCTTTAGTTCTTAGTTCGCGTCATCTTCGTGGTGTAATTATGATAAATTTTGTAAGAGAATGCAATGTGTCTTGGAGTATTAGGCCTCCGTCAGATAGAGTGCCTATGTATTAGATAGGGTGCCTAGTGTACCTTATTGATCTTCCAAATAACCTACTCGTGCTGGTACTGAGTGCGTCATTTCTTTCTGTAGGAGGCGAGCACCTTCAGTAGACAGGAGATGTGTTGCAGTCACAACCCTGTTGTGTGCTACCGTAACCCAAAAAGTTTTCCATGAGTCAAACTAGAACAAACGGGATTACTTTGGATGTTGGTAAGCGGGTACTGATTGCGACACGTTTGCCCTTTGATGCGGATTGCACTACGCCTCAGCTGAGGCACCTGGTGCTTTGGAGCGGAGCGGGCGCGTGGCATGCTATTTTGAGATAGCTACTTCACATTCATCTTACATTGAGTACCTACATTTAGTGCATCCACTTCATTCATTCTTGTCCTACTTGTAACATACATATGTATTTGAAAAATTCACCCGTTCGTGACTATGCATAGAGCTTTGTAAATTCTGTAATTAGTAAAGTTATGTGCTACTGTATATGTTTATTGATGCTGTATTATAAATCGTCGGAATAGAATTACTATATCACGCATCCTGTAACTTTGCGTGACTTGTGAATCCTGTTTCTTAGAATGTGCGAATGTGTTTTTTTATTGAAGCTTCAAGTCTACAATAGCTACCTATACAAACCTACCACCTACGGTACCATTGCAGATGCAATAAGGCAGTGATTCCCAAACTTCAGTTTTCTGCGGACCCCCGGTGAAAA
>LQNS02278089.1:7865475-7879973 GCA_001587735.2 Parhyale hawaiensis | reverse complement strand
TTAAAAGCAGACAAAAATTAGGAAAAAATCTGGCGTGGAATTTTAAATAGGTACTGACGGGATGTGGCACCTTATATAAACACACACGTCCAAAAATCGGCAGCCGGGAGGGGGGGGGAGGCAGCCATACTGGCTGGCTGGGCCCCCCAATATTTTCGACGTTCCACCGCCCCTGTATAATGGTGCTTATATTTGTTGGTAAGGAATATATAAATTCTGTGAAGAGCACTTTGAACTAAATATGAAGTGTAAATAAGGCTTCAATCAAGAAAAAGAAGTTACATCAGGTCTCCGAAAGGGAACAAAGTCGGCGCTAGTACTGTGAAAGTTTCCACCAGCATGCACTGCAATTTTCTATGGATAATTGCTAAATTAGTATAGGTACATTATCTTCATTTATTTATATGCTAGAGATGAATTTCGCAATTTAAAACGATTTTTTTGATTGAATTAGTTAAAATACTCCCAGGCTGCTCAGCCATAGATTCGTCGATGATGACGTCACTTTTTGATGCTACTTTTTCGTGAGTCCTCCCGTTACGCTCTTTGCTTCCTGAATAACACGATCAGTACGCCAATGCAAATTTATTATCAATCAGTGCAACAGAAATCCGCTTAGTAGTCGGCGACGCACAGCTAGAGGCAACTCAACTAATGCGTTCACGTAGCTACGGCACGGCTTCAGCTTACGCAAAGTTTAACTGTCCCGAAAATTTTCAAATATTTCAGCCGCTACTGCTACTTTTACACTATTGCGAGTGACAACGTTAAATTAAAGAAACAAATTTCAATCTCACACGTGGCTTAAATGCCGCAGTTGATAACTTTAAACACCGTTTATACGACAATACAATAACACGTAAAGCGCCATGGCCCCTTGTACACTACACATTTTCATCAACCAACATAAATCTGTAGTAACCGCATCATCCTAGCGAAGAAATCTCTAAAGTTCGCACCAATGATAAAAATCATGACTAAGCAATGACGAAAGAGAACAAGTTAATTAACATGAAAACTTCAAAAATGATGTATCATAGATTAATAGTGCCACCATAAGAGTATTAGATTATACATCTCCAAGATTAGATCATCTCTCTCTCTTTTTTTTTTCTTCGAGAAACCTCTAGGTAATTTACGCATAGGACGAAGAACAAACAAAATATCTAGGTTACGGTCTCTTACTAGCTTGCCTTTGGGGGTTTCAGAAGACACAGTAATGTTTAATAAGTTTACTAGGTAAAGTGGTATGGACACTGACAAACTATTATAAGTGAGTTCTTTGAATGCGACACAATGACAGTATGTTAGGTCCAGAGCTTGGCAGTATCTAAATACTTTTAGATATTATTAAATTATACCTATTATTATACATGAAATATTGTAAATACAATAATATTCAGATTCATAAAATAATGATAAAGCCGATAACTAAGCGAGCAAGAGATGGCCATCCTGAACTTGTTCTGTCACGTTGGCTCACTATTCTATTAATTTTTGAGAAGCCTTCGTTTGTTTTGTTTATTAAAGATTTGCTTGGAATTGGGGTAACATCCACCAAAATATACGGCCTAAATTATACTTTGCATTTGAATGCTATTGCAAAAAAGTCAATATACCTATTGACTACGAAACTTCAATGACATTGCCCATTTCTTTTAGAGACATGATATTTTATCACAAACAAATGTGATCAACTATTTAGCCTCTTTGCCGGAAGTAAATGTGCTACAGTCATTATTATTGTAATTACTAATCTACTATACAACAGTATTATAAAGGAACAGAATTATATCCACCTGAATTACATGATTTTTTAACCATATGAACTAGTAAAACTATTAAATTTAGTGGTAAAAATAAAAGTATCTAGAATTGTATCTATAGATATTTTTAAGTATCTGTATTTAGATACATTTGTAAAGTTGTACCTAGTATCTGTATCTAGATACATTTTAAGGGTGTATCTAGTATCTAGATACATTTTTGAGTATCTATGCCCAGCTCTGGTTATGTCAAGGGTTCAAGGGCCCCAGAGGTGTAAGTATGCAACTGTAGTCAACGACGGGTCGCTAAGAACTAAGGCGCATATAACGGAAAGCTCAATGACCCGCCACCTCCCTACCCAAAGGTAAGTATCTCCACGATAGCTATGCTCACAAAATAAGTTAGGCTGATTCAGCGCGCCGAGCGCCGTGACAAAGATCGCTCACCTGGCCTGGTAATCGTTCGAGGAAATTTCAGCACAACCGTGCAACACGCAAGGTCCACTGCTCCCGTGGGCTGAAAAAGGCAAAAGACACGATAGAAGTGAGAAAATACGGTGGCACTGTGAAAACTACTGGCGTAAGAAAACAGAGATGTAGGCAACATGGAAGGCCCGCAAGGACACATAGGCGTAAGAACTCCCGACACCTAGCTACCGAGAGTCGCATCCCTCCATGGAAAGAGCATCGGTTGCGCATCTCTCCATGTAGGTATGCAGATGACGTCTAAATCACATTTCCGTCTTCACCAAGGAAAGATAACGAAGTGAGCGATAGAGGGGTTGTGACACTCTGGTCTTTACTTGACACGTTCGAGAGCCAGTGTGGCGAGCGCACATTGGGCACTTAAATTAACACACTGACGTGGCGTGTGCAGTTAAGTGTCTATGTTGCGAACGCTTATATAATAAGGGGAGTGTATGATCACCGTTCTACTCACAAGATGGGTAGATTGTCTTTCAACACGCGGGTAGTTAGCAATCATACTCTAATCTCGGGTATGAGCCCGGCATGGGGAAATGGTAGTGTGTTTCAGGGTAAGGATAATCATACTTATTATTATGCTAAGAGGCAGGTAAGTACAGTTAGTGTAATGACAGTCGGATAGTAACACTCCTATCGGCAACGGCTATCGGAGCGTGTGTATAGAGATGCAAAGATTGAGAGCTCAGTGAGAGGATACTCCTGATGGTAAGACTTTCAGGAGGGAGCTGCTACCCGTGAAGCGGTTACTCCGAGCTCTGGCACCCCAGAGTTTTCCAACGTGAAGGGGCCAGCGAGAACACCCCGGGGAACGGGAGGGAGGCAGTTGATCGGGGGTTTAGGGGTTATTTAGGGAGGCGGGGAGGGAGAGAGGGGTGTTCCCCGGGGAACGCACCCTCCGTGTAAATCCAGCTTCAACGTGCTATTTATACTAAAATGGAAGTGCGTGTCAGGTGCGCACCGCACAGGGTGAGTGTATACTAGATTAGATAATTATGCATACATGACCCATAGACCGCAACAGTACTTAATTGGCTCTTAGGTCCGACGCTGGCGGCCAAAAGTCGGCAACGGAAAATGGGATTTTCTCAAGAGCTATTCTTTTCCCCCTATTTAATACTGAGGAAAAAATTCCAAGGTACACAACATGTTTCTTGAGGAGAAAGTATCTTGGATACGGCGGGGACGCACTTGGGCGCTTGCCTTCATGACCGTATCTGGACATATTCTTAATAGCTCTTGAGAATATATCATTTTTCCCATTTAGTCCGTTAGCGTCAGAGGCCACTTGGACCTAAGAGTCAAGTACTGTGGCGGTCTATGCATGACCCAACGCATTACATTTGGCACTGAGAAACTTAACAAGCAGTTCGGTCCATTCTCTATCTCCTTCAAACTATTCTTTAATCAAATCTTTCAGTGTTTTGAAACGCTTGGAGTAGGGATGAAGAAACATTTATTGTTTGAGAAGAGCGTTTAAATATAGCTGCAGGTAAGGAACGCAACAGCTTCATGTTATTTTCATCGCGTAAATTGTCGCCCTGATACAGCATTATAACTTAGCGCTGCTTGAGCGCTGAACTCGGAAAGTTGGGTTTCTGCACACCATGAGAAGGTAAGTATCAAGGGCGATTACATGAAGAAATTCGTTCATTTCGCTATTATGTAAACTCGCCTCATGATAGTTTAAACAAGTCACTCTGTACATGAGCTGCGACTTAGTTCAATCCTCACATAACTAATGCATGATGAGAAGCTGCGACTTAGTTCATTCCTCACATGGTGAGAAGCATTCTGCGATTATTGCTGTAATGCATTCCTGCTCTGGCGCTCAAAAGATTGGCATAGGGTACACTAACGGACAGTGCTCGATGCATACAAGGGACAGTGCTCGATGCATACAAGGGACAGTGCTCGATGCATGTATCGAGTCTGATAACAAACAGGTTCTCCTCGATCGCACGACGACGAGCCTCAGTGCGAGGTACCTGAGAAACTTGCTCTGTACTCTGTAGTCACTTCCTTGTGCTGGTGAAGTGCAGAGCCAACTTCTTGAGCAAATATCTTCTTTACTGGCTGTTATTCCAGTACATTTCAGAGTTTGCCCATGCCGTTTTTATCTATTACATGGGCTGTATATTGGTGGTGCAATCTTGTTCTTATTATTTTAAGCTTGTGAACAAGTTCAATGATTGTTGCTAAGGAAGACGGATGCATCTTTGGACTGTGTTGCTATGTCTACCCCCTCCCTCGTATACTCCTTGGTTGCACACCTCATTTTACAATATATTTGCTGTTCATCCAAAACGAGTTTCGTGTCCTTCAGGGAGCCAGGGAGCATTTACGGGCCATAGAGTTAAAATTCGTCATCTAATGCTATGGGGAGTAACGCTCTCAGGGGACCCATGATCTGTGTTGTTCCTATGCACGTTGATTTAGTCTGGGAATATCCTGGTGTAAGGATTCCCACGTTTTTCTCGACGCACTACATGCCCGGGTCCTATTCTTCCATTCTCAAATCATTATTGTAAAGAAAAATGAAGGCGTAAGCTTTTTAATGTACTATAATGAGTTAATGACGGTATCGTTACGTTCTTAGTAATGCTGTTGCTACGAATATTCATTGGTGCAACGTATGTAGAGAGCCAAGCTCCCCTGAGTCGCCTGAGACTAATTGTCCTCTTGCCCAAGGTTTTCCATGTATCAAAGCTTCTCAATCAGAAATTTATAGGCATTTATCGGATGTTATCGGATACCCTTCACTATTTACTCATAGAAAGCCGATAAACGCCTATAAATTTCTGATTGGGGCTAGAAGTCGATTCTGTCCAATTTTATGCCATTTGAGTCAGTACTGTCGTTTAGGATTAATTAACCCTCACCGTGGTATAACCATATATGTGGTTACCAATTTTTGGAGCAGAGGTCGTATGGGTGGTCGGGTTTATACCGCGTGTGAGGGTTAAGCGAGTCAGCAAAGTCTAGTTTGAAGTCCACAGAATTAATTTAGTTCGTTCGTCATTCAAACTGCTTCTAAAATAGAGCAACCAATGTACGTAGCGTAACTAGCAAAACTTGTTCTAGGCTTAATGAATTAATTAATTAATTAAAGACGAGTCACACCGCGGACCGGAATTAGAGACTCGCCCGGGTTGTTCCGAAGACGCATTTAAAGAATATTTACCTCCGCCAAGGAAGTTCTGCTTTTGTCCAAGCTTGTTTGTTTGTCACCGAGATAACTCAAAGTGTTGATCAAGTAAAAAGAAAAAAATACTAAATTTTGAACCAATTTGAATTTATCGCATGCCTTGGTTTCTTTGGGGGAGATCTGCGCTCTCATGCAAAGTCTTATCGAAGTAAAGTAGTTTAATCAACGCAAATCGAAAGCGTCTCTCAAACTTACCAAATGGATCGACGAGCGTAAGCTGTTCTCGCAATATTGAAAACTATCTATGTTGTAAATCTAGATTCAGAGGTCACTCAGAGGCCTTCGAACGGTGAAACTCTTTTCCAGGAGCGATTAAACGTCAGCCCTCCTTCCCCCTTCATGGCTCTATGTATTCTGTCGAATCCTGTCCCCGTCAACTATCGTATGCTATGAGTCGGCACAAATGCAGAAATTGTAAAGTCAATTATTTTTATATAAAAATATTGTCAGAAACCGTTCCCCGACTCGAATTGAAGTTCGACCGTATAATTTCGTAGTTACAGTCATTACAATGCGGTATTTGTGCTTAACTGGCTTTGGGAAGCCTGGGCCAGAAAACCTATTTTCTGTGACAGTGATATATTTTGTGACCACAATGGTGCTGTGGGATATATTGCTATGTAGCTTTCTCATGAGTATTGAAAGAAGAGGCATTGCAAGCATAATTATTCATAGGAAGATGGGGATTTTCCTCAACCAAAGTAACCCATCAGGTCGGGCTAACCTCTCGCAGGCTTGGACATGCCATTCAATTCATTTTTAGAGAGACAGACGCACTGTTTATTGCTGCAGCCCGGCGGCAGTAGATGGACCAACAGCCCTCTAGATGGACTTACGCCCCGGCCCTTTATGAGCTTTTGCTATAATGTCAGTATGATATTGACTTCTGTCTTCTTATATCTGAGTTTTGTAAAAAGTCAAGTTAAAGTCAAATTGACCGCGCCCTCCACTGGGAAACCCATGCGCACTGGTTCGTGCTGTGAATATAGGCCAACTGGCCCCAGAGGAGTAAGTACGGGTTGTCAAGAACTATGACGCATTCGACGGAAGGTTCAACGACTTGCACTCCCCTTACCCTTTCATTTCAGAGAAAGGAAAGAGCACCGCTGTAATTGTGACCACCAAGCAACTGCTGACTTAGTTTGCCGAGCTCCACAAAGATCGCTCTCCTGGCCTGGTACTCGATCCCGCCACCTCAAGTGCCATCAGTTCAGGACGCAAAGGCGATGCTATACCGTGTAATCCTAGGACATACAATGAAAACTTAATACTTCGTTTGAGTCCAACCGTTCGAATTTTTTGGCTACTACACAATAGAGGCAAGTCGTTAACTATGTATCTATGAGCTTGCTGGCTCCAAGGACTGTCTCGAGTGCTTTTTAAGTAGGGATGTTGTATCTGGCTGCACTGATAAGATTAGTTTGTAGAGTAATGTAGGTCGTCTACTTTTCCCCTGCTGCTCCGTGAGGTAGGCCACCAATGTGGTATGCAACCCATCCCACGGGGCTCCTACCTGCCCCCGTGTGAGGCCCACGGAAGGAAGCCTCGAAACGAGTGTTTCTTCCGCTGCCTTCCAGTTTCTTTCTTCATCTGTGACCGGTGCTTCACGTTTTATTTCTCTACCAGTTGAAGTTCAGTGACCAGCCTTGAGACTTGTAAAATTCGCTTGAGTTCACTTCTAAGCTTGAGACCTTCCAGCAGAAAAGCCGAGATTTTTTCCAGAATACTAACAATTTTTCTTTAACCTCCTACGACTGCGACTTGCCTACCGATTCACTGTGTTATTGTTGTTAGCATTTTTAATGTGCATTTGAGATGGCTTTGATATCGATATCTAGTTTGCAACAAAATTTTGTCCTGATTGCGACACATTGCTCTGTACCCATCAGATCCGTGTTCAAGTGCTGTATCCTTCGAGTGGAACAATGATCGTGGAACTCATCCTCTTCGGCCTGCTGCTGGTGCTGCTCAAAGTCTTCTTTGGGAAGCCTGCTTCTATGCCTCCAGGTAGCGATATGAGTATTAGCCCTGTATTACCTGCTGTTTTCGGCCATTTAAAGCGTATTGAGGCTGCTAACATCCATAATCCGATTTACTATATCGATACCTACATTCTTATCTGAAGTTCCTGACAACTGAAGATTAGCAAGTTTAGCTCGAATTCGCCTTGGCAGCCTTACGCTTAGCACTGTGTCTCCCTCTAGTTTATCTCCGCGCTACTCTCCTTGCTTCGACATACACCGACTGCTACCCAGTCAAAATGAAAACGTTTATGTAGACGACGGCACGAATGCGCCCGCAAAACAGACGATAGTGTTGTGTCATATAGCTTCAGTTATAATACTCACAATAATAAACCACTTCACAACCATGACATGTTTCGTCGTGCCCATGTAAAACAGGTGTGTATCCACCACACAATTTACAGGACTGTTTGGTCAGCAGGCTCATCAGCTGATTCATGCAAAGTGTCGGCAAGGTATCTGATATCTCTTAAGATTTGGGGTCAACAAGACCATAGACAGCAGCGCCAATCTACGTTTTCTTTACAGACCTGGTTGCGCTATCGTCGTTCATGACCGCATTATGTGCGTGTTTGTGTACGCAGATCGTGTGCGTGTGAGCGGCGTTCAAGTTGGCGGGCCGCGCTGCTCGCTGTATCGCTGATTAAGTTAGGTTAGGTGAGGTATTATTATGATGATGAATCTTACGCAGGATCTCAACCGTACTAGAAGTGCAAGTCACCAGGCGCTTGATGTGCGTCTCAAGGTAAGATAAGGTTTAGTAACGTTAGGTAAGGTTTGGTAACGTAAGGTAAGGTTAGAAAGGTTAGGTTCGGTTAAGTTGGGTTAGGTTAGGTATGGTTAGGTTAGAAAGTTAGGTAAGGAGGTTAGGCTAGGTAAGGGTAGGTTAGGTTAGGTTAGGTTAGGTTAGGTTAGCTTATGTAGTGTTTATTTTAGTGGAGGCGCGCGCAGGAAAGATTACGTGAACGCAAAGTGGTCGTGAACGACGATAGTGCCACCCTGGCCCCTAACACTACTGTATTATTATTATGATGATGATTATTATTTCCATCGATAGGATCGTATGGGCTACCCATCATCGGCACGCTGCCGTCACCTGGCGTCTCAGTTGCCGATCACTTCAGGAGTCTGCGTGACAGATACGGTACCGTGTTTACGTGAGTATACAATCTCTCACTGTGGCAGTGATGACGAGTTATAGCGGTCACGGTATTTTGTAGAGACCCCCCATCACGGTATTGTTAGCGGATCATCACGGTATTTACAGTAGAAGCCGCGCTTCACAGTGTTTGTCTCTCACCAAGGTATAAGTGTATTATATCCGCCAAGAACGTTGTTTTTGTCGAGTTTGTCTGTCTGTTTGCCTTTTTATCCGTCACCGAGACAATTCGAAAAGTTACGGGCGGACCTTCACAAAATTTAAAGGGATTTTTGGGCGTGTTAGGAGGAACAGATAATCAACTTTTGGTGAACATCCCTTCAGCCGTTTGTTTGCTTGTCTGCCTCTATTTTTTTTTACGTAACTCAAAAGTTTTGCATGGACTTCTATGAAATTTACATGAGTTGTTAGGCATATCACGAAAAGGAAATGACCAAATCTTTGTGATGATCTGCAAGTCCGTTTCTTTATTAGTCTCTATGGTTCATTTTATGGTTGTTAGCAATATAACTAAGAAACTTATGAATCGATATTTGCGAAAATGTACAGGAATTGTTAGAAATGTTTAGAGACAAAGACGACTAAATTTTGGAAACGTTGGTTCCTCCATTTGTGTGCTTGACTAGTATTTGTAAACATGTTTGAATATAGTTCAAGTTACTCTCAGAAGGCCCAAGTGACCAAATTTTAGCGCTAGTAAACGAAAATTTTAGTTTCAGAAGCAATTTGAATTTTTCATTAACGTTGCCTTGCTTGGTGGAGGAATACGCTCTCCGAGTGCTCTACAGTTATTGTTAGAAAAATTAACGCTGGGGCACCAAAGGACGGGAAAACCCCAAATGAAGCATATCGGCAGACGAACATCTGTAGATCGAGCCGAACACGAATCCCGGCGACGACTTCCACACCAGTGCCGTTCCGGGAACGAAACACCGCCCGAACTGACGAGTTTGGCACCTAACCGTTACCGAAGTAAAGAGATAGCTACTGTCGTAGCTCTCGTGTTTCGTCGAAAGATCCTAAGAGCAGAAACAGAGAAGTGTAGCCTGCAGGCCTTTATTATTGAATATCCTATAAAACATGCAGGAGCATGCGGAGGTATATATAAGAGAGTATTGGACAAGTCCACCAAATCATTCTGGGCACAGAATCCACCGTCAGAGCTCAAAAATGGATCAGACAGACGAAGATGACTATCGACAGCCGAACCCCACACAAGGGAAGAATACTCCAACAAAGGAAGATAAAAAATAAAAGATTTCCAAACTATTGCGTCACAAAATACAGCGTGAATTTTACGCAGGACCTCAACCGTACTAGAACCGCAATTCACCAGGTGCTTGATGTGCGTCTCAAACGTCAGCTTCTCATCAAAAAGTACTTCCAGTATCTCAAGAAAGATTGACCCCTGCAGAATAGGGCCACCTTTCTCCAGTGGAGGGTGCGGAGGTAATCGAGCACAAGACTGACTGATAATCATAGACTTAGTTTCATCAGAATACAGTTTCCTACACCATGAGGAGCACCATGCGTCAATCCGCGCAAAGGCTCTGTTTAAAAACCCTGGCAGCATTCTTGCGCAAGCCAGGGATCAAAATTGCCTTAACCAAAGAGGGATGGTTTTTATAATTGAACTTAGTATTTTTTTCAATAAGAAAAATGCATCACTAGTGTACATTACAAACAACAAGGGACCCAGTACACCACCCTAAGGAGTACACCCGAAACCCCTTTGACAGGTGTGCTCACTCAACCATCGAGTAACACACTCTGCTTGATTTAGGAATAAAATCCCGAATGCCTGATGACATTGTGCCACCCACCTATAAGTATTCCAATGTATATAGTAGCCCTCTTCATTGACTCCATCAACGCCACAGTGAAGTCCATTCGTACGAGGCGGGCTTCACAACGACGATGCAACGCCGATTGGATTCGCTGTTGGAGAGTGTCAGTCTTTGAGTAGAGTAAAATGTAGACATCTACGAGGGCAAAACCGTATTGTTTCATGTTCCTCTTAGTAGTATTGAAAAATTCAAAATTCGTAAGCAATTGTGAGTTAGTTCAAAAAACATAATAGTAATTTTTGAGTGCACACTACCTAAGTTGTTTTTTACTTTTTTAATGTGCAATCACCACTATTCGTTACAAATGCAATTCTAAGTTGTTTCATCAATCCCTTCTGACCTAACACTGCAGGACAAAGTGGGGCGTGCACCCCATGGTTGTGTTCACCGACTATGGGCTCATTAAGAAGGCGTTTTCTCATCCCGACCTCCAAGGAAGGCCCGCTTTCTTTTCATTCAGAGTTCTACGTCTTCATCAAAATATTGGTGAGTTGGGTCACATATTTGTGAACTGTACCTTGATTTTCAATTGTACTGTCAGGCTTTGTGGTCACTTTCATTTTAGAAAAACTTATCTGTCAACTTGCATCCATATTCACAGCATCCAAGTTTAGAAATAATATTCTTCCAGAAGATCTCCAATACTGATCTGATGTATTTAACCATTAAAGAAGGAAATAGTGGCCCTGAGTGAAGGCAGAGAAATCTGAAAGGGGCTGTCTAGCAATGAGGTACTTTAGATGGTTTCTTTGGAAGAATTAAAAGAGTTGAGGGTATAGCATATGCACCCACCGTTCGTCCTCACGTAACTGTAATTACTTAAATCAACAGACTCAATAAAAGGCGAACCAATATCAGAGTAAGTGTAAACGTAAATCCGTAAGGAACTTCGAGTTCTGTTATGTATAACTACTAAAGAGTTGACTTTATAACACTGATTGTCTTCAGCTTTTAACTATCGTGTGAACCAGCAATACCAAAGGTGACTAAGACCGAGTGTTGATCCTGCATGACGTATCTGCTCGAGACAGTATATATTCTACGTTGTAAGATAGTTGACAGCGATTCTCTTTATATTTACGGGAGTGAAAAGGGTTAGTTATTCTTACTTTAGCTAAGGCTAAAATAGGGCCGTATTTATGCAGAGGGGGCCAGGACAAGTTAAGCAGGCTCTCAAAACTATCACAGCCTCAGTATGGCTGCATAATGAACTGGAGCACTATGACAACGCCCACCTCCACCAAGTAAGGCAATTAACGTTAACGAAAAATCAAAGTGAATCCTGAAACTACAATTTTTTATTATCACCGAAATTCGGTCATTTTGCCTCTTGGCAGTAGTAATAGTTTCAGTATTTTTTTTAATCCGTCCGTAATTTTTTGTGCTATGTTCTGACATACACAAAGAAGAACATACAGTAAGTCCTCGATATTCGCGAGTTCGTTTTTGCGATTTCGGTTATTCGCGATGGCCCGGAGTGCGACAGTCCTCTATTATTCGCGGGACGCCCTCGGTTATTCGCGGTCCTATGAGGTAATTAGCTACAGTAGAATCCCGACTAACGAACTTCTCGACTTACGAACCTTGGTCCAAAAATTACATCTAGGATACAGACCTTCACCCGACTTCCAAACCTGGGAAATGGGAAGTTGTCTCTCTGGCAGCTCATTCCTTCCCACACACCTTCTCATCACGCACTTCTAAACACTCACACACATCGTGTACTTCTAGGTGGCCTTGACTTAACCCCCGCGAATAGCATTGGATAACTGTATTAGTCAAACATACAAACGGTCACGGACGAATCGAACATCACCAGAACTTGGTAATTTGTACTTTTAAACTTTTCTATCTATTCCTGTAAGTTTTCAAAAGATCCGTACATAACTTATTGAGTTATATTGCTAACACACACAATCAAGTATAGACACAAACAAACGGACCAACAGATCAATACAAAAATGTTGTCCTTTGCTCCTAGTAACGTTCCTAACAATGCTTGAAAGTTTCATTAACATCTGTCCGTAACTTTTTGAGTTATGGTACAAAAAAATGGCAGGCAAACAAACACACAATTGAACGGAGCTTTACCAAAACTAGAGCATCTGTTTCTCTTAACGTGCCTAACAATCAATGTAAATTGTGTAAAGATCCATCCGTCCATCTATCTTTGGTAACAGACAAGCACACAGGCAGACAAAGACGCAAAATGGACGAAAACATAACCTCCTTGGCGGAAAGAAAGAAAGAAAACCCATTTATTTCTCCCCGTAGGAAGGTATTCCCTTCAATCAATAGCGGAGGTATATATATGTACATACCGCACTTCTACGTGTTTTTTTCGAAAGGGCTGTTCTCTTGGCAGGAGAGCCCATGGCAATTGCCTTACAACCCATTATATTCCAGCCAAGAGCGAATATGAGTACGTACAATTTGTATGGTAAAATTTAAAAGGTAAAGTTTAGATCTCTATGCTCAAACTTCCAGGCGTGATAGACTGCGAGGGACCATTAATGATCAAGAACAGGCGGTTCACAATACGACATCTGAGAGATCTTGGACTGGGTCGCATGGCTCTGGACGACAGCATCCAAGAGGAAGCCTGTCAACTCGTGGAACACATGGAGCAAACCTGCCTGGACAAACCGTCAGCCATGGGACTCTGTATCAACGCTGCTGTTCTCAACGTGCTGTGGCTCATGGTAGCAAGTACGCGGGTGTTGGGTGTCATGATAGCTTATGAATCAGCGCTGTAATAATTGTGTATCGATAGTATGAGGTTGCGGGGAAGAATAATAGACATAGCGCGTGTTCGTTTGGGCTCAAGACTTGAGCGTTCAAAGCTTGACTTGCACTGGCTTTGATCATTTGAATTAAGCTTCAGGCATTGGCACGCAATCGGTTAAGCCGGGTCTAGACGATCTTACCTGCCCCGACCACATATATACTCCCCCTACCTTGAAAATAAAGTAGCGCTAATAGTTGCGCCGCTACATTGTGCTGTAGCACGCCCACCTCTGCTAGCCTCTAAGCTGCTAGCGGCAATGAAAGTTGTTACGTGGGCACAGGGCTTTACAGTTGCAACAAAGCCAAAAGTACTAGCAGAAATTTCGGATTATTTACGCCTCGAAGGCTTAATTGCAGCTCCCATTCGAACACGCCCATAATACAGGTTATTAATCGAAAAAATTGTACAAAGTTGAGTCAATTGAGACATTTTAGCAGGCCTTTGTTTCAATTTACCCCATATCGTTGTTGTAACTGGAGAGGCCAAAGGGCCATCGATTGGCTAGCGAAATTCGTTTTTCGAATCTTGACTTGTTCGAAAATGCAGGAAGGCGCGTAGGCTTCGCCCTGCTAGACAGGGTTTCAGGCGTTAATCATAAAGCGATTACGTTTTGAGTTCCATGAGATTAGTCCTACTACGTAAATCAGAGTTTCATTGTTCTTAAGCGTGATTGGGCTGTAGCTAACTCCTAAAACATTCCTAAAATGGGTAAAGACAACGTTTCTATTAGAAGGTGGGGACAAGTCAAGGATTTTGGGCCTAAATTTACCGTACCAGTCTAAAACACTTAGTGTGTGACCTCCAGGCTAAACTAAGGTATGCTGTGGTGATTGCTGTTACCATCCATCGTAAAATTCGCCATAAAATCACGAGTACATTATGGAAAATCACAGATTTTGAAATAACACGGGTTAGAGAAACTGACTTAGTACCAAATCGCTCTGATACAATAGGTAGGCATTGCAGTTCGACTTGCCAATAAAAAATTGGGCTCATCTCCGACAGGCAAACGTTACGACCAAGGGGATGAAAAGATTTTGTGGTACACCCAAATGATGGAAGACGACATGAATATTCTTCAAGGACCATTATTCTTCGTGGACATACTGCCCTGGCTCAGACACGTTCTTCCAAATTTTGTACTCAACAAAGTGATGAGGTTGGACGAGTACGAGGGACATCAAGCTATCTTCTACAACACCTGGATGGTGAGATGAACTTCA
>LQNS02278089.1:7853866-7865262 GCA_001587735.2 Parhyale hawaiensis | reverse complement strand
TTCTTCAAGGACCATTATTCTTCGTGGACATACTGCCCTGGCTCAGACACGTTCTTCCAAATTTTGTACTCAACAAAGTGATGAGGTTGGACGAGTACGAGGGACATCAAGCTATCTTCTACAACACCTGGATGGTGAGATGAACTTCATGTGTTGCATTTCTTAGAAATATTTAATTTCAATTATAGCGCTTCAAAATAGGGTGGCATATATGTCGTAAAAATTTAACTGCTACTTATGGCTAGTACACACACTAGTCAAAAGAATAGGTTCCCTCAGTTAATCGTCCGAACTTTTTGTTGAGCCAAGGTAAATGCGGGCGATCCTCCCATGTATGCGGTCCGTCCGGATTAAGACTGTAGTTAAACCAGCGTATGGGGTGCCGGTAAATTCGTCTTACTCAATTCGTCTAAAACAAGTTTATCTAATGGTAAATTCGTCTAAGGAACAATTCATCTAATCGCAATTCGTCTAATGTCAAGTTCGTCTTAGCAACAAGTCATCTAATCTGCATTACAGGTTGAATAAAAGAAAGCATTTTCTTATTATATCAAGAGTAGCTACATTAAGTTTGGAAGTATTCAATGATATAAGGCTAACATACCCTGGTCAACAAAGAGTCTACTAAAAGATTATAAAAAGCTCGTGTTTATTAATGTATGTATCATGCAGTGGCGGCACGTGCCTCTCAGAAATGGTGGGGCCAGCCTGCTAATAGAGCAGAGTTTACATAAAACAATGGTAGGAACTTTACAGGGACAGTTATACGCATAAGATGTCAATACAGTATGTATGCAGTGGCGCCTCATACGTGTTTGGAAGGACGGGCGAGCTGTCATACACGATAACTGCACAACACGCCCACGGGGTCCTGATGCACACTGACCCCCTTACAATGAGACAAGTCTGACAAGACGACGTCACAAGACTGGACTATCAATGGGAAGTTTGAGAAAACCCAAAACCGCACTATAAAAAAACACAAGGTGTGACAAAGAAATAGCGCTGTAAACATCTAAATTTTAATAAAAACATACTCTTTATTGCCTACTGAGTTTGTTTGACGAGCTCATTTATTGCAGTGCTGTCATAAAATGAACGAAAAAAAGCCAAGTTTGCTTCAATCAAATGCTAGGCGTTGAGAAAAAACCCATGAATTTGGGGGGGGGGGGACCCTAAGTTTTGTCAGCCAAGGTAAGGAGCTCCCTGGGGTCAGGAGGCGCTGGCCCATATTTTCTGCCGCTTCGTTGTATAGAAAACTCCGATACTGCGCGGTTCTTGGTCGCTCCTCACGCTTCAGAAAATGAAAGGCAAAATGGTGCCAGGAAATGCTGGCCCCTCGGTATTCAATTGGAAGCGATTTGGAGGAAAAAGTTTGTTTCTATGCTGAATTCAAGTTTTGAATTGTTCAAACGATTAATATGTAGGACTCATCCTTATATTTAAAGTTTCGTATGCTTTCACTCAAACTGTTGATGGGGCCCGGCCTCTTTGGCCCCATAGCACGAGCCACCACTGTATGTATGAGAAATAATGTAATATACATATGGGAATTACCCAATTGCCGAACTAACTCTATTTCCGTACAAACATCATTATTTGATAGGTGAAAATAATATCCCAACAAATAATAACTGTTTGTCCGGCATAGAGTTAGTTCGGCAATTGGGTAATTCTCCAGGTTGGTTGAGCTTAATCTAGATTAGGTAAGGTTTAGTTAGGTTAGCGTACTTTAGGTTGGGTTAGCTTAGGGTAGGTTAGGTTAGTGTAGGATAGCTTAGTGTAGATTAGGTAACGGTACCCCTAACCAAAAAATGACACGTACCCTATGACCTCTCTCTTTAGGCCCAACTGTCGCAAAACCCAAACTAATTTCTGGTAAGTTGGAAAAGATTCTTTCATAACTTCGGGTAGGTTAGGTGATGGTAGGTCTGGTTGGTCTAACCACCAATTATTTCAATTTCGGTCACGTCAAACTTGGGCTGATTAGGTAAGTTCATGTTTGGTTAGTTAAGGTTAGGTTAGTTTAGGTTAACTTAGCTTTGGCTAAGTTAGTTAAGGTTAGGTAAGTTTATATCAAGTTAGTTAAGGTTAGCTCAGTTTAGGCTCGGTTAATTCAGGTTAGGTTAGTTTAGGTTTATTTAGGTTAGGTTAATTCATAGTTAGTTTAGGTTGCTTCATATATACATTGATTAACACATGCTCTTTTATAAACTTTTATTCAACTCTTTTTGAACTGGGTGTGTAGCCTTGTATTATTAAATAGTTCCAAATTTATTGTAGCTACTTTTAGTTAGTAGCAGTAAGTGTGAAAAGAAAATATTTTCTTTTATTCAACCTCTAATGCAGATTAAATGATTTGTTCCTTAGCCGAATTGCGATTAGATGAATTGTTCCTTACACGAATTTATTATTAGATAAACTTGTCTTAGACAAATTGAGTTAGATGAATTCGTTTAGACGAATTGAGTTACACGAATTTTCCTAGACCCAGCGTAAGGAGTTTGATGGGCGTGGCTAAGAACGCAAAGCAACTTCGCCAAATTTCACTTGAGCGCGTGGTATAACTTGTGTCAATCGATAAAATTATATCTATGTTCGAAAACTCAAAATGCATTAGTTTCGAAAACCTAAATATGGAAAACAGACATGAATAATTTTCCTTTAAACTGTTTAGGTTCACTGCTTATCATTGCAAATCCCCTCTAGTGTTTAACGAAAAATCGTTTCAACTGCTTGTGATGGAAAGTAGTTCTTCAGAAAATATTTTCGAAATACTTAAATTCTCGACATCAATCAATTAGATTCACAAGTGAGCTTGAAACTAATTGAAAATTAATTTTTTTTACATATAACTATTGAAAAATAAAACGGACAACTCAATTCATCAGTTTTCATAAGAAGACGTTCACAGGTCTTGGCTTGCAGCATAACTTACTTGTTCCGTTCCATTTTAAGACAAATTTTATGAGTTCTTTAATCATTCGTGCTTTGAGAATTTTCTCCAAATATCAATATTTTCTAGAAGATTTGCAGTATTTATGATAATACTTTCTGAGGAGCTCCTTTCCTTCACAAGTAAAACACTAGAAAGGACTGGTAAGCAGTGTCCCTAAACAGTTCAGCGGAAAATTATTTATGTCTGTTTGCCATATTTAGATTTTCGAAGCTATGAAATATAAAAGAAAATTGGATCCCTAATTCTAAAGTTTTACCCTCATATCAGTGTGGGGAAATTTTTAAGCCAACTGTAACTCTACAATCAAAAATGCGTTAATTAATAGATTACATATGGCACTGCTGCATTCAATTCAGTCCCGCCTCTAAAGCACTGCTTACACTGGTTTGACTATAGTTTCTATTAATGGAATTTCCGCACTCTTGGGTGCTGCTCAGATTTTTATTTGCAGTGCTAGTTGAAATGTTGTTTGCGCAAGTACTAATACGGTTTTCATTTGCTTTTGCTTCTCCAACTCTGCTTCCATAGCGCTTAAGAACGGTGCAACTTCAGACACTGTTTGCTTTCATCACATTTATTTAAAATGCTTATCTTTTTATACTTAGTGAATGCCTACTCTTTTTAGAATTTGTAGCTGGAGGGGCCATTTTACACACAAATGCAAAGAATGAAGCTTCCATGGTGAAGTAATCGGCTTAACTTGCGTGTTATGAAGCTATCCGTTGGGGGTCTTGCTATGTAACCTCCAAACCGGCCCTGCGTAGGTACACTGGCTCGCGTTGCCGCATAAGTGTCTATCGTATTGTACAAGTGCTCCCAGTTAGAACTGCTTGCAGACACTCTCAATAATAGCCGTAGGTATGTCTGTAGGGATATCCTATCACTTGTATCGGAGATATTGCTGGATTTCCACTTTCTTCACGAACAACTGTAAAATTCCCAGTCACTGGCAGTAAGACACAGAATACTCGTATTCCATATATTCACAGTATATAGCACAGGTTATCACTGACATTACTATCAGGTAGTCTATAGCACTATATGATGGCTACATTGATGCACTATGCTAATGTACGTCTCTTGCACAAGCACTCTAGATATTAGACCTTCAGTGTAGATAGGTCTTCTAGCGGGATTGAGTGTCACACCCGCGCTGCACAGACCGGGTGGTTGTCGGCAGTGCAATGATCTGACTTTTGTATGTTCTTGCCAGTATTTATAGCTTATGCGCCAGGGAGTGGCACACACGATCTCAGGTAAACTGAGGCTGGCACACCGCGTCTACACGATCGATCTTTTCGCCAAACATGCGCGGCGACCCTTCTAAGTTGGTGATTTTTGATCGCCGACAGTGCTGGAAAAAGTGGAAATCACGATCACAGATCACGATCACAAAAAGTTTGCAAAATATACTTCGCTCTGTAAATAGATGTATCTATTTTAAATATAAAGGTAAAGGTAAAGTCAACTTAGACTGCACCCTCACCCGGGAAACCCACATGCACTGGTTTGTGCTGCGGGTATAGGCCTTCTGGCCCCAGATGAGTAAGTGTAGCCGCCGCAGTCGCCCTCGGGTCACCAAGAACTATGGCGCCAATTTGACGGAAGGAATAAATGACCCGAGACCCCCCCCCCTCATCTCTGAGGAAGGCAGTTCCGCCACAGCGCTGTGCATGCACACACAACTGCCGAGTCAGCACGCCAAGATCTGCAAAGAGCTCGAGTGTCTGGCGGAGTATCGAACCAAGGAGCGATACAAGGTGTTAGACAAGTTGTGTTATGGTACGGCGTAAAGTGGTTGAACGTCGTCAGGAAGCAACGAGCGTAACGGGAGGACTCACGAAAAATGAGCACCAAAAAGTGACGTCATCATCGACGAATCTATGGCAGAGCAGCCTAGGAGTATTTCAACTCATTTAACCAGAAAAATCGTCTTAAATTGCGAAATTCATTTCAAGCGTTTAATTAAATTAAGAGAATATATACTAATTCGGCAATTATCTATAGAAAATTGCAGTGCATGCTGTTGGAAACTTTCACAGCACTAGCGCCGAATTTGTTTCCTTTCGGTGACCTGATTTTTTAACTACTTTTGCTTGATTGAAGCCTTATTTACACTTCATATTCAGTTCACAGTCCTCTTCACAGAACCTATATTCTTCACCAACAAATATAAGCACCATTATAGCCAGTTCTGTACGCGAAAACTCTTTAACATACTCAGCCTATTTTACATAGGTCTCATGTGCAGAACGAACTTGAAGCTGTAAATTATATTTTTCGGAAGCAAATTTTGTAGCCTTATTTATTCAACGAGGTGATATTTTATAACACAGAGTGCTTTCAGCAAGAGACACTTTGGATTAGACAGAATATTTTCATAAAATTATGAAGTTAGATAAGCGAGGGCAGCATCGTTCAACCATGATCCATGTTTAGAAGTTTGAAGAATCTACGTCAGTATACAAACGTTATGATTTGCGACGGCTGAGATGATAAAACTGACGAAGTCCACAACATTATTGGCAATACTATATATATTGACAGTTTTTCTTAATATACATTTAGTGTAATATTAAACTATTTCAAATTACTTGCAAGTGTTTTGACAAACGAAGTTCTGGAATTCCAGGAGATCGTCAGTGAGCACATCGACAGTCTGGATGCAGACCACCCTCGGGACCTCATTGACCAGTTCCTGGTGCAAAATGAAGTCTCCAAGGATCGTCCACTGACCAAAGATGAGGGTGAGAAACTAACGTACAGTTACAGTGCACGGCTGATAAACTTTTAAATAAAAATGTATATGATGACACAAGAGAAGATTGCAAAGAGATTAAAAATAATTACCATATTTCTTCAAACTGTTGTTCATAAGTTAACTGTGTTTGCATACTGTAATATCAAACATCTCCCATTAGGTCACATCATTTGTACTCCACCAGTTGAATATGATGAAACTGTAGAGCTTTTAATAAGTTTTAGAATGTTCTGCTTTTTTATGCCTGCTGCACATATACATAGTATAGAGCTATTTCATTGCTGCCACTTTATGACTGCCGTGATAATTTCCAAAATTCCTAATTCGACGCAGAACTGAATTTGTTCGGAATAGTGCACGACATGTTCATCGCTGGATCGGAGACCACCTCGTCAACCCTGCGCTGGATGATTCTGTACATGGCCATCAGACCTGACGTAAGCCTCACTGGTGGGAGTAGGGTACATGTATAGCGAGTACAGGCGTATTGTAAGTCCACCCAAAATCCACCTATAGAGATAGAATGATTAGTTTATGGGTTGACTTAGCCTTTGCTGTTTTTTCTAAGTCTATCACAATTATGTATTATCTTTTTAATTGAGACGGCAAGACGGCGTGATTATAGTATAGTTGTAAGCAGGAGGGAATCTTCTAAGACATGACATTTTTCTTGCCACATTCCACATGGTGCTTCAACCACTAGCCTTACAACCTTAACAACTCCTTTTTAATTTTTTTTTTTTTTAATTTCATTCCTGCAGATACAGACAAAGGTTCAAGAAATCCTCGATGAGGAGGTGCCTCGCGACCGCCTACCATCCCTTAGAGACCGAGAGAAGTCAGTGTAAATATTTTATTGCGTGTATTGTATAATGTATATAATGTATATTCGCACAACCTATGTCTTGTGTCGCAAGAGAGCACCAATATGGAGCTATATCCGCTGTACGATGTACCCCAGATATCTGAATTATGCAGCACTCTATGCAAGCAAGAGCTTATGCAGATTTTTATAACACTATTCCAATGCACATGTGCACGGAGTTTTAAGTTGAAAAATCATTAATAATGTGGTCCCATTTAGCATCTGGCGTGTCGCAGGTTGCCATATTTGGAAGCCATGTTGCTGGACGTCCTCAGACTGAGTTCCTTCCTCCCCAACTCACTAATGCATAAGGCCAGCGCGGATACCTCTATCGAAGATTACTTCATACCTAAGGTAAGATCACGAATTAAGATATAATAAAAAGTGGATCTGTGCTGGGCGTTGTATTCGGTGGTCGGCAATTTGGCGTCCCTGTCTAGGCGCCGCATGGCGGATGGTTGCGCCACGTGGCCAACCGCCTCGCATTAATTTATAACGCGACCCCGGAGCGGCTGGAAATGTCTCTTATAGTGTCCTGACAAGAGATTGTTCTCTTTTCTAAAGAGACACAAAGATTACTCGCCCTACAACCAAAATTAAAGGTTTTTTCAGAATAATGAACCCTACGAAATCTGTAACGATTCCAATAGGAGGCACATCTAAAGTAGATATCAGAATGTAAAGACAGAACGATCCTTACTTGATCTTACCTGAAGAAGTTCGGGCCCTCTTCGGTCCCAGGCGATGCTGAGGCACCGCCCACTCTCGTCTGCACTCAGCTCATCTCTCCACAAGACGCTCACGGCAGGTCACCTGCTCGATAATACTGTAGCTACTGGAGGTCTAGTAGTAGTGCTGTAGCATCGGGCGATCCGGGACACTCGCTAGAAACTTATCCAGGTTCCTCTTGAATACCTCAAACGAACTATGAATCTCCCTGAGTTCACGGCAGAGGCAGTTAAAGAGGCGAGGCCCTCGGATCATCAAGGATCTTTCTAGTAGAGTCCTAACTCGCGCTGGGGCTCTTTTACTAGTGGTGGTAGCTTGCAACAAAAGCATCAGCGGCCCCCCTTAACTGTCCTCAGGCCCTGACCGAACCGGTTCAGCACCTCCGGTACCAGCCCGTGGACCATCTTCCAGATGACGTGTAGAATGATGTAGCGCTCTCTTTTCCTCTCCAGAGAATACATCGAGAGCTCCTTCAGCCTCTGCCAGTAATTGCGGTCCCGTAAACCGTCAATTCTCACCGTGAACGTTTGCTGGAGAGCTTCAAGTATTCTAATAGCCCCGGCCTAATCGGGCACCAGAGCTGACAGCAGTATTCAAGGAGGGGCAGAACTAAGGACTTGAAGAGCAGGAGCATCACCTGTGGGTCACGTGAGGCAAACGTTCTCAGCACTCATCCCACTGTCTGCTTTGCTTTAGCGATCATTGCGTCAATCTCATCTTCAAACCGGCCAGTACAACTAATTACAACTCCTAAGTCCCGTACTCGATTTCTACATTTTATCAACAATCCATTAGGGGCAGTGTAGCATGCGGCAACTGGATCTCTTTCCTTTCCTTCTCGCCAGTACCTGAGGACCTCAAATTTACTCTCGCTATATGACGTGTTATTAGCAGTAGCCCAGTCATAGATCTTGTCTATGTCCTCCTGCAACCGGAGCTGGTCCTCGATGCCTGCTGCTTTAACTAAACGGGTATCATCCGCGAATGAGGAAACGCGAGAGATTATAGTACCCCTTCGTCTATGTCGCTCACATGGATTAAAAACAGTGTTGGGCCTAATTCCGTGCCCTGGGGTACTCCACTGGGAACTCTTTCCACTCTGGATTCCACTCCATAGACAACAACCTGCTTCCTATTTAAAAGGAAACTTCTAATCTAGTTGTATAGAGGCCCGCCGATACCAATTATTTTTAATTTCCGAAAGAGGACTTCAGGGTCTACTTTATCAAACGCTTTTGCGAAGTCTAGGTAAACGATATCCGCCTCCTTTCCCTCCTCCAGAACTTTCAGGACCTGGCGCTGGTGCTGAACAAGTTGCAACAGGCAAGAACGACCAGCTCGAAAGCGTGTTGGTTGTCGTTCGTTATATGAGTACCCTCTAGGTGAATCACCAATGCATTGCATACCAATCTCTCCATTATCTTGATTACGTGAGTGGTTAGCGTGATAGGTCGGTAGTTTTCTGGGGCGCCTTTGGCTCCTCCTTTGTGACTATGCTGCTGTTTTCGGAGCAGCGTGAAGAGCGACTGATGTCAGATGGTGAGTGGGCACCTGGCGCGGCGAGACACGTTCGCGAACTACAATTCGGGCAGAGGTCAATTACTACCATTCCACGATCAGTGAAGTTCTTAATTAAATTTGAGTTCGTTACAACTTACACGATCGCCATCTTGGATTTTTTGTTGTACACTTTTCATTCCGGTATAGATATGTTGACTTGAAAATAAAATTCTTTCATCGCTTCGAGGATGCTACGCGCAATAAAACGCCCAGCGCTGTCAGTTCGTTACATTCTAAATCCTAGCCTCCCTTTGCACAACGATAGTGACTCAAAGAGAGGGAAACAATGGCCATAAATTATGCCCAACAAAACTAAGAAAGAAAGAAAACTCTGTTATTATTTCAACTAGATGCTGTGCCCAGGCCTAGGCTCAAGATATAAGTGCATTTACCTGAACAGTAAATTAGGTACGAATTAAAGAGGGAGTTAATTCATTGTCATTAGGGACAAATAGAACACTCAAAGAATAATTAGAAATCCCAATTCTAACTAAGGCTACGATAAACGATCCAGGCGCGCTTCCCCATTAGAAAAGATGGCCCAACTTACAAATAACATATATAACCCTGTATTATTGTATAAGTTAGCCCATCCTAGGCAGTCACTACGGGCATTCCGGGTTTGAGATGTCATTAACTCTTAGTAGTGAACACACATAAGCAGATCAGTAACTCTATCTCTATATCTCTACAGTCAGCTAACCCAACTTATTTTAATTCATTAGCAAAGCCCTTACATTACCATACAGGGTACGCTTGTGACGGGGTGCGCAGAAATATGTCACCGCGACCCCGCCTTATGGGATCGACCTGACGACCTGCACCCGGAACACTTTCTGGACGCAGAAGGAAAACTGGACAGCAAGAAAGAAAACTTCTTACCCTTCTCAGTAGGTAAGTTGTTCTAGTAGCACCAGTAAGATATGGTTAGGTCTCTATCACACCCTTTGTCTCACAGATGTTATCTTGGCGCTTCTGCCGGAGGGTCTCAAAATGGAAGAGAGCTCACACGAGTTCTAAAAGTCTCAAGTTTGGCTAGTGCGCTACAACTGGCAGATAAAAGTCGCTGAGCAAGGAAGAGGCGAAAAACTATCAACCTAGCCTTTAAAAACTAACTTTATCAGCGAGAACTGCGGCCAGAAGCAACTTTCCCAACTTCTGACTAGGCTACTTACAGTACTTCTAATATGCATCACCCAAGGAGGTATTAGCACCCTCACTAGGCAAGGAAGGGAAGCGGGTAGCTAGGCAGAAAGTAAACTTTCTACCTCTTACGGTTGATAAGGAAAATGAAGATCAGTTAGTAGGGAAAACTCGAAGACTTTTGAGCATTTTGGTGGTCTGCAGTGAAGTCATTAATGAGTTCTCGTAGTCATAGGATTCGTACCTCTTTGCTGTTAATAAGGACAACGGGAAGTATGTTACTGCCTTCTAGTCTGTGTTCATGACACGGCTGATTTTGGTTCAATTCGCTTTTAGGACCATCGCGCATTTTCGATATTTTGAAGTCATATATGAGTAGAAAGACGTATTCTAAGACGTTTTTCACGAATGACGTTTTTGCGGCAAATGCTTAGTTTGCAAGATATTTGACTTTGAAGTTTTATTAGCGCCCGACATTGCAGTAGCTCGTCGAACAATATGGCGGCGTAACGCGCTGTCGCTGTACACTGGTTTTTATATATATTTTTAGTAGTATATATAAGCAGTACAAGATTTTTCTTCATAACTTTATGATATTTTGATTTTTGAAGTATAATAAAGGTTAAAAGACTAATTTTTAGGTTATTTTTTTTTCAAGACTGACTTACGTTGGAATGCTAGGGACGAAACGACGAAGAAAAAGAATTACGACCGGCGCCTGGCGCGACGCGGCGACAGGTGAACAGATGTGAAATGGCGATTGCAATGGATGGTGGTTGCTCCATGGAATATTTCGACTGTATCAAGCAACTTCATAACGATGATGATTCTACTTTGAGTTTTTTTTAGCTTTTCAAGGTGTGATTTTTTCGAGTGAGGAAAATAAAATCCTTAATTGCCCAAACTGTCAGACGAAATTGAGATACTGCAAAACTAGAAAGGTAAGGTGTTCTTATGTTCAAGCTTCATTTATAATTGATATTTTGAAGTCATATATAGGTAGAAGGACCAATTTTAAAGACTTTTTTACAAGGACGTATTCGTCTCAAGTGCTTACCTACTTTTCGAGATAGCTATTTGACTTTGAATTTCCCATCCTTTTTTTTTTTGCTATACTTTTTCCGGCAACAACGTGGCTCTTACTCGTAAAGGTTAGAAGACCAGGCCTGGTTCTGTTAATGGTCCGTATGCTAAATAGGGCACTAGCACTTCAAAGTAGCACTACGCACTATAAGCCGTAGTGCGGCATGGAACACTACGAAGTGTAGTGGCCCCCTCCACACTTCGTTTGTAGTGCCCACCTCCACACTACAGGTTGGTATGCGAATCGTGGCAAAAAGCGTAGTACGCACTACAAAAATCTGAAGTGTCCTACATAC
>LQNS02278089.1:7816053-7835804 GCA_001587735.2 Parhyale hawaiensis | reverse complement strand
TGCTACGCGCAATAAAACGCCCAGCGCTGTCAGTTCGTTACATTCTAAATCCTAGCCTCCCTTTGCACAACGATAGTGACTCAAAGAGAGGGAAACAATGGCCATAAATTATGCCCAACAAAACTAGGAAAGAAAGTAAACTCTGTTATTATTTCAACTAGATGCTGTGCCCAGGCCTAGGCTCAAGATATAAGTGCATTTACTTGAACAGTAAATTAGGAACGAATTAAAGAGGGAGTTAATTCATTGTCATTAGGGACAAATAGAACACTCAAAGAATAGTTAGAAATCCCAATTCTAACTAAGGCTACGATAAACGATCCAGGCGCGCTTCCCCATTAGAAAAGCTGGCCCAACTTACAAATAACATATATAACCCTTTATTATTGTATAAGTTAGCCCATCCTAGGCAGTAACTACGGGCATCCCGTGATTGAGACGTCATTTACTCTTATTAGTGAACACACATAAGCAGATCAGTAACCATTTCTCTAGTCAGCTAACCCAACTTATTAGCAAAGCCCTTACATTACCATACAGGGTACGCTCGTGACGGGGTGCGCAGAAATATGTCACCGTGACCCCGCCTTGTGGGAGCGACCTGACGACCTGCACCCGGAACACTTTCTGGACGCAGAAGGGAAACTGGACAGCAAGAAAGAAAACTTCTTACCCTTCTCAGTAGGTAAGTTGTTCTAGTAGCACCAGTAAGCTATGGCTACCAGCGCTTCACTGGTTAGGTCTCTATCACACCCGTTGTCTCACAGATGTTATCTTGGCGCTTCTGGCGGAGGGTCTCAAAATGGAAGAGAGCTCACGCGAGTTCTAAAAGTCTCAAGTTTAGCTAGTGCGTTACTACTGGCAGAAAAAAAGGCGCTGAGCAAGTAAGAGGCTAAAAACTATTAACCTAGCCTTAAAAAAACTAACTTTATCAGTGAGAACTGCGGCCAGAAGCAATTTTCCCAACTTCTGACGAGGCTACTTACAGTACTTCTAATATGCATCACCCACGGAGGTATTAGCGCCCTCACTAGGCAAGGAAGGGAAGCCGGTAGCTGGGCAGAAAATAAACTTTCTACCTCTTACGGTTGATAAGGAAAATGAAGATCAGTTAGTAGGGAAGACTCGATGACTTTTGAGCATTTTGGTGGTCTGCAGTGAAGTCATGAATGAGTTCTCGTAGTCGTAGGATTCGTACCTCTTTGCTGTTAATAAGGACAACGGGAAGTATCCGACTGCCTTCTAGTCTGTGTTCATGATATGCTGATTTTTTTTTTAATCCAACTGTTTCTCCATGGTGCACCATTGAACAAGTGATTGATCATCCTAAAAGAAAGGAAAAGTAGATGTAAAAGCGTTTGACATCCATTATTCTACTGAGGACTACGTATAGAGTAGCCTCGTGGCGGCGACGATCGACACTATTGGATTGTCATATAGTTTTCATAAACTGTGGAATATAGTGAATTCAGTTTAGTGTATGTGTCCATAATGTCTGTTCAACCACTAAGTCTCTGTCATAATTTTATCGCATGAGGCTCTGCTATGATCTGGTCTGAGTTTTCTTGTCCAAGGACTCTGGTTTATCCCCCTCCATAAGGATACGCCTGTGACCCCTTATCCCCACCCTATTGAGCCTCGCGCCCCAGGATCTCCTGAGTGACTTATCCGCCGATGATGGTGCATCTGGCCGTAGTTCTAGTTGAGAAGGTTTGTTTGTAAGGTCAAGTAGGATTGCTTCACTTCCCCTCCTGCCCTGCGAGGTGGACTGCGTTGGTCGTAGACGACCCATCCCATGGGACTCTTACGTTATACCAACTACCTACCGTGTGGAGGAGGCGGGAAAGCATGAACGCACACAGATAAACATTCAAAGAAATGGTGTTGTTGGTGCCCAGTGTACTTTTTGTATTTCAGTCCACTGAAGCTAAATACAGGACATTTCTCACATGACAGTTTTAGAGGACACCATTGTGATTGTAAAAAGCACCTAGGGCTTGTCAGTTCACAGTAGAACCGCAATCTTCATCGATGAAGTAAGCTTAAAGGGAAGTTATCTGAAAGCGCCAAATGGGAGAAAAATAATTTGAGTTGGCCGGAATGGGAGTGGTCCAGATTAGGAATCGGTCCATAATCATAGACTTTCTCCCAGTAACACACTGGGGCGACAAAACTTGCGGAAGGAACGCCGAGTTAAACCATTAATTCCGATGCGCCATAGGGCGCCGAATTGGGCTATCGAAGCTTTACTTGTCCAAAACTTGAGACAAAATTTTGGATTTATCACGGAGAACCGTCTTGTGTGCGTTAGAAGCAACACGATTACATTCTAGAAGTCTCAAGGGTAACCTCATAACGGGTCGAAACTAGCGCACCTTCGTAAAGTTTCGAACATATCAAGCCTCGAAGGTTTAATTTTGGCCCTCAATCGAACACGTTCTCCAATTCAAGAGGCAGAGCGAAAAATGCCTTCAATATAACATTTCGTGACACCTGCCAATATTTACACTGAATAATGTGGCGCATCAGTATTGTAAATATGTATATTATGTATGGTGAAGCGGGGCATTAGGCACGACGAGCTAATAGGCACCATCAAGGCTTCAACAAGCACAAACTCTATAGTGCTTCTTTCCATGGGTCACTATATGAGCAGGTGATCTATCTACTCGTATGACCAATTAGATGCCTTGCTTCCCATTAATTATTGTTCTTCAAAAACAGCAATTACATCATGTGTACAGCTCATCACAAGACAGGAGTGCCTAATACAAAGTTTTACCGATGTGACGTTCACTATAGTTTGTACTAAGCATGGCTATTACTGCAGGTCGGCGGGTGTGCCTCGGGGAGTCGCTGGCGCGCATGGAACTCTTCATTTTCACGAGCGCCATCTTGCAGCGCTTCAAGATCGAGCCACCAGAGGGGGTGGAGCTGTCAACCGACACCGACCCTTTTGGGAAGGTTATGAACTTTCCAAAGCCGTACGAAGTGGTGCTGAGGAAGAGATTTTAGGCCTTACGGTACCGATACATATAGAAACAAAGTGGACGCTTTGAATATTGGGTGCTAAACATGTTGAACAGGCCGTCCCCGACGATAGGGCTTGTATTTCGTTTAGATGCATCAACACATTATAATCATAAACATTTATTTCTATCCGGGGTAGGTTTGCAGTACTTAATGCAAACAAAGAGGCTAGCACACACGCTAGTCAAAGGAGCAAATTTCGTCATCTTCTGGTCCGACTGCGTTGATGTATCCATTTACAGTAGATGCTCACACTCGGAAAGAATTTTGAGTTGTAATTTAATTATTTCTTGCTAGTTTGAAAAGATGTCCGAAATTTAACTAACGGCACTTGCTGAGTAAACTGAATTGATGGCCAACATTTTTTCACCTTTCTTGGTCAACTAACATCTGTGTTTATGATGCCTTAACAAAATGTTTAGACGATTAAGTGAGCAAACTAATCACGACTAGCGTGTGTATAGGCTTTAAGCAAAGGAACTTTATTAGCAGAAAGAACTGGCAGTCATTGAAAAATAACTGCCGTGCTTGGAAGAGATATCAACATGAGTCATTTAAACCCAAACACCAGGAGCTAGAGTCAGGAGTCTGTTTACATAAAGAGCGTTGTAGTAGCTAGAGTCAGCTAGTGGAAGAGTCAGCTATAAAGTGGAAGAGTCAGCTAGTGGAAGAGTCAGCTATAAAGTGGAAGAGTCAGCTATATAGTGGAAGAGACAGCTAGTAGAAGAGTCAGCTATATAGTGGAAGAGTCAGCTATATAGTGGAAGAGTCAGCTATAGAGTGGAACAGTCAGCTAGAGGAAGAGTCAGCTAGTGGAAGAATCAGCTATATAGTGGAAGAGTCAGCTATAGAGTGGAAGAGTCAGCTAGTGGAAGAGTCAGCTATAAAGTGGAATTGTCAGCTATATAGTGGAAGAGTCAGCTAGTAGAAGAGTCAGATATAAAGTGGAAGAGTCAGCTATATAGTGGAAGAGTCAGCTGTAGGAAGAGTCAGCTAGAGGAAGAGTCAGCTATATAGTGAAAGAGTCAGCTATATAGTGGACGAGTCAGCTATATAGTGGAATTGTCATATAATAGTAGATTCAGCTATATAGTGGAAGAGTCAGCTAATGGCAGATTCAGCTATATAGTGGAAGAGTCAGCTAATGGCAGATTCAGCTATATAGTGGAAGAGTCAGCTATATAGTGGAAGAGTCAGCTATATAGTGGAAGAGTCACCTATATAGTGGAAGAGTCAGCTAATGGCAGATTCAGCTATATAGTGGAAGAGTCAGCTATGTATATAGTGGAAGAGTCAGCTATATAGTGGAAGAGTCAGCTATATAGTGGAAGAGTCAGCTATATAGTGGAAGAGTCAGCTAATGGCAGATTCAGCTATATAGTGGAAGAGTCAGCTATATAGTGGAAGAGTCAGCTATATAGTGGAAGAGTCAGCTATATAGTGGAAGAGTCAGCTATATAGTGGAAGAGTCAGCTATATAGTGGAAGAGTCAGCTATATAGTGGGAGAGTCAGCTATATAGTGGAAGAGTCAGATATATAGTGGAAGATTCAGCTAGTGGAAGAGTCAGCTATATAGTGAAAGAGTCAGCTATATAGTGAAAGAGTCAGCTATATAGTGGAAGAGTCAGCTATATAGTGGAAGAGTCAGCTATATAGTGGAAGAGTCAGATATATAGTGGAAGATTCAGCTAGTGGAAGGGTCAGCTATATAGTGGAAGAGTCAGCTATATATAGTGGAAGAGTCAGCTAATGGCAGCTTCAGCTATATAGTGGAAGAGTCAGCTAATGGCAGCTTCAGCTATATAGTGGCAGAGTCAGCTAATGGCAGCTTCAGCTATATAGTGGAAGAGTCAGCTAATGGCAGCTTCAGCTATATAGTGGAAGAGTCAGCTAATAGCAGCTTCAGCTATATAGTGGAAGAGTCAGCTATATAGTGGAAGAGTCAGCTATATAGTGGAAGAGTCAGCTATATAGTGGGAGAGTCAGCTATATAGTGGAAGAGTTAGATATATAGTGAAAGATTCAGCTAGTGGAAGAGTCAGCTATATAGTGAAAGAGTCAGCTATATAGTGGAAGAGTCAGCTATATAGTGGAAGAGTCAGCTATATAGTGGAATTGTCATATAATAGTAGATTCAGCTATATAGTGGAAGAGTCAGCTAATGGCAGCTTCAGCTATATAGTGGAAGAGTCAGCTAATGGCAGCTTCAGCTATATAGTGGAAGAGTCAGCTATATAGTGGAAGAGTCAGCTATATAGTGGAAGAGTCAGCTATATAGTGGGAGAGTCAGCTATATAGTGGAAGAGTCAGATATACAGTGGAAGATTCAGCTAGTGGAAGAGTCAGCTAAATAGTGGAAGCGTCAGCTAGTGGAAGATGAACGCAATGAATGGCGATTGTTTCATTTCCTGTACAATGCGCATGTTTTTATGCGTCTTTTTGTGACCACCGTGCGGTTGATTGTGCTTGAACCGTCCGCTTTTCGCGAAGCCTTTTTACCGCAATTGTGATAGTGATCAACCGTGATCGGTGATGACTGATCGCACCTTGATTTTTCCCGAGGGCTGATCATGCGTGATTAATGATTGAGTGCAACCATGGGACAAGCAAAAATTCAAAATTTGACATGCAAGTTTATGGTGATTTCTTATATTTAAGGATAAAATGAAAATTGTTGTGATTGTTTGAAATCGACTTCTAGAATTGTACTGTCGTTAATTTTCTGCCTGAACAGTGTTCGAAATTCGATGCATACTGCAGTGCTGGTTCACTTACGCATGCGCATGACTTCAAAATAAATTATAAGTCTAGAGAAATTAATTCCCGACCATATTTCATATAAATATAATAACATCTAGTTTCTGTTTTTGAGCACGGCTTCCCGATATGGTTTGTTTACAAATTCATCCACTGATCTTGTGCTTTATAGTGATCACGTTCATCATGATCACGCCAATTCTGAATACGTAAGTATCCACGAAAAGACGCTTTTAAAACACTACTAGAAGAGACACCGAGCTATAGCTCCGAGCAATTATTGAAGCTTGTGGTAAGATTCCAGAGTTGGCAGGTCAAAGGGTTCGGATCCAGATACCAGCATGAGTCCGACTTGGACTGTGTCTCGCAACCCTGGTGTTGTCAACCGAAGCATCAGGTTCACTGCACGTTATGTACCAGCTACTCTGCTTAAGGCGTCTTTTTGTGGCCACCGTACGGATGATCCCCCCTGATCGGGCATGATTCGCGCGTTAAGTGACCGCATTTTGATGTGATTCTGATAGCAATCAACCGTGATCAGTTTGAGAATTGATCGCAGCGTGATTTCCTCCGCAGGCTAATCATGCGTGATCAAAGAATGATTCCAGCCGTTGGACAAGTGAAATTAAAAATTTGGGATGCAAGATCGTGTTGTTTTCTTATATTTAGGGATAAATTGAATAATGTTGTGATGATGGTTTGTAAAATTAACTTCCAGGATTCTAGCTTCCTTACTTTTATGCCGGTGTACGTTCAAAATGCTTAAACTACTGCTAGTTCAGTTATGCATTGGCTTCAAAATAAATACAGGCTCATAAGAAATCCATTCAATACCATTTTTCGTAAAAATATGATACAAATATATTTTTTAAAACTGACATGGCGGCTCTGGTTTGTTTACAAAATCGTTGACCGTTCTTGTACTTTTCAGTGATCACGATGGAATAGTGGGGCGTGGCCACAAAACGACGCCTTTAATTAGTCACACACCGCGTGTGAGCAACGTTACCCTGAAGCCCAGTTCACAGTGAGGGCGTGGCCGAGCACGAGGGCATCTTCTCCTTGGGTTTTTCCCACAATACCGTCAGTTTCCTTCAGGTAGCGAAGAGCGTAACGGGAGGACTCACGAGAAATTAACATCAAAAAGTGACGTCATCATCGACGAATCTATGGCTGAGCAGCCTAGGAGTATTTTAACTAATTTAACCAGAAAAATCGTCTTATATTGCGAAATTCCTCTCTAGCGTATAAATAAATTAGGAGAATATAGACTACTTTAGCAATAATCTATAGAAAACTGCAGTGCATGCTGGTGGAATTTTTCACAGCTCTAGCTCCGTTTTTTGGGCCGATTTCGTATCTTTTGGCGACCTGAGGCAACTTCTTTTTCTTAATTGAAGCCTTATTTACACTTCATATTCAGTTTACAGCGCTCTTCACAGAACGTATTTATTCCTTACCAACAAATATAAGCACCATTATAGCCAATTTTATACGCGAGAAAAACCACAGTAACAGTAAGCCATTGCTCGAACTTTCTGTTCTTTGCGACGACATTTTGCAGTATTTTGCTCCTCAAGTAGCTGCCTAGTCATGAACGGGAGATTGAATGAAATAAATCGAAAAACTACGGTGATATATATGTTCAAGAAAACAACATACGAGGGCTTGAGGTCCCACACTGAAATACTTCGACTCGTCGATGTGATGTAAATTTGCTACGTGCGGTCACGGCTAAGTTTCATTTTAGTCCTATTGAGTCCGCCCGTTGTATTCTTTGCTTCCTGGTTCCTTAATCTTGGGAATTTGGAAAACGTTCGAAGAACAAATGAAATCATGGCTAAATACGATGTATGAATAAAAGTCGTTATTTTTGATGTATAGTCGATTACGGCAAGCAGTGCAAACCATTCACAGTCACACTGAGTAAAGTAACCCGACTGCCGTCGTTCCGCTACTTACAAATGAGAACTGAGTTTTAAGCTGTAGATTGCGGATTAAATGGATAGCGGTCACCATGTAGTCCCCAATTTAATCCAGATTTCACTCTAACCCTACGGCCAATAACGTCGCGATTAACACATGCGGGCAGTGAAGGGGTATTATTAGGGCCATTGTAAGCGCAGTGAACCGTGATTGGTTTTATCGGTGTTTTTCTGAAAGTATTTACCAAAAGTTTGGCTTACGTATGGGTTAGTGATTGCATGCACGTTAATAAAACCGGAAAAAGATTGGCTGTTTTTAACAGCCATCAAAAATTCCTAAGGAAGTGCTAAGATATTGGAAAATATCCCAAGGAAAGGCCTAACCTGCGCTTGGCCATATGCATGCGCTACACAGCCCTCAATGAAAAAGCCCAATTTACATTTTAGACGAGGATGGAGCCAACTAGCGGAAATCCCGTTTCACGCGGTGCAACACTTGTTGCGCAACACGATCGTTGCCCCACGCTGCCGTCTGTAATGGCGATGACCCACGCTATATCAAAGGAACGAGTATTAGCATCTTTTCGTCCGAACGTTATGTTGAACTCTTGTAAACACAGCTTTGAGATTGCCAAGAAATGGGTTAATAATGGTTACCGTCAGTTCAGCTTACTCTGCAAGTGCCGTTAGTTAACTTTCGACGTATAATTATAGCTGGAGGAATTTATAACTCAAAACTTTTTGCAACTTTATACTATTTAAATGGGCACATCAACATATTCGGACAAGATGACGATACTCATTCTTTAGACTAGCGCTTGGCATCGGTATAAGACAGAGCATTTAGGCACTGTGTTATCTACCACGTGTTTGCGTTGAGGTGCCAAGCTGTGCCGCTATAATAATCACCACATATTTTCTCACATACAGTGGACACGCTTAACGATGTTTTCTTTTGCCCAATTATGGAATTCTGAGGATCTGGTAGTGGGAATAGCAGGAACTACAGTCAGTAGTGAGAGTCAATTTAAAAGTCCCTCGCCGTACTTCCCCTCGCCCCTTGGTGCCGGAATACTCCATATGCAGCGTAAATCCGTTGCGTTGCGTCTGAGACTCGATCCCGGGTTCCCAGCGTACGATGCAGAGACGCAGTCACTTCGCCACCGAACAAAGCAGTCCATCCATTTTCAAAGCACTTGTAGTCCTCTCATTAGTCTCAGCTGTTCATTTTATAACTTTCAAGCTATGAAGTAGAAGCAGCTGTCGTTATATGCCGGACTTATTTCCCTGTATTCGATATAACTACCGTGGATTCGATTAATGCCCTCGTTCCAGCAGCACTATTTCTTACTTTCAAGAGGCTTATACACCCAAGTATATTCTTTATTTGCCCCATTTCATTAGGTTTGCATCAATTAAACATTATCAGTGAAGAAATGCTGGTTGAATGTTAATTTCAATTTAACTGTCTGACAGACGTGAGCAACCCGAGATAACTGCAAGTATTCGCGTGAAACACGGTAGCAACTACGAAGCAGAAGGGTATGGTGAAAACGGCACTGGTCCGACGAAAAGAGTTGTGCAAAATTAGAGACCTTCTAAAATTGGTAAATAAAACCAGTGCTATAAAAGAGAAGTGCTAGTAGTCGTAAAAAAGAACTGCCAAGTAAGTCTTTCGCATTTCCAAACTTTAGGGATTTGATTGTAGACTCAGTAGCGAATTTCCACCTTCTATATTTTGTAATCACGCGTTGGTAGGCATAGACACAGGCAGAACAATTTGCGGTCATTTAGTACACGTAGGGTCATGGTACATGGGTAACTATAGGGGTCTATACTATGATGCAACTAAAGTACCTCTTCAAAGTACAGTATATACGTAGTAATAAGGCCTAGCGGACTAAGACCTGGAGATCGTCAATGACGCATTCTCCGAAACAGACAACCTTCATTCATAAAATTCAAAATTTAGATTCCTCTCAGTTTTAGCCCACCTACAACACTTTTTTGTATATCCAGAGGTTCCTCTATATATATATATATATATATATTACTCTCTCTTGGTTCTTGATGTAGCAGAGTCCAAATATTATTGGCTATGGATTAAGAGTTGGGTCCGCCTATCTTCTACAGACAATGTGAACTTATTTAGAATCCTAGTAAGCATGGCAACCTCCTTAATTGGGTCGAGACCTGGACGAGTAAACAAGTGATAGACGGTTAGCGATTGACTATAAATTCGCGTGTAGATCAATGTGTTCCGCAGCAAGCTCTCTCGCTCTCGTGGTACCTAGCTACTTAAGTTCTGCTCCAACGTTAGCAAACTTAACAAAGTTTGAAAAACTTACGTAATTTGTATGGAGGGGTAAAATGGTATATATAACGCGGCTTGTCTATGCATGAAAGTTTCCTACTATTTTTGTTGCGTTTTAGATTTATATACAATTTGCGTTTATTTTTACAAATATGGAAAAACTCATGCTCATGACAATTCCTTCGAGTACAAGGGAATCATGAGTAAGGTCTTACTTCTGTATTGGTAATCATTATTATTACTGTTAGCCTACGTCTAATATTTAACGCGAATATCGATAAGCACGCTGTGGTATTTACGAGAGCACAGTGATGCATTAACAAACAAACAAAACCATGTACCTTGATATGTACCATATTTTTCCCATAGAAAGATTGTCAGAAAATAATACTATTACAGTGCTAGTTCAGTATGCTAGTTCAATGCAGGATAACAATGAGACTTACAGATTCAATTGCAGATTCAGAGAGCTATCATTGTACACAACATATACATTCTATACAAGGCTCTCTTACAGCAATAGGTTCATACACCGGATAGCTGTGAGTCAGTTAAGAAAGAAAGAAAGAAAAACGTTTATTTCTCCCGTATAAAGGTATTGATTTGAAGGCTAAAAGAAATAACATTCAGAAAACACAGGAAGAAAAGATATAACAGAATCAGCCCGCACCTGTAGGCAACTATATTTACTACCACCATTTAAAAAACTGCTTCAGTTAACGTACCGTATTGATTTCAATGCCAAAAAAGTAACATAAAAAATTTAGGGAAGGATACGAAGATAAAAACAGGCCACGCTTGCAGGCAGCAACAAAGAAAGTTTAAATTTGCAGCAGGTGAGAGACGCAAGAGGTCGTTCCGATTATGTTAATTGTCGTCCTGATTCAGAATCATATCTCAACGCTGCTTGAGCGCCGAACTCTGAAAATTTGGGTCTGAGCAAACTCCCTGAAGCAAAACGTTAAGGGCGATTGCATGACGATAATCGTTCATTTCCCCATTCTGTGACCTCGCCTTCAGTAAGTTTGAACTAGTCGCTCTTTTAATAAACTCTGAGTTAATTAATTCCTCAGATGACTAATAACATGGTGTGAAGCTGCTGCGATCATTTCTGTAGTGATTAGATTAGATAGGCGACAGTAAACGAACAAATAGGCTCATTCCCAAAGAGACACCGGAACCTACGCCCCGGCCCTCTATGAGCTATTGCCATGGACCCTCTATGAGCTATTGCACAACTGCTCGGAAACTTCTCAGCATGGCACCCTGTACATAGAGTGCAGACAGTGCTCCGTGCATGCAGGTATCGAGCGTGCATGCAGCGATAACAAACAGGTCTCCTTGATCACGCAACTGTGAACCTTCTAGCCTCAGTGAGAGGCTGTTCAGAAACTGGCTCTGTAGTCACTTACATGTGCTGACGAAGTGCAGTGCGGACTCCTTGAGCGAATGTTCTCTTTACTTAGCATCACTCTAGTACATTTCAAAGTTTGCCCTTACATCTTTGTTTTTTTACAGTGATGTTACAATTGTGTCACATGATTGTGCTTCTTAATAACCGTGTGAACAAGCTTAATTATGAATAGCATCTTTTTTGATAGCTGCCTTGCAAGAAAGATTCATGCGTCTTTGGTCTGTGTTGGTCTGTCGACCTCCTCCCTCGTAAACTGTTGTGAAGATGCAGCTCATTTTATAAAGTATTTATTAGCTCATTGCTGTTCGTTTTTCCCCCGAACAAAGTTTCGTGTCTCCTCAGACGACATAAAATGGGCCATATATAGGATTCGATTCGCTCATCTTATGCCATGGAGAGTAAAGGCGCCTGAACACTTTCGTACATATTGGCGTACTTGCATGACAACCTCGTGTATGAAGTTAAATTTGACCGTGTGGTGGGCATATTTAGTTGGCATAGAAGTTGGTCATACTGTATGACGGAAGTCTGACAGAGTTTGACATATGTGCAGAGCTGGGATTCAGTATTCTTTCTGTACCGCCGGTATCGGTATTCGGTAGATTGAAAATATATATACCGAATAATGCGGCATTTTTTCGGTATTTGATTCGGTATTATTATTAAAACTTTACGCCCGTGCCCCCACGGACAGGAAGCATAACACAAATAAAGCACTTTGTAACACCCGGAATCCCGAAACGCTGCTAAAGGAAATCCAATAAAAACAATTTACAGCTGACTTTACCGCTTGCAGGCCAACACGACCGAAATCCAATGCCGGCAATGAGTTCCAAGCCCTAACAAACCAAAGTACGAAGCACCGACAGAACTGATTAGTTCGACACCTAATATTCTCCAACGTGAAAACGTGCGCACCGACTGCAGCACGTGTAATTCTCCTAGAGACATTGAGGGCCGGGACAGAAAAATGTTGCCAATGTCTCTCAATATCGTACATCTTATAAAACATACAGAGTTCGGCCACCCCTCTCGTGTGGGACAGGTTTACCAGATCATTATCTGCGCACAGCCTGCTGGCCGAACTAACAAGTTGGTCCAATAGACGTGTATGACTGTCAGCAGCCCAAGCCCAGACCGGTGAGCAATACTCCAACACAGGCAGCAAAAAAGCATACAAGCATCTGCGGACAATCTCACGGTCACCAAACACAGAATTCACCTTACGCAAGAGCCCAATCTTACTGGAAGTACGTGACACCATGGAGTCGCTTAATATACGACTCAAAAGAAAGATTCTCATCAAAGACAATACCAAGGATCTACAAGGAGATAGATTCCTGAAGCAAACTATCTTCTATCTCCAGATGTGGATGCTGCAGTACAAGTGTCCGAGACCGACTGATAATCATCAACTTGGCCTGACTGGCATTCAGCTTCATACTCGAGGCCGTGCACCACGCACTAATGCGGGGCAAATCCCTATTCAGAGACTGGGCGACAGCATTACGCGTGCGGGGAGCAGGTATCACTGCTATCAAAGTGGAATCGTCGGCATAATTGATCATCGTGTTTTCCAGCGAAGAGAACATCACTAGTATACAGTACGAATAACAGAGGGCCAAACACGCTACCATTAGAGACGCCAAAACTCCACCACGACTGAAGCACTAAAACGCAGTCAACAGACACGCTCTTGCGTTCGCTCAGAAAGAAAATCACGAATGATTGACAGAACCCTATCACTAACACTAAACGACTCAAGCTTGAATGATAGACCCCTGTAGTTGACACAAACAGACGCCGTGCTAAAGTCCAACTGTACAAGGCGTGCCTCAAACCGACAACCCAGCGCAGACTGTAAATGGTGTGGCACCGACAACAAGGCGTCACCACAACCCAAACAAGTTGTATACGCAAACTGACCAGCAGGCAGCAAACCCTTAAGATCAGCAAAACGACCAAGCTTACAAGCGACCAGTTTCTCGAAGACTTTCGACAAAATGGGCGACAAAATGGCGACATGGGGCGACACTGTACCCTTTGGAATGGGAGTACTCTTCCCAGTACGCAAAAAACCGGGAAAATTTTCCAACCGTATCAGGCGCCGGAAGATCACTGCTAGCTTAGGGGCAAGAACGCCAACAAACTGCTTATAAAACAGAGGAAACACGCCCACCGGGCATGTAAGTTTAAAAAAACCTTCTTATATACATATATATATGTGTATATAAAACACGTTTAAAAGCCTTTTAATGCATTCTAGAGCCCATGGAACACATATTTCCGGCCTTTAACTACATCATCCACTAGCAGTTCACGCTCCACTAAGCTCGGAAGGACGTGACAGTTTAGTGAGCGCAACATTATGACACACTACGCCCAATTCTCACAGCGCAACGTCTCTTCTCTTCAATGAAGTGCAATACAGTGTGAAAAAGCTCAATTACACGAAAATCAGTGGGATTTCCCTAATGTCTTCCAGGAAAGACTTGGGGTAATAGAGGGCTAAGAAGCTTCTGCTGTGGGCGCGGGAAATTCAAATGTACCGAAGGAAGTCATGTGGTACATCCATCCGGTATCGGTAGAAGATTCAGTAAAGATTCGTTATTTCGGTAGATGAAAATACCGCTGGTACTACCAAAATACCGAATTTTATTCGGTAGTCCCAGCTCTGGTTTTGTGGGCGGAGCTTAAACGTCCACATACAAGTTGGTTCCTGTGAGAGTTCGTCATATCGCCATGCATCAGTTGTGCTTTATTTTTCTTATTGCCAGCGATAGCTCTACAGCAGCTAAGTTGTCTTGGTTAAGAGACATGACTTTCACAAGCGCGCACACTGTAAAGACTGATGTTGGTTTCCAATTAGTATGACTGTATGATGAGTCTTCATACACGTGATTGTCATATAAGTATGTCAACATGTATGAAAGTGTGCAGGTGCCTTAACCCTCTCAGGGGACCCAATAATCTGTATTTCCGCAAGCCCGTGTTGATCCTATGGACGTTGATTTAATCATTTAGAGTGGAAACACCCTTGTGTAAAGATCCACTTTTTTCTCTAAGCATTATATGTCCCTAATTTCTTTTATTCTTAGTTCATCATTGTAGAGAAAAAAGAAGGCGCAAACTTGTCAATATAACATAATTCAGGTGTCATAACGTTCTAAGTAATGCTGCTGCTGTTGATGCTACGAATATTCGTGTGTGTAACGTGGAGAACCAGCGGCGTCGCCTGGGACTAGTCGCCCTGTTACAGAAAAATTTTCCGCATAATAAGCGAGTCTGTTGTCGAAAAAGGTAGTCAGCACAGTCCAGTTTGGAATCCACCGAGTTAATTTGGTTTGTTCGTCATTCAAATTGCTCCTAAAATAGAGCAAACAATGTACAAAGCGTAAATGGCAAAACTTGTTTTATGGCTTGTAGGAGAGTCATACCGAGGACCGAAAGGAGTCTCTCCCGGGCTGTTCCGCCGCACTAGCAACTACTCGGTCAGAAAATTGGACTTCTTTCACACGCTTTCGTACTACAACAAAGCATCTTTCAGTGCAGTAAACACTTTGAAAACGTTCCTCTCTGATGCTTACCCACATATCAACTTCGAATTTTCACACAAAAACACATTCACCATAGGGTCCTACTTGAAATTTAAAGACAAACCCCTACACCACTTTTGTACAGTGTTATCTACTGTTACCAGTGCCACGCCTGCAGTGATTCATATGTCGGTAGCACTGGGCAACATTTAAAAGCACGTATTGACCAACATTTAGGTGTATCCAGTCGTACCAGTTTACCACTTGCGAAGCCCTCACATTCAGCCCCCTGCATGCATGCAGAGCAAAACAACCACCCCATCAGCAGGAATTACTTTTCCATCACAGCCTATTCCAATCCCATCGAACTCGCAACATTAGAGTCACTCCACATCCACAGAACCAGACCTAGCCTTAATATTATGACCTCGGCTGTACCACGGCACACTGTTCACACCTAGCCTCCACATCTGCCGACTGTACAGGAGCTGACATCCAGCCCCTCCCACGTAGCTCTGTTCATTCATATTTTAAACCTTTCCCCGGCTATATCCATGCTCCCCTAAGTGATTTGAAAATAAAGGAATCTTAATTGATAGGTTGTATTTTTAGTTTTTTGCTGATGATGGGATTATACATCCCGAAACATTAAACTTTAAATTTAATCGTCTTCTATTTAGTATTACTTGTTGAATTTTGAAGGTTTTGTGCAAGGTCAGATGAAATAATACTTGCATACTACGAGAAGTCTGACATTTGATGACGTTATGTATTTGATACATACAGCTGAAAAAGTATAAACATATTATTAAAAACATTCTGTAACCCCCCTACATTCGAAGTCTGGCTACAGCTCTGCCTACCTTATGCGACAGCGGCGTATTGGTAGCTATAATTGCACTGTGGGACTTGGGGGTGTAGAGTTTTGTCATCAGTATAGAATGAAGAGGCAGTACAAAGTTATTTCAAAGGAAGGAGGGTCTTCCAAACCAATGTAATCCATAAGGTCGGGCTAACCTGTCCAGGGCTAGAACTTCTCAGCAGTCTGTCTGAGGGAAGGACGGGGATTCGACGAGCCGACTCTATAGGGTCACATTAGGGAGGAGTAAATGTCCCGAATTTTAAGGTTATCCAAATTGTGTTTGGCACTCCTAGGTCACGTTCGCACATGTCCCACACCATACGACGCAACATGGCTCAACACGTTTGCTTGAAGACAATACTCGACACACACTGTAACAAGGCTCAACACAGTACCACAAGACAGATCTGGCTCACTGTTATATTTTCTTTTAGATTAATAAAACTGATCAGCAGTTTATATTGTTGCTATTGAATATATAATATTAACAACGGATTTTGAGTGCTGAATAGAGGCATCTGACAACTCCTGATTGGACCTGACTGGTATTATTTCTTGAAATAAAGATGTGCAGGATTAGATTTATTATTCAGCTGTACCGCACACGTAATTAGCAGGGCTGTTTGCACGTAATATGACAAACCTAAGTTTATTTAAATGACATTGGATTCTTGTGTGAGCGCTTAAACAAAAAGAACACAAATATAGATCTGAATTAAAGGAGCAAGCACTACCGTGTTGTGTGGTGTGGTGCATGTGAGTAGTGTATAAGGCGACGAATCCGCCGTTTTTGAGGGTAGGTTCCCCTCGCGCCGCCTCTTCCGGTTTCCCAGGCCCCGCCCACTTCCGGTTTGCGCCCCCCCCAGACCCCCGCTAAACCGGTAGTGCATTGGCCTTTATAAACCGGAAGCTCACGCGCGAGGGGAGCCGCGAGGGTAGGTTACCCTCAAAAACGGCGGATTCGTCGCCTTATACACTACTCATGTGCGAACGACCTTTCAACACCTGTTGTGTGGCGTAGCGTGGTGTGGTATGGCGTGGTACATATGCGAACTGGGCCCTAGAGCAGGGTGAGTGCCCCACGATTGCTGTGCATACCAAGCAACGGGTGATTCCACAAAGATCGCTCACCTGGCTTAGTACTCGACCCCACCACCTAAAGTGCCATCAGTTCACTAGGTACGCAGGGGGCATGCTACCGTGAGATTCTAGGAGATGCAATCAAGAATTAACACTTCACTTGACTCCAACCATTAGAATTTTTTGGCTACAACAAAATACTGGAAAGTCGTTGAGTACTTTATCAGAAATAAAAGGCCCAATGCAACTATCCATGAGCCTCCTGGCCCCAAGGGGTGTCTCGAGTGTCCTTTTCAAAGGGGATGTTACAGCTGGCGGAAGTGATAAGATTAGTTTGTAGAGTTATGTAGGTCGTCTATTCAGCTGCTGCTCCGTGAGGTGGGCAGACAATGTGGTATGCGACCCATCCCATGGGGCTCCTACCTGCCCCCATGTGATTCCTAGCCGAGGGAGCTTCCTGTCCAATGGGTGTTTGTTTCTTCTGTCCCCTTCTCGTTTCTTTTTTCGTCTGTGCAGGTGCTTTGCATCTTATTTCCCTGTCAGTTGTAGAGCACTGGCCAGTTTTGAGACTAGTGAAACCCTTATTAGTTCACTCTAAACATGAGACCTTCCGGCAGAAAAGCAGAGATAAAAGGATCTTCTATCTCCGAAACGCTAGAAATTTTCTTTAACTTGTTACTACTGTTACTTGCCTACCAACTCTCTGTATTATTGTGAGTGTTATTGTTTCTAATATGCATTTGAGATGGCTCTGAAACAAATGTCTAGCTTGCTAAGTTTCATCCAAATTGCGTCACTTTAATCTGTATTATCAGATCCGTGTTCAAGTGCTGTATCCTTCGAGTAGAACAATGATCGTGGAACTCATCCTCTTCGGTCTCCTGCTGGTGCTGCTTAGGGTCTTCTTCAGGAAGCCTGCTTCCATGCCTCCAGGTAACGATATGAGTATTAGCCCTTTACTGTCTGCTGTTTTAGGCCGTCTCAAGCGTAATGCGGCGGCTTCTAACGTGTACAACACGATTCAAAGTGGCGATACCCACGTTCTTGTGTGAAGTTTATGACTAGTGAAGCCTAGTGAGATTAACTCGACTGCGCCTCGCCACTTTCTAGTTACATTGTGTAAAAAATGTTATACCTAGCACTGTGTCTCCCTTTCGCTTATCTAAACGCCCCTCTCCTTGCTTCTTCATACACCGACGGCTACCAAGTCAGTCTTAGTCAGAATGAAAATGTTAATATCTACCATAGCTGGGCACCGATAACCGATAACTTTTGAATCTAAAGTGCTAGCATAAGCTGAAATGATTTAATAAAAAAAGTTCGATTTGCCTGGCGATAGTGGTACGAACGAAAATTCATTGATCATTTCAGAAATGAAATCACGAATCAAACTGTTTTTAGGAAATCATTTCAGTTTATGCCTTAGCACTTGAGACTGAAAAGTTATCGGTTATCGGTGCCCAGCTGTGATATCTACCATTACATAAATAATATTAAACCACTTCACAACCTTCAAATGCTCGTTGTCGCCACGCAAACACAGCTGCGTATCTACCACACAATTTCCAGGACTGTTTGGTCATCAGGCTTATCAGCAGATTCATGCAAAGTGCCAGTTATAAAGTTTCAGATATCTTGAAAGATTTAGAGTCAAGAACAACAAGAAGTTAGTTTGACAGCAGTGCACATCTATGTTTACTTAACAGACACAGTAACTAACGCAATCGAAAGTTGTGAAGTGAAATCACCGGGTAAAAGACTGTCTTCTGCATCGGATTGTATACGCGTATTAGCCAGTTGACAGCGTACGACACTCCTCCATGCCCATGCCTGTGCCGAACGAAAGCAGCTCCTCCTAACTGGTTAACCTTGGCAGTCTTGTAGCCACTTTGTTTGTTCCTTACACAGTGCGTTGGAGGAAAGAACAGCAATTAAATAAAAACCTGCATGTCTCCCCGAAGGAAAGTATTCATACAATAATAGAAAGAGAAGCAAATTCACTTATTGCCGCCCGCAGAGTAACCGCAAGGACGTATTGTTTTCAGTGAGTCTGTGTTTCTGTCTTATTAAGTAAAAAAGTTCATCCTTATACATTTTGTTGCATCGCGTTCATAGAAAACGACATGATTCATGGTAGACTCATGCACAGACGGTTGCTCAGTCTGCAGCTTCTCACTTCCCTTGTCAATCCATTTGTAATTCGCATGCAACTGCAGTCTCCTGAGGAGAAACTCGTTGGGTTGGAGGTTGGTTGCATCTCGACTTGAAGCTGTGCCCGTCACATAAAAAAGGTTGCAGTATTCCGAGGTGCAAAGGCCTTGCCACTGGTCCGCATGTTGTGTTTGTAGCGTCGTCAATAAAACTTTGTGTACACTACAAAAAGTTATTTTTCTGTCAACCGTCAAATCAATTTCCTCGAAAAGTATTACTACGCAAGTTGCGGAAATCTCTTCTAATTTGAAGTAAAATAAAACTCAGCAATCATACATTTTCTGCTATTTCTATGGCATGAACATGAATTTGAGAAAGTTTGAGTCAAGTATAGAGGCCTCAAAACTGTCAGCCGTTGTGCCATGACTAGGGCATGTACGTGATCTAATCACTTGCTGCATTGCACTGCAGTCTCTGTAGTTACAATGATATTTTTAATTACTGGTATAAAGTCTCAGGGCCGGTGCAGAAGCTGACACCTCAAGTTAGCTTCCGAGCGGCGCCGCTGCGGTGTTCTTGACCTACTGATGACTGATGTTTCTGATCTGATTGGAGTCTCAGTGGTGTCTCCCATTGGTTCCTCGGACCATGGTGCCCTATCTGCGACGCTGCAGGTTCGTC
>LQNS02278089.1:7779610-7794742 GCA_001587735.2 Parhyale hawaiensis | reverse complement strand
ATGTTCTAAACGACGTGTCATTCAAGTATGTAACTTACCAAATACCAGATAAAATAATGAATATATGTCAAGATTTATAAACATTTCTCTCACATTATTCAATATCAATGTAATGACGTCATTCTTTATTTATGATTATTTAACTAAAAATGTATGTATGCATATATATACGCTCATACCGTCACGAAAGGCTCGTAACAGTAGCGTTGGTGGCCGTGAAGTGATCTAGCTTTGGCCGCTGTGAAGTGATGTAGTATTGACAGCTGTGAAGTGTTCTAGCATTGTACAGCCGTGATGTGTTCTAGCATTGGCAGCCGTGAAGTCGTCTAGCATTGGCAACTGTGAAGTGATATAGCATTGACAGCCATGAAGTGATATAACATTGACAGTTATGAAGTGATATAGCATTGAGAGCCATGAAGTGATTTAGCATTTGGAGCCATTAAGTGATATAGTATTAGCCATATGAAGTGATATAGTCTTGGCAACCATAAAAAAAGTGATGTAATGTAGGCCCATGAAGTGATTTAACTTACGCAACTATGAAGTGATTTAGCTGAGGAAAATGCACGTGGCCACGCGTTGCATAGCGTCCAATGTGAAATGAGCTTTATTACTCGCAGACTGTGTGCAACATTGCCCTAACACGAGGATGGAACCAAGTAGCAAAAGTCTCGTTCACGTAGTGCAACATTTGTTGCGCAACACAATCTTTTCCACACGCCTCCTTCGCTAACACAGATAATTTAGGCAATCTGCTATCTACAATCTGTGTGAGTTGTGACGTCAAGCTGTGCGGTAATAATAATAGTATGTTACCTCGCATACAGTGGATCCTTTTTTTCTTTATTGTAGAATTGGAAAATCTGATAGTGGAAGGGCAGAAGAAGCAGTCAGTAGTGAGAGCCGATTTGAAAGTCCCTCACCGGAGTTCCCCTCGTCTCTCGGTGCCGGAGTGCTCCACGCAGTGTAAATCCATCACGTTGCATCTGAGACTCGATCCAGGGTTCCCAGCGCACGATGCAGAGACGCAGCAACTTTGCCACCGAGCGAAGTAGTCCATCCATTTTTAAAGCTTTTGAGACCCTCACTTGCTTACTTGTTTTACCCTCACTCGTAGCTAGCTGCGAGATTTGTACGTAATAGTGAGGCGCACTCTGAGTATAAGAAAAACCTATCAGGAATAGCAAGTAGTTACGGGTGGGCGATCGATCGCAAAATTCTTTTGAAGTTGACATTAAAATTTTAAGATCGGTAATGGCTAGCAAAGTTTTTCTTCGAAAAAATAAAGGCTTGAACCAACTAACCCAATTTTTTAAGTAACCCCTGACTAGTCTCAGCTTTTGAGGGTGTTAACTGTCAAGCTATGAAGTACAGGTAGTCCTCGTTACATATTTGACTTGTTTAATACACGTTTCTATTTAGGCCAGAAGTCTCATTTCCAGGTATTCGATATAGCTACCTTGAATTCGATTAGTGCCCTCGTTCCGGTAGCACTATTGCTTACTTTCAATGGGCCTACTACCCCCACGTGTATTTTTTATCTGGCCCAGTTTATTAAGTTTACGTAAGTTAAGCATTGTCAGTGAAGAAATGAAAAATGAATGTTCGTTCTAATTTACTTTTTTTTCTATTTAACTGTCTAACAGACGTCAACAACTCGAAACAACTAGAACCATTCGCATGAGACACGTTATAGCTAGTGGATATTGCGAAGCGTTAAAACATTGTGAAAACGACAGTTGTAAAACGAAAAGACTTTTGCAAAATAGTAGACCTACTAAAACTTGCGAACAAAACTAGAGCTATGTGAGAGAACTGTGAGTAGTTGTAAAAAAACGACAACGAGCGCAGTACATCGAAAGTACCAGTAGGTAGTGACAGAAGAAGCAATATAGAAGCACAGTGAAGGCACCATAAGAATGGCCGGTGCAATATTGAATGACGTATTAAACACTACGACGTGTTGAAAAAGACAAAACTCTCGATTAAAGTTAGAAAATGCGGTGACGCTGAGAAAACTACGGAGGGGAAATGCAAACTTGCGAAAAGTGGAAAACCTGCTAGCATTTGCCTACAAGACGCGCAAAGGTAGGCCTCTCGACACCTACGGGGGAATTGTGCCCCCGAGGGACTGTATCTGTTACGTCAGTAGTGAGTAATGGGACGAATCCTTCGTTTTTAAGGGTAACCTACTCGTCGGAGTTTCTGTGTTTTTCGTGGCCCTTTACCCTACTTACGTCAGTCTCAATCAAGCCTTCAGGACATCTTTCCATCATGCCTCTCTTTTCTTACCCCGATCATGTTTTTACAGGATCATTCCCCACCTTTCCCGACTTGTGCCCATGTGCGTTGATCCAGTATAGGAATAACCCAGTGCATGAATTAAGCGTCTTTATCAAAATATACCAGGTCTCTTCTATGTGGATCGTAGATTGCATGTCAAAAGGCTCAGAGGATGGTTAATTGATCTCTGGCGGTGGTCCCCAAACTCTGCTATTCCTGGCACTCCTGGAGACCTTTTTACATGTTCTCGTACTCCCTTCAAATGGAGTATCCTTATGATGATAACAAATGAAACTAGAACGCCTCGTGGCGTAAGACCATCACCCGCAGAGGGGGAAAAGTCAACGAAGTCAAGTTTGACTGACAGCTAATCCGAATTTCTCATATGGATGCTGTGTCCAACAAGGCTGGCGCCACGCTGACCGCCCCGTGTAGAATAGTAGTAGATCTCTCATTAACAACATAGGAAAAATGGAAGACCTCGTGGCGTGAGACTGTCGCCGCGGTGGAGGCAAATTCTACCCGTTGGAGGAAAATTCAACGCCGTCATTTTTTATAGCCGGCTAGGACTAGTTTTTTGGCTTGTGTCACATCTAGGTCAACCCACCAAACTCCCTACAAAAAATTAGGAAGATTGCTCAACTCCCTTGACCATTAGGTGGACAGACAAATATATCTATACATATATGTATAGCAATATATATACTAAATCTTCAACAAAATCATTATCACCTCACTCTGAAGATACCTCGCTACTAGCCCTCCCGCTGGCCACGGAATGCTGCATCACCTCTGCACAAGATGGGCGGAGTGAGTAACACCATCTGGACCTTGACCTACAGTAAGTCATTAAAGAAGGAAAATGAAGGGATTGTGCTCTGAATAGGTGCATGGAGAACGGCATCCAGATTAGAGAATAGACGGTCTATTACCTCCTCCAAGGAGGTTATGTTTTCGTCGGCTTTGTCTGTGTGTTATTCTATCTGTCTGTCACAAAGATAACTCAAAAAGTAAGGGACGGATTCTTACGAAATTTACAGCGTTTGTTAGGTATATTAAGGGAAACAGATGATTACCTTTTGGTGAAGGTCCATCCATCTGTTTGTTTGTCTGCTGTATTTTTCTCAATGCCATAACTCAAAAAATTATCGACGGATTTTTATAAAAATTACAGGAGTTGTTACGTATATCACGAAGAGTAAATGACTAAATTTTTGTAATGATCCGTTTGTTTTTCAGTGTTTTTTTATTTTTACTTGTTAGTACAATAACTCAAAAAATATTGAATGGATCTTTATGAAATTTATAGGAGTTGTTAGTAATGTTAAAAGATATAATGAATAAATTTTGGTGCAGGTCGGAAGGTTCGTTTACATGTTTGCCTCATGTTTGTCATAATGTTTGTTAGCAGTATAACTCAATAAGTTATGCACGGATCTCCAAAATAATTACTGAATCTGTTAATATTATTAGAGGGCACCAATGATTAGATTTTGGCGTTGACACAAAGAAAATCATGGTTTCAGAACCAATTTTATTTTTTCGCAACCTTTACTTTGCGGGGATATGCGCTCTCAGAGTGCTGTAGTTAAGATACAGTCGTTCTCAGAGTCAGTATATTTTTCCAAGCAAGCCTGTCGAATTTTCATAAGGCAAGAATTTGATTGAAAACTCGCTGCAAATTTCCATCTTCTATATATTAAAATCATAATGACAGACTTAGATACAAAGGTAGAGCAATTTGCGATAATTCGATACACGTATACAGGGGTGATGGTAAATGGTACCATGATAATGTTACCTTTTCAAAGTACTGTATAGAATTGTAAGGCCTAGGCCCCAGAGGAATAAGACATGGAAACGTAGGCAATCGCGCCGTCACCATGACAGACTGCCTTCAATTGTAAAAATGAACTGTAGTTTCCCCTCAATTTTAGCTCGGCTAAAACACCAAAGTTGATTATTCAGAGTTTCATCTACATATATTGCTCCTATTGGTTCTTGTTGTATACCGGAGACAAGGAAGCGGAGAAGAAGGAAAAGTACCGTGACCTTGCCATCGAACTCCAGAGACTGTGGCAGATGGAGGTGGACGTCGTTCCAGTGGTCATAGGAGCTCGGGGGGCAATGTCCAAGAATCTAAAGACTGCCCTGCAATTATTATTATTATTAATGCTCCGCCTAATATTTTAGTGCCAGTTGTGGTAGGCACACAGTGGTGCCGAGGGTAGAGCTACACATTGTCAAACAATACCATGTTGTGGATTTTGCCCGTAGAAAGATTGTCATGAAATATTACTATTACTATCGCTGCAGCTGTACTTACTCCTCTGGCGCTAATTCGCCTATGTCTGCCGCACGAACCGGTGCGCGTGTGTTTCCTAGTGGGAGGTGCAGTAAAAGTTGACTACTCTTCATATTTTCCCTCTACTGTACTAATTTAGTGTATATAGTTGAATACAAGATAACGATGAGCATTACAGATTCAGTTGCAGATTCATAGTGCTATCATACTACGCAACCTACATTCTCTCAAGGCTGTGTTGCAGTAATAGGTTCATACATAGGCCTACTGTGAGTTAATTAACTCATCGTCATGATAAATTACAGGCTTCAAGAAGTAACATTCGGAAAATACGGATAAAAGATATAACAGAAACAGCCTATGTCTGCAGGAAACAACTGTGATCGTTTAAATAGCTGCCTTGGTGAACACGTCATATTAATTTCAATACCAAAAAAGCATCAATTAAAATATATATATACAGAAGGAAACGACTATAGAAACCAGGAAGCAAAGAATGCAACGGGAGGATTCAATAGGATTAAAATAAAACATAGCTTTGACCGCGCGTAGCAAATTTACATCGCATCGACGAATCGAAATATTTGAGTGTGTGACCTCAGGCCTTCGCATGTTGTTTTCTTGAGCATATCACCGTATTTTTTCCATTTATTTCATCCAGTCTCCCGCTCATGACTGGCCAGCTACTTGTGCTGCAGAATATCGTAAAATGTTGTCGCCAAGTAGGTACAGAGAGTTCGAGTAACAGGCTGTTACTGCGGTTTCTCTCGCGTACAGAATTGGCTCTAATGGAGCTTATATTTGTTAGTAAGGAATAAATATGTTCGTAAAGAGCACTGTGAACTGAACATGAAGTGTAAATACGGCTTCAATTAAGAAAAAGGAAGTTAAATCAGGTGGCCAAAAGGGAGCAAATTCGGCGCTAGTGCTGTGAAAGTTTCCACCAGCATGCACCGCAATTTTCTATAGATAATTGCTAAATTATGTTTATATTCTCTTAATTATTAATACGCTAGAGATGAATTTCGCAATTTAAGGCGATTTTTCTGGTTCTATTACTTAAAATGCTCATAGGCTGCTCAGCCATAGATTCGTCGATGACGACGTCACTTTTTGGTGCTAATTTTTCGTGAGTCCTCACGTTCACATAAATTGTGGCCCTGATACAGAGTCATAACTCATGCCCTGCTGCCTGGGCGTCGAGCTAGCAAAGTTTGAATCTGAGTAAACCCCCTGAAGTAATGCTTTACTGACATTTACATGAGAAAACTCGTTAATTTTACCATTGTGTGTACTGGTCATATGTATAGGCTTAAACTACTCGCTCATTCTGTATAAGTATATGGCGATTTAATTCATTTTTCATATGACCAATAAAATGGTGCGCAGCTGCTGGGCAGGCTGCTGTAAAGCCCAATGCAGACGAGAAGCAAAAATTGTCGAGAGTGGCATTTCTCCCACAAATGCTCCACCAGACTGGGCGAAGAAGTTGCCTGAAGAGCGAGTTCAGCAGGATGCGTCTAGGCGATTTTTTTTTTGTAGGTGCGGGGCAATTGAAAGCGACTTACAGTCCAGTTTTCCCTATTATCTGTTGACTACTATGGTATGTAACGCCTCCGTTTTTCTAAAAACTTTATGTGATATGGTGGCGATTGTGACTGCAATGTCATAAGTATAAAAGCATTAGTCTCCGCAGAAAACTTACATCTCAAAATATTGTTTACAATCTAAGAGATGGCACAAAACATTCAGTTGCTGTGTACTATGCACGGTGACTAAAAAACAACTTGTAAACGAGCAATAATATTTATTAAACTAATGCTTACAATTTCTTTTCCATACAACTTATAATATCTTTACCCTAGGACATTGCCGCTGCAAAAACGTTTTCCCCGCTACGTGTGCATTGAAATGTGCCAATTGTGGTCAAGGCCGGCATTTTTATCTAGTCGGAATCAGCGAACATGTCGCTCGACTGCGCACGACTTAATGCACTTCTGCACTGTGGAGCATCTTCTTCCCAGCTCCTCCCTCCGCATAATGCCTACAGTATCTTAAATTTGCCAATTAACCTGAATACCGTACTGTCCCTAAGCTTTCCCAGCTTCAAGTTTAATCAAGTATTTAGCCGATGTGGAACTTTGCGAAGTATCTAATTAAGACTGGTGGAGTGGGGCCGTTAATTCCTTCGTGGGTGACGGGCCGCACGCTTCCTAACTTAGTTATCTAAGTACAGTAACTTCTGCACTGGAGTCCGTGGAGTACAAACAGTGGCCAGTGCATGCAGAATCCACTATCGAGCCTGATAACAAGCAGGGTGGCCTTGATCACGCGACCGCGAGGTGCTTGAGAGTCTCACTCCTTAGTGATTCGTTTGTGCTGATGAAGTGCTGCGTAGACTGCTGAAGCAAGTGCAACCGGCAATGACTCCGGTACATTTCAGAGAATTTGCTCTCACATTTTTGTTCTTTTACATTGACGTTTTTTTTATGCCACATGATTGTGCTTATGATCAACTGTGTGAACAAGTTTAAACATGTATAGTATCGATCTGTCTTGATTCTTGCCAAACAAGATTGATGCGTCTTCGGACTGTGTTGCCAGTATATACCGCGTGCTTCCTATAAACTAGCGAAGACGTCTCTCATTCTATGTATAAAGTATTTGTTAGCCAATCACAGTTGGTTCAAAACGAACTTAATCTCCCCACAGAGAATGTAAAGTTAGGTTCGCGCAACAAATGTTATGGAGCTAAAGAGAGCAAACCTCTCAGCGACCCCGTAATTTGTAGTGTTGCACCCCAATGTTGTTCCTATGCCCGTTGACCTAGTGTGGGAATACCCTAGTGTAAGGATTCCACGTTTTACTCGACGCACTTCATCTCAATAACTTCTACGATTCCTAGACCATCATTGTAGAGCATAACGAAGACGTAGACCTTTCAATATTATGTAGTGACGGCATCGTTACGTTCTAAATATTTCTGCTGCTACGAATATTCATGTGTATAACGTGGAGAGCCATCAGCGGTGTCGCCTACTATTTTACCCAAGATTCTCCGCAGACGAAAGGAGTCGACATTGCCCAGTTTTCCCGAAGCATATACCGCAACAGTACTTGACTCTTAGGTCTGACGCTGGCGGCCAAAAGTCGGCAACGGAAAAATGGGATTTTCTCAAGAGCTATTCTTTTCCCCATATCTAATACTGAAGAGAAAAATTCCAAGGTTCCCAACATTTTTCTTGAGGAGAGAGTATCTTGGATACGACGGGGACTCACTTGGGCGCTTGCCTGCATGACCGTGTCTGGACATGTTCATATAGTTCTTGAGAAAATACCATTTTTCCCATTTTGGCAGCCAGCGTCAGAGGCCACTTGGACCTAAGAGTCAAGTATACTGCTGTGGACATGCTCATAATAGCTCTTGAGAAAATCCCATTTTCCCCATTTTGGCCGCCAGCGTCAGAGGCCACTTGGACCTAAGAGTCAAGTATACTGCTGTGGTCTATGCCCGTAAAGGATTCGGTATCATCTGGTTTTCAATCATAGGAGTCCGTAATGTCTAGCTTTGCCCCAAGGGTACTCTTGCCCTCCAGTTTTGTAGCAATTAAGTAATTGAGTAATTAAGTTGGCCCCATATCAGTTTTGGATCAAGGGAATCGGCTCACAGTTTTGCTAAACTCGATCACGTAACCGTCTGCAACGAAACAAACCAGAAGTACGATGTAAATTGTAGGCAAAGAAGCGGTAGTACATCATTACATTAACTCATTACATCGACGTTTCTCGCACTTGTTGACCCACAAAGTAGAGCAAAAAATGAAATGTTATCGAATAATTTAATTTCCATCAGCAAGTCCGCTATTTCTGCCAAGAATCATTTGAGGAGTGCTCACCATACCGTAGGAGAAGTACTTAAGAAATTTGCTCCAGCTCTACAGACGTCGTTCCGATTCTAAGCTAAGGTAATTCCCGAATGAGCACTTCACGGCAGCAATTTTTCTCAACAATGGGTTTCAAAACTCAGGTCTCTTTCAGTTTAACGATTTTATTCTGCTCCCAGAGCAGATTAAATTTCCCGCTAAGCTTTCACACACAAAACTAGTTTTCCATTAACAAGTGTAAAAATTTAGCGAAACAAGTGAACGTTAAGGCACTTATACGAAAAGCAGTTTTAGGTTACTGTCTCTTGTGGCCCAAATGATAACCTCTTGAATTATCAAAAATGTGCAGAAACTGTTAGGAATGTTATAATAAATGATCAAATTTTGATGATGATCTATTCTTCCATTCGGTTGTTTGTTCCTCTTTTTGGCTGTTGGTTTGTCAGAGCAGAAGTAAAAAAATTATGAACGGATCTTCTCGAAATTTACAGGAATATCACGAGGAGGAGACTATTAGGTTTTGGTGATAATCGAATAAAAATCCTGGATATTGAATTAATTTTATATTTTTCGTTAGCACCGAGTTGCTTAGCAGAAGTTTGCGCTACCACGAGTGCTTTTCTAGTTGAAGTTAGTCTAAGCAGCTGCAAATCGAAGACTTCTCGCAATAATCCAAAATGGATTTCAAGCGTAATCTATTCTCGACATAACTGACAATATCTATGCTGCAATTTCACATTCAGAATGTTACCCACATGGTCACTCAATTCTTTTCTCTCTTTAGAAAATAACTGGAAATAAGTGAACTCGACGCTCTCCAACTAAATGCATTATATCTTCCGAATGCCTGGGGCGCCATTCGCTTCTATTTCCCATAAGCGTTTGAATGCCAACTCCTCCTAATGGGGGTATGCTGGCGGATCCTGTCCTACCAAACTATCTATGGGCCTAGTGGCCCCAAGGGCTGTCGCGAGTGCCTTTTGTGTATGCAGAGGATGTTGCATCTGGCCGCATCTCCTGCTGATAAGATTAGATTCTGGAGTTATGTACGTCTTCTATACTGCTCTGAGATTTGAGACACCGATGGTGGTATGCTACCCATCCCATGGGACTCCTACCTGCCCCCGCAAGGGAGCCACGGAATAGGCTATCCTCACGAGTGTCGCTTTCGTCGGCCTCTTCGTTTTTTTTTCGTTTTTTAGAGGTGCTCTGCGTCTTATTTCCGAACAGGCAGTCTGACGATAAATTAAACTCCTGTAAGTTCACCTTAAACGTGAGACCTTCCGGCAGAAAAGCCGAGATAAAAATAACGGACACGTGCTGCGTCAAGAGAAGCATTGATTTCCGAAGCGTTAGAAATTTTTCTTTTTCCTGCTATTTGCGTACCAACTCACTGTGTTGTTGTTATGGTTGTTATTGTTTTGAATGTGTATTTTTATATTTGAGATAACTTTGAAATAGATTTCTAGCTTGCAAAGTTTCATATCCAGCCTGCGGCACGTTGATCTGTATTCCTAATATCCGTGTTCATACCCCATCTGACGTTATTCTTTATAGTCTTAATTTAGTATCAACTGTATATACATATAGAAAATATTATAGTCTTTAAGTGGAACAATGATCGTGGAACTCATCCTCTTCGGTCTCCTTCTGGTGCTGCTCAGGGTCTTCTTCAAGAAGCCTGCTGCTATGCCTCCAGGTAATGATATGAACATTAGCCCTTCATCGCCTGCTGTTTTCGGCCGTCTCAAGCGTAATGAGGCTGCTGCTAACGCCTACAACACTATTCAATGTGGCGATACCTACCTCAAGTCGAACCTAATGAGGTTAGCTTAGCTCTGTTTCGCGGTGTCAGTCGCTGGCTCCTTTGGTTGTATTGTTGGAAAATAGCATATGCTTAGGCCTAACTCTGTCTCCATTTCGCTTATCTCCTGGATACTTTACCTGTTTCGTCCCTATCGAGTTCGTGCCATCGAGTCAATATGAAATAATTTGTATATATAGACCATTACTGCTAATGCGGTGGACACTGTATCCATGAAGCAAATCGTTGAGTCTATAATGGTATTGCCCATTCTGTATTATTATTATTATCATTACCAGTGGCTCGAGCCGTCATTATAAATGACTTCAGACAATTAGTATTTTACGAAAACCCCCGTAGTCTCTTGTGCTTTTTACTTTTCAGAAGGCTTCTTAAATATAAATTCAGCAGTCTTCCTGAAAAACTGACTATATATTTAAAGGACGCAGTCGAGTATCATTTCCCGTAGCACCTTTGAACATGTCAAAACACGGCCATGGAGGCGAGCTCAGGTCCCTCAGCTGGAGTTCCCGAGTGGGAGACCCGTATCCTAGATACCGTTTTCAGCTCTCGAATCTCTTCGTATCTTATTCCCACAGATAAATATAATGGCCATGCCGTATAGAGAAACCTTCATTAAATGGTACCGAAATATATTGACCTGAAAATTAATAGATTTGACTTGCCTGCTGCACTTGAATTTCTTCTTATCTTGTTCATTAAATGGTACCGAAATACCCTGCCCTGGAAAATTAGTATATTTGCCTAGTCTTCAGCTCTTGAATTTCTTTCTGTCTTATTCCCATAGAGCGTGACAGGATATATGAAAATATATTCATAAATAAAAACACGATGCGAATTATTATATAGTACTTATACTGATTACCATTGTTGCTGTTATTATTATTGTCTGGAGCGAGGCGGGCGTGCTGCTCGCATCGCTAGAAATTAACCTCACCTCACCACTTACTTATTATTGTTGTTACTTCCATCCATAGGATCGTACGGGTTACCCATCATCGGCGCTCTGCCCCCAGCTGGAGTCTCTGTTACCGATCACTTCAGACGTCTCCGTGACAGATATGGTCCTGTCTTTACGTGAGTACAACCTCTGATCACGGTATTGGTAACGCATAATCACTGTAGTTCGTAGAAGCCGCCCCTCGCGACATAGATAATGGGTTATCATGATAAATAATAGTAATGGGTCGTCATAGTATTTAGTCGCAACACCATGACCGCCTCCCGTCATGGTGTTACTCGTAGTAGGAAAGTTTCAGTCTTTAGAACAAAAGTAGACAAAACTTGCGCGGGTGAAACTGTACTATTCATCTACATTTTGCTAAGATTAACAAATTTTCAAGTATTTGTTGAGAGTCAGCACAGAAAAAGAAAGTATTGCTGAGTGCGCACTACCAGAGTTATATTTTGCTTTTCTGTTAAGTAATCACCACCATTGCCTACCCATGCAATTTCAGGCGGTTTCACTGCTCGTGATATTGCAGGACAAAGTGGGGTGTGCACCCAATGGTTGTGTTCACCGACTATGGGCTTATCAAGAAGGCGTTTGCACATCCCGACCTCCAGGGAAGACCTGGTTTCTTTTCATTCAGAGCTGTACGCTTTCATAACAATATCGGTGAGTTGGGTCATGTATTTGTGCCTTGATTACCAACTATGCCTTCGGTCAACTCTCCTAACTCTCGCATTAATGGGAGCAGCTTGCCCCGTGATTGCGCAATTTGCGCACAAAGAAGGTTAGGTGTCTTTAGACCACAGGAAATGAAACGCTGAGGCAACATTTCCCTGGACTTCCTGGGTAGCAAATAGTTAGGTTAGCACTTATAAATCCAATCATATGAAGTATCGTGTGTATGCGGCACTATAACATAGACTGTACTATGCATCCAGGTGATATCATATGGTATTTTTTTTTTATCGCGCGGAGGAACGGATGACTGATGACAGTGGAAAGCATGGGGCAGCCTACATGCTCATCTCAACTCCCGCTCAGCTCCAAACGCTAGTGCGGGGGAAGTAGGAAGCTTTCTATTTCATATTTATTGTCCATAGGAAGGTGTTTCTGTACGAGAGGGAGCCACCAAGGAGACACTGAAAAGTTCTGTCTTCTCGAGGGTAAACCTCACTTTTTCCATCGTGCTGTCCTTTGGTTGCATTTAGTTTGTGTACAATCATCGGCTGTATCGTAATTCACTTGAGCTTGTCTTGCCTAAGCTATGTTCTTTTGCAGCAAGGGTTCTTTCTCTTACTTTAGGAAGAACCTTTGTGGCGCGGGTGCACAATTTGAGTTTGAGAGGGTTATGCGATATTAATAAAGCTTCTGATTGGTCTATCGCGCCGAAAGAACTTCTGCTCATCGAATGAAGTCTTCTGCTGAATTTGCCCGTGGTATAATAACGTACGTTAGTATACCATGGATTTGCCTACCTATGACCTGAAACCTTGGACCTGGAAGCTGGAGCCTTAAGGCAAGCTACAGTGCATAATATTCTACAGAACAGGATTGCAGAGGGTGTGAGAGCGTACGCACCTCCCCTTACGTGTTTGGCAGTCATGGATCTTCAAGGCTGTAACCTAAAATTCGCACCTATCAAGTGTATGCGGGCTGCAGATAGATAATAATATTAGCTATTTTTACAAATAGTATTAACTGTTTAGTCCACAGGCGCTTTCCTTTCCCCACTAGGATTATGCATCTTCGGTCCTTGTAATTTTCTCTAGCTGACTACGATCCACGTTCCTGAGAATTCTGGATTCAGCCCTGTTTTCATTACTGTCAAAGGCATTTCTTGGACTCTCTTCACACGGAAGACAATTTGGAGGAATATCACGAGAGTATTTGAATAGCTATAGGCTAAGGCATTGTACATATAAATCCTGCTCTTATGGCCCGGATTCTCAAACAAAGTCGCGGGAGTCGTACGCGTACAGCGGCCTGCTGGAGTGCATTGACATAACGGCTGCTGTTGTAAAAAATTATTGTTTTCTCTTGAGTGTAGTCTCGTTTAGGAAGCAGAAAGCATTATCCTCTTGGTTCTTCTGGGTTGTTTGCACTATTGTTTTGAGTTGATTTACCAAAATATTTCACCTATGAGCCAGAATAATAAAACTGGAAAGAACTGCCCCGTGAAAGGTTCACAACTGCTTAAATGAATTTGTGAAAGAGGTATTCGGCTGTCGTTTTCTTGAAGTGTTCGTGGTACGTGTTTCCATGCTATGTGGACAAAGAAGAGAACCGATTTGTTGTTGCCCCCCATCCCATCCTTGTGTTCATCATTCTACGATAGCGTGGTTGATCTTGTACACATGGCTTTACTAGTTAGGTCTGCCCCTACTATTGGGAGTAGCGTGCCACAGGGGTCCTCATGCGTGCTCAAGCCTTTGCTAAACCTTTGGGACTTCTGTGTTTCATGCCCACTCTATTTCCTACCATTATCATGCTCGTATGGATGATGCTTTCTCCCGTTCTTCCTCTTCTCTCCCGATGCTGTTTCCATGAGAGTTGATCCTATATGGGGAAACCCTCGTGCATGGATCCTGCCTTTCTCTTGATATGCTTTTTCCTCCTTTCATTCTCTCTTCTGATCACAGTGTATGCAGTGGCTAGAGAGACTTGAACTAGTAATAATGATATTCAAACTTCCAGGCGTGATAGACTGCGAGGGACCGTTAATGATAGAAAACAGGCGGTTTGCATTGCGACATCTCAGAGATCTTGGACTTGGTCGCATGGCTCTGGTGCTGTCGTAGGTTCTCCTTCGGACAGTTGAGCACCTTGTAGACCTCGTTTGGTGCCTGGACAAACCGTCAGCCATGGGACTCTGTATCAACGCTGCTGTTCTCAACGTGCTGTGGCTCATGGTAGCAAGTAGGCAAATGTGAATTGTAGTGTGCGTGGACAACGTAAAGTTTTTGGGAGGAATAACACTCTAGCCAATACTTTTTATAACTTCACGAAACAATATTATTATTATTATTATTAAAACTTCACGCTTGAGCTCCCACAGAGAGGTAATACAACCCAAGTGAAGCATCTTGCAACACCGGGAAGCCCAAAACTCAGCTAAAGGAAATCCAGCAAATAACCATTAACAGCTGACTTAAACGCCTGCTCGCCAACACGACCAAAAGCCGATGCCGGCAACAAATTCCAAACCTTAGCCGACTAGGGCACTCCTGTGGGATAGGTTCACTAGATCATTATCAGTGCACAGCCTGCTGGCTAAACTAACAAGTCGATAAAACCCAGACCGGTGAGCAATACTCCAACACAGGCAGCAAAAACGCATAAAAACATCTGCGGGCAACCTGACTATCACCAAACACGGAATTCGCCTTACGCAGGAGCCCAATCATAGTGGAAGTACGTGACACCAACCTCGATCCTAATATGCGGCTCAAAAGTAAGCTTCTCATCAAAGACAACACCAAGAATCTCCAAGGAGCTAGGCTCCTGAAGTAAAGTGTCATCAATCTCCAGTTGGGGATGCTGCGGTACAAGTGTTCGAGACCGACTGATAATCATCGACTTTGTCTTACTGGCATTCAGCTTCATACTCCGGGCCGAGCACCATGCGCTAATGCGTGACAAATCCCTATTCAGAAACTGAGCGACAGCATCACGCAGGCGAGGAGCAGGTATCACTGTCATCAAAGTGGATTCGTCGGCATAGTTGATCAACGTATTTTCGAGTGAAGAAAACATGTCACTAGTACAGAGAACAAACAACAGCGGGCCAAGCACACTGCCCTGAGGGACGCCAGACACCACCCCGACTGAGGCGCTCAAAACGCCGTCAACAGACACACTCTGCGTTCGCTCAGAAACAAAA
>LQNS02278089.1:7755695-7773968 GCA_001587735.2 Parhyale hawaiensis | reverse complement strand
CACTTCCATGCAGCGGTCGGTGGCTTGTGCGGGGCCCCGGCTGTGGAACTCGCTGCCCGCGGGTATAAAAGAGTCCACTTCCCTTCCTACTTTTAAGAAAAAATTGAAAAGATATCTTGTTGATCGATATTTGGACGAGCTATAGGAAAACACTTTGTACCATTATTGTTGCACATTATGTCTCATATTTACGCTGTTGATCTGTGCGTAGAACTGTGCGCGGCTCCTTCTACTACAAAAACTGGCGGCTAGGTATGTACAGCATATTGTTGCTATTCGATGTTTGTGCCCGAAAAGCAATTGCTTGCTTAAATAAGGGCTTGAAAAGCGTTCTTGACTTGTTTTGTTTCATCTGCTGATATGTGCTGTTTTTATACGTCAAGTCTCTCAATAAAGTGATTCTGATTTACTATGTCAATTTGTTTACGAGAGTAGTGAGTAATGCAGCCAAATGCACACTTTGCGATCGACTGCAGCCGTTCCTGGCTGTCGCCTACTTCCGGTTTCCCAGGCCCCACCCACTTTCAGTTCGCGCCCCCTCCTTGACTCCCGCTACACCAGAAGTGCATTGGCCTTTCTAAACCGGAAGCCCAAGCGCGAGGGTAGGGTACGGCTGCAGTCGACCACAAAGTGTGCATTTGGCTACATTACTCACTACTTACGAGTCCACTGCGAGTCCTCTTTTTATAGTGAAATTGTGTAATCATTGTAAGATTTGTGAAAGCAGGACAGATTCGGCTGACACATCATTTTTGTATAATCACGTTCAACTTGGTGTTTCAACAACAAACCTTACGACTCTTTCATAACTCTATCTCTGCAGATTCAGGCAAAGGTTCAAGAAAACCTGGACGCGGAGGTGCCTCGCGACCGCCTTCCGTCCCTGAGAGACCGAGAGAAGTTAGTGTAAATCTTTTGTTAAATGTTTATATACCTACATTACCTAATTCTTTACTTCTTGTATCCAAAGAGAGCACCAATAAAGAGTTACATACATAGTACGCAGGGCAACTGACAGCTGGTTTATCCAGCAAAGTATACAGGCGAGAGCTCATGGAGCTTACGGTAAAACCATTCAAAATTCAGTGTAAGCACTTATGAATAGGAAGAACATGCATGTAATAGTAATACTACTACTAACTAATAATAATAGTTAAAAATGGCATCTTCTTGGCAATGGCAGGACAGAAGCTGGAAAAATTGCATATAATCATCCCGATATAAAATGGAGAGCATCCTCCATCAAGTAGGCACTGGAAGCGGTAGACAACCATGTACTTCTTCAAGGCACCAGAGATGGTGGAAGGATTGTTCTTCAAGATTACGGGTAATTCCCAAGTTCAAGTAGTGGATATAAAGTTCAAGTTCAGTATGTGTGTGCTGCCACGTTGAGCAAGTGGGCGGAGCGCTTCGGACAGCAGTCGAGATGACGCTGTTCAAATATCATCTTGGGGTACTCGCTCTTCCCATTAAGGCAGTAGTATTAACGAAAGGGTGATGAATGAAGAAGGGTTATCACAAATTCCTTGCTGTCATTTTTGATAGGGCGACACTCGCGCCACAATAATAATGGGTCCCGTCCTCTCCATCTGACGACCTACAGGTTACCATATCTAGAAGCCATGGTGCTGGATGTCCTCCGACTGAGCTCCTTACTCCCAAACTTACTTGTTCATAAAGCCAGCGCCGACGTCTCTATTGAAGGTTACTTCATACCTAAGGTCAGATCACTAAAATAGAATCAACGAGTGGATATATTCTGCCATGTAGGTTCTTATAGGCGTCTGTTTGTGACCAAACCAAATGCGCCAAACACTCTCAAGTTCACCCATGCATCTACTCGAAATTAAATTAAAATGTATGAGGCATCCATTCTAACCCTATCAGAATGCGATAGACAACTATTTTTGAAAACAAACTTGGCGTCTCGGGTTTCTTTGCAAAATCACTTACAGTTCTTGTGCTTCTCGGTGAGTACATAGATCATCATCACTGTAATTGTGATCACGAATATGGCCGCAAAAAGACGCCTGTATTAATTGATTTGTTATTTTCAAAACTTGAGCCTCACTAGGCACGACGATGGTAACTCGAGAGAGGATAAACATAGGCATAGATGACTCATTAAATCTAAGATATAACTCAGTGATAGTCTCATCTGACCGTTGTGTCCTGCATTTAGAATTTAGCTAATATTATATGAACAACAAGTAAGAAATTTATTAAGACAAACGTAAAGTTCTATGAATATCGGTAGGAATAGATGAGAAACTAAAAAAAATACAGTACTCGAAAACTTAATTATAAGTAGGATTATGATAAACTATGGAGGAGGAGGGCGACTCTTCATTTTTTTTTTTTTTTTTTTTTTTTGATAGGTTAAGACAACCTGCAATTAACTTGACCCTTTACTATTGCAAAAATTAGTGTAGCTTACCTACCGATATCCCAGATGTTGCAGTCAATATTGGCTTCCAGTTTTGGATATGTTATTGACAATATTTGTGAAATATATGAGCAGGTCCGTAACTTATTGATAATATTGAACGGCCCACACTTATATGTATAGTAGTACATTATCGAAAACGTGGCTGGACAAACAAACAAACAAATATAATTTATTATCTCGTATACAGGGTACAACGGATACACCTATCGAGGTTTTCTTTTTGCCTTAATTCTAGAATTTTGAAGATCCAGTAGTGTGAAGAGCAGGAGAAGCAGTCCGTGCTGAGAGTCAATTTAGGATCCCTCATCGTGCATCGCCTGGCCTCTCGATGCTGGAGTGCTCCACGCAGTGTAAATCCGTAGCTTGCCGTCCGGGGAATCGAACCCGGGCCTCCGTTGATGCGAAGCCGAACCGTTGTCACTTCACCACCGAGAGGGACATCTATCGAGGTTCATCGTATCAGGTTATTAAGGACTGATGTCCGTACCAGTCCTTAATAACGTGATTTGAAGTAGTACATTAATATTAAAACACAGGGTACGCTGGTGACAGGGTGCGCTAAGATCTGCCACCGCGACCCCGCCGTATGGGAGCGACCTGACGATCTGTACCCGGAACACTTTCTGGACGAAGAAGGGAAGCTGGACAGCAAGAAAGAAAACTTTCTGCCTTTCTCAGTAGGTAAGGAAGAGGAAAATCTGTTAACAGTGAAGGCTGTGGTACCTGAAAAGCATTTTGGTGGCCTGCAGCCATTAATGGCTTGTGCCGTGCCTCTTTTCCGTCAATGATGATGATGATGATGATGAAAAGTAATCCGCTCCCATCTAGTCGGTATTTATGACATCAGTTTTATAACCCAACCACTTCTTCGCCTCTAATCAATTGTGCTTGATCGTCTTTGAAGAAACAAAACGTTAGCACAATACAGCAGTTGATATCAATAATACTGGCCAGAACTATGTAAAGTTACTTCACTCACCTTCCGTTGACGGTCGACTTGCATTTACCCTTTATTGGACAAGTTACCATGTATGAACTTTTCCATATTTCTATTCATTCGAAAAACTCTTATTAGCCGCGCTCCACATAGTCAAGTAGGTAGCCACTGTTCGTTGTTCGCTGTTGTTGGATTGTGAATGATGATGAACAACACGTTTGGTGTCTCTGATTATCTTCTCTGAATGGTAATCCTGCTGGAGAATAGTCCCTCGAGTTTGAGGCTTAATTTACCTTGTCACAAAAGTTTTGAGCAGTAAGCCGTATCAGCCGTATCGCGATATTTTGCTCTCAAAGGCGAAACATCAACGAGGTTGAATCGGCAATAGTAGCGTGTATGTCCACAGTGTCTGTTCGTAGCAGAGGCCGCTCGTTCTTGTCGCATAAAGCTGTGCTGGTTGTATCTTTTGGATTTCTTAGCGCAAGGGATCTGCTCTATCTAGCTGTGGAACAGCGTATTAGCGTTAAATGTTGTTTCGTTAGTTCATAGTTTCTTCGATTTACCTCCGAGCAAACTAAATCGAAAGAGACGGCCCATTGAGCGCTGTGAACGGGAAGCAGTCTGGCGTAGTCTCACGCCATGGATTGAAATGAAGATGGTACATCGAAGATACCGTCAGTGCAGTCTTTCGTGGCACTTGACAGTATTTACAGCAAATAATGTAACTATCACTGTTGTGTAAATATACTTTGTAAGGAAGAGTTACGCATTACTAGTGTGGTACTGACTAGTTTGTGCTAAGCGTGGCCATTACCGCAGGTCGGCGGGCGTGCCTCGGGGAGTCACTAGCTCGCATGGAACTGTTCGTCTTTACCAGCACCATCCTGCAGCGCTTCAAGATCGAGCCACCAGAGGGGGTGGAGCTGACAACCGACACCGACCCTTCTGAGATCACTATGAACTTTCCGAAGCCATATGAGGTGGTGCTGAGGAAGAGATTTTAAACTTGGTCGTAGACCCAAGGAGGTTTATTAGACGTAGGGATCGCCGCCGCATTTCAACATAATGGCTAAGGAATTTTCAGTTCTTCTACTGCAGCGCTCTGCCACCAATCACAGGCTCCCAGCCATCGCTTTCCACCAATTTACAGGCTCCTAATAATTCATGCAGCCAATCAGCGAGTCAGTCTTGTCGGTAGTTCAGCTGCCGATATCCGTAGCCGTTGCTGCCTAAAATTGTTAAATTTGCTTGCTTAGACCACACGATATTTGAGTGTCCCTTCCTCTCAAGTAAATTCTACGACAAATTCGCGCACTTAGATAAATGCTTTCCCAATTAAACATTGCGGCCTCAATCGGAAAATAAATTTCATTTAATGGCAAATTTAATTTTAGCCAACTCTCGGTGATCTTGGAGAATCATCACGCACCGTCGGCAACACAATTTCTGCTGAGCCACAAACAATTCACTTTTTGTTTGAGGTCTGTAGTATAGGGATATTATTCCCTATAAATGAACAAATATTTTAAATAGTGTTCTATTATGTAGTTGAGTTCTTTTCTTTTAGTTCTATTATCCAATAAAATAATTGTTGCCTAAACTAGCTATTAAGTTCGTTTTTGTGGCAACAGTAATCACTGTTGCCATCGCCTTCACGTCGCCTTGCGCCATTGATCTAACCAGACTGACTTGAGACGCACGACAGGACGCCCCCCGTTGTCCCCTGCATACGCATTACTGTTCAGACTATGCCTACAACGAACGAACTGTACTGTGACTCTCGCTTGTGCGATTACTATTGGCTATTTTTTATGCCATACAATTCTGCTTCCATCTTAAACCTTACTGGTGAGTTACCTAAGTTAAGTGTCTATTATAATCTAATGTTACTGTGTTTGCTATTACTGTATAGCTGATTACTTACGGTGTAACGAGGTCCCTGTGTCAATTAGAAAATATTTATTGATGTTTCTTCTATCCGTTCTAAGGCCCACTTGGCATTCTGAGAGGGCAGTGACTATATTGTTGGCATGACTTGACTTATTATAGGAACGAAGTGGGCGGTCTGTAAACTGGGCAATAAACTCATTTAGCAGATCGGTCTCAAACAATAGGGCTCGTAGTTCATCCAAAGCCGTCGATACAGAAGCAAAAGAACTTTATTAGCAGAAAAACTTTCACAAAGCTTTCGATTCATCGTGAATCATGGTCAGGAGTTTTGCTCTTCGATAAATCGAAAGCTTGATGACCGGTACATTAATACTACAAAATATATTTTCTTTGAAAAAATGTCTTCAATTTCTGCACTTGTGATACTGATAATATCAACCGGAACGCCTCGGGACGTATAAAGACCATCACCCGCTGTAAGGCGGAGGGGAGGAACTGAAAGTGCTGAGCCAGGAGTTTACAAATTCAACGCCGTCCTTTTTGATGGCCAGCTCACTGTAAAGCTTTGGCTTTCTTCACACCTCAGTCAACCCAACTGACTGCCTGAAAAAGGTTGTGATGATGGCTCTACTCCTTGTACCTCTTTTTGGGCGGACAGACAAAAAAGGGACAAACAAACTTACAACCGTAAACGAAAACAGTATCACCACTCTTTGCTTCGCTCGCAGGTGATGACAGGCGTTTAAACCCAGACACCTGGGGCTACTACGGGAGTCACGCCTCTGCTTAGATAACACTTAAGCCAGCTCCTGTAGAGGCTAAGTCGGGAAGATGAGCGCAGTGGATATCCATTGCTAAGCCACTGCAGCACAGTGCGCATGGTTTACAAAACTGCTGGAAGAGAAATCGAGCAATAGCACCAATAGCTTCTGGAAATAATTCGGGCCCGTTCGTAAGATTACGGAGTTGGCGGGTCAAAAAACTCGACTCCAGATACCAGCAGGAGTCCGACTTCGACTCCTCACCTAAGGCAAATTTGGTTTCTGCTGTAGAAGGGCACTAGAAACGACAGGTCCACCGCACGTTGTCTAGGATCCCTCCGCTAAAGCCTTAGCGAAACCACACGTCGACGGCAGCACCCTTGGTCTTTCCAGGGTCGGCCATAGTCTGGCGCCTAAGGAGGGATCCCCACGCTAGCCGCTACGGCCGACAGCTACAGGCCGCTGAGCAAGCCGGACGGCCTGTGCGTATTACCGGGACCGCCAGCAGAGGCATCATATTGCCCCGGCCCGACAAAGGAGGCCGATTCACGCGAGCCGGACGGCTCGCGAGAGCTATTGAGGACCGTCCGCCCTCAGAGAACCCTGACACCGATCAAATGTTGAGTCAACGCACCAAGCGCTGCAAGAGCTCGCATAATCTCGATCATGACTATCACTAGTCACATAACGAATAGTTCCTACTCGCGTTAGTTATTCAGGTAGGCAGCTACTGTTGGATTGATGATTCTTCGAGTTGCCTCTTTGAATTGTAACCCAGCTAGAGACTAGAGCTCTCAGAGAGCGCATACCTCCGCCAAGCACGGGAAAGATGATGAAAAACTCGAATTGGTTTTGAACTATTATTTCCATTGCATCAACACCTAAATCTAATCATTTGTACCTTTTGACGGTAATAACAGCTTCTGTGATAATGCTAAAGATCCGTTCATACATGTCGAATTATGCTTCTAACGAACATTAGTCAAACACAAGAAAAGACCACCCGATCATCTCTAATATTTAATCATGTCTTTCAATATTACTAACAATTCCTGTAAATTTCATAAAGATCCGTATGATGCCTTGCTGCTGTGTTAGACCGCCGACAAACGTACTCTCTGATATCTTTTGTGGAAAAATTGCAAACTATCAAGGACATCTTCGACGTTTTTTATACGCCCTCCACCTAGAAGTCTCACTCTAACTTTGGCAAAACCTCTCCAGCACTATACATTTTTATAATCTAATTAAAACCCTCTTGCGAGATTCATTTATTGTCGCACTTTGAAATACTTAGTCTCCTCAGACTTCATACCCTATAAAAATTGATCGCTGTAGTATATATAGTCTTTGTGTCTGATACAACTGTAAAATTTTACTCATATTAATAATAAAAATCCGTTTGTAACTTTTTTAGTTATTTTAGTAATACGCATAAATTCAAACACACATGCAAACAAACTAATCGACAGATCGTCACAAAAATCCGTCAATAACTTTTTGAGTTATGGCATTAAGAAAACTGATACAGACAAACGGCTGGACGGATCTTCACCAAAAGTTAATCACCTGTTCCTCCTAACAATCCCTGTAAATTTCGTCAAAATCCGTCCATAACTGGTGATAGACAGACAAACCCTACGAAAACATAACCTTCTTGGCAGAGGTAAAAATGACGTCATATCGACAGCAGGAAATCAAGAGTCACTCTGTGATCGTCTCACACACTCGGTTACGCTAACATTCAACTTGGAAAGTCCTGCCTTCCGTGGCTCTGGACAGGATTTACACTAACTAGTGTAATGTATTAATATTGTAAATATGTGTATCATGCAATGAAGACTACACTTTCCCGCTGAGGCAATCAATAGTTTGTGCTAAGCATCGCCATATCATCAGGTCGACGGGTGTGCCTCGAGGAGTCGCTGGCGCGCATGGAACTCATCTTCGCTAGCGCCATTCTGCAGCGCTTCAAGATCGAGCCACCAGAGGGGTGGAGAGCTGTCAACCAACACCGACCGTTCTGAAACCGTTAACTATAATGTGCCAAAGTCATATAAAGTGGTTACTAATGAGAAGATTTTAGGTTTGACGTTTAGGAACAATGGGGCAGTCTCTACATTGGGTTCTAAAGTTGTTTCGCAACGCAAGTCTCCGTATTGCGCCCAGGAGCATCAATACATTAGTGAAGGAAATTTATCAGCAGAAACACAGGCAAACATTGAAAAATTTATTTACTGAACTCAAAAGAATCAAAAAGAGTCATTTAAACCCAAACACCTGGAGATGCAACGGAAATCGCACATCTGTTTAGACAGCGCCTGACAACAGTTCGCACAGAAGCTAAAATCGGTGGAGAATGAACGCAGTCGATGTCGATGCTACCACTCCTGTCCAGTGCATGGAACGTTTTACAGCACTTCTGGGAGAGAAAGCGAGCAACAGCACCAGTAGCTTCTAGAAATAATTCAAGCTTGTGGCAAAATAGCAGAGTTGGCAGGTCAAAAGGTTTGACTCCAGATAACAACAGAAGCCCGACTTCGACTCCTCACCTCCGCAACTCTGGTGTAGAACTGTAGTAGGCCAACAGCAGCAACAGGTTCACTGCGCGTTATCTACGAGCTGCTCCGATTAGTCACAGATTGTGTCTGACGTCATCCTAACACGAGGATAGAAGCAACTATAGCACGAGTCCCGTACACACGGTGCACCATTTGTTGCGCAACACTATCATTACCCCACGCTGCATTTTCTTAGGCAGGGAATTTAGGCGCTCTGTGATTTCGCCTTGCAGGGGTTGGGACGCCAAGCTGTTTGGTAATCCATCGATTACAAAGTATGTACTTGTGGCCCTCACTTTTTTTAGAAAATTCATGCAACTTACATTTCAATCGCTAACTTCAGTGGAAAAAACCTTATATATGTACAGTATATTCAATTGTTGAAAATGAAACCCCAAGACCGTGGGTATAATCCGACAGAGAACAGCCGTGTTGCGCAACAAAGTTGCATCATATAAGCGGAGAGTTAACTACCTACATAAATGAATCACAACTTAGACATAGAAAAATAAATAATATTCCGTCACATGTAAATCCATTAATACCGAAACAAACGATCACCAAAAGTCGGGATACTTCGTAGCTCAACACTAGTTTGTACGTAACATCGAGGCGCACTTTTAGCGTCAAAATTCCTACAAAAATCAAAAAATAACAAATATTATAAGAAGCAATAAAAAGATAACATATCCCAACAACAATAGAAACAATAAACAATCAGGCGGCAGGTAAGCTATGAAGGTACAAAGCGCGTGTATGTTAGTTAGTACAGTTCATTTGGAGCTACAGGTCAACATGGCAGAACAACAACAACATTTTGTTATAATTTGGTCTCTGTTTCGTCTTATTCTTACGGCATAAATAGCCACTGTATCCACGTATCCTAGCCCTATTAGATCGGGTTGAACTTCATCAATGAGATGGATGAGAGTGAGATAATCTAATGTGAAGAGCTATTAACTGGTTTTGAACATAAATCTCGAGCGTTCGCCTCACCACATTGGGTTAAGATTAGATGTTAATCACAATAGATTATTTAATAATATGAAGTTGACATAATTAAAGTTCTTTAACGTTTCGGGATAAATGATCCATCGTCAAAAAAGCTATGCAAACTATAAAACCTATAAAAATACAAAATTTCTTTATTTCTGAATCTGGGAAGGGAGTATGGGTGCTGGCGGGGGGGAAGGGGGACGGAGGTCTGAAACGCGAATGAACAGAGCCCCGTTAAGGGGCCGGATGTCAGCTCCTGCACAATCTGCAGACGTGAGGCTAGTTATGGACATTGTGCAGCGGTGCAGCTGAGGTCATAATGTTATGACTAGGTTTTGTTCTATGGATGTGGAGGGTCTATAATGTTATGAGCTCGATTGGGTTGGAAGAGTCTATGATTGAGAAGTGGTTCCTGCTGATGGGATGGTTGTTTTTGCTCGGCATGCAGGCGAGGGGCTGTATAGATTATGCTCGATGAGGTACAATATCTGTGGAAGCGAGAAGTGCTCCCAGAGAACAAACTGCAAAAAAGTTAAAGACGTCTTGGCTCTGAGATTTTGCGTATGTCGTAATTACCGCAGGAAGATGCCAGTCTGTCCTCTGTAGACGGTTTTATACTACAGTACTCTGACGCCGCCAGGCCCATTATGATGTTGAGTTAGAGCATCAGTCACGACAACAAAGGCGATGTAGCAGAGGAATAAAGAAGAGCCAGATAGTATATAGATCGACACGGGGAACCAATGAACGAAGGTGTTCCCGCCCAGGATCAACGCGCACGGGAACAGCAAGTCGGGGAAATTATTATATTGGTATTGTCCCGCTATTTCTGAAACTTAGACAATCAATAGCGATCTAAGATGATTTACTCGGCTTACAGCCGGCACCACAACGTTGTGCTCAGGTGGCAAAAAATGAAGGAGCAAAGGAGAAAAAGACAGAAGCGTCCGTGCGCGAGGTAAGAGCTCCGCAGAAAAAGTCTGTCGCCTCGATCGGCGGCCCACCTCGCGGAACAGAAAGGAAATACAGTATAGAGAACCTACCTACCTAACTCTACAAAACTAACCTTCTCAGCAGGAAGTGCATTATTGTAATTCCTCATTCTTTCTAAATTTAAGGAGATATCCAACACTTCCCTACTAATAGTTTTCAAAAACCAGTAAGCCGACTCGACAGGCTACATTTTCGCTAAGATTTTTTGGTCAAATGCAGCTGTGCTTAAAAGGAACAACAAAACGTTTGAATGGTTTATACGGAGTTCAAAAGATTATAGCGAGAACCCGCCTTTACCCTTTTGTGACTAAAATTCTGGTCCACTTGAATGGCAACGCTGGACGATTTCGTTCAGTTCTCGAAAAAACATATATTCATTACTTAGCTTATACACCTTTTTGTCTTTCATAACCATTTATTCTACCTTTTCGTTGTCAGACACATACACAGTCATTGCTTCAAAGTGAGTTAAGTGTTAATCGAGGTAGCGTAAAGAATAGGTGCTGTAGCATATTGGCGGTAGCAGCAAGTGCGAGATCGCTTTGTCTCGCCTAAGAAATAATGTAGTCAAAAATAGGCCTCTCTCATACAACCTCAAGCACAATCTTTTTACGACGTATGCCTGAAACTCGACCTAGAGTCACGAGTTGAGCGCTCAAGATTAAAGTTCCGGGCTAGTCAAAGCTAATCACGCCTAGTGTGCAATTCAGCGATATCTACTTTTGCTGCTCAGTGCACAACGACAGCTTGCAGGCTGCAGTACGAGGTACAGAGGTACATGAGGCCATTATCGTAAACAGGTCTTTGAGCAAACCTAAGACATCCTTGACTGGCACAGCGAAGTTCAGATGAAGATGAGCTCAACAGCGTCAACATCTCCGGAACCCAAGACAGGTGCGCTGGTTTCGCCACATTCGATTGTGTTGGTGTTGGTCACAACTCGATTAGACTTGAGACAACAGAAAACTCCATTTTGCGGAACAGAATTGCGTATTGGGCCGTCTTAAGTGCATTACATTTTTGGTAACGCCTAAAACTTGATGCAAAGTGGGGCAACCAACACAAGTCTGAAGTTCCAGACAAGCCTAAGCTTAGAATAACTCGCACTTGCTAAGCTCGCCAAACGACGGCACAGTCTCCCAGCAAATCATACAATGACACATAGAATAGACAGGTGGGCACGTGACTGTCAAACACTGGGGGTCGCGGTAAAACTCAACGATAAACTTGAGGTCATTAAATATTAAAATCCTACTATTTCTGTCTTTCATCAGCAACGATTAAAGCAAGTCAAACAACCATTCCGAGAACTGCTGCGAACTGTCAGAACAACTTGCAGTAAACATGTCTTTGACATACATAACCAATATAACACGTACGGTGCAATCTGGTCAATTACAAACAATAACAATAAATATAACCCTCACAAGATATCCATCCACGAAAATCGTCAACATAACAAGTAGCTAAATGGAAAGTTTAACAACTGTGCAGGCGTTAAATTTAACATTTTGTAGCACAACTGGAGATGGCACAACTGCCCTCGCACATCACTCGTGAAGAGACGAGAAGTGATATGTCGAGGTGCCGCGCGTAACCCTTTATTGCTGCTTCTTCTGCTTCTGGCGCTTGTTGCTGCTGCTGCTGCTGCCGCCTGCAAATACGATATTTATTCGATTAATAAAATTATTACTGAAGTTAGTTTAAGCCTCCGTAGCTACCGGATGGTTCAAGTGAGAAAAAGGAAGGGATATTTAGTAAGTTGAGAAAAGAAGTAGAAGAATTAGCTACTAGCGCAGCAATACCCAGTCAAGACACTGAGGACCCATGCATGCGGACGTTCCTACACTGGAGTAACACGCATGGGAAGTAAGTCGGGATGCAGGAAGAACAAAACAAACATCAATGAAAGGAAGCAACGTGATGGCAAAAGAGAGATGTCCTGAAGGTCCGTCCAGCTACTGCTCAGGCTGTCACTGGTCGCCCTTCGGGCGCAACTCCTCATAACAAAGATTGGACGAATTTTACTAACCCTTTTATTATTTCTGGTTCACTCTGTGTCTCCTGAAGGATAAGATACCTAAGTAAGTGGTAAATACTACACGCGTCTTTTAGGATTGGTTATACTCAACTCGGTGCTACATTTCAATTGATTAGCTACACATTTAATGTCATCTGAACTCCTGTGTTACAGTAACATCAATGGCTCGACACTAGCAACGGCTTTCTTTTACATCCTTGGATGAACTCTGTATAGTTTACGTTGAATTAGATTTGTGTTTGCTGTAGTTCTGATGAATTAAATTCATTGTCATACCTTGCTTGCGTAGCCAGCACCGGTACCGATTTAAACAGTTATGAGTAGGGACCTTCGTATGAGCGTATCAGTCAGAGCAGATGCGTCACTTTTAATAAGAGGACGATATTTCAATTAGCTTTGGGTATTCTGATTGACGTGAGTTACCTTTACTAGCAACTGCAGTAAGAACTTGATGAAAATACAATGAAGATATAATAGCACGAAGAATTTGAAATACCTGCTTACGAGAGGAATTCAAAAAGTTATATGAAACTTTCTCTCCGCGCTTCATTACCGAACCAATAACGTCCAATGCTGGCTGACATGTGTAAAGCCTGTGAGGTCAGAAAGACAAAGCTTACCCCATCTAAGATAGTAGAGTCCATGGCTGGTGAGGTAGCACAGCGTGAAGAAGACGCTGAGGACAACAATGAAGGAAACACGACCAGCGGCATCCAGCTGCGCTAGGATGGGATAGACCCAGTGCCCAGTAGTGCTTGCGATGTACAGAACCCTGACATGACAGATATAACAATTATCAAAAGATAGCTAGCTAATTAAAGTTTGTATTAAATTAAAAGTTTAATTCATGGCTGATACGTACCGTACTACCTTGTATTAGTAAATAACTTCAACATGTATATATACTAGAGTATGGACGTGGTATGCCAATCAGATAACTACTTCTACGCAATTTGGTATCATTCCAATTTTGCAGTTATGACAAAATGCAGGTTATACGATGTAAACTGTATTCTCTGGTGAACGATTTTATTTGGGGCCTGACCTTACTCACACCACATATGATAAATACAAATAGGCTAATTACCTATTTCATACGATCACCAAACATATCTAGGGAAGAGCATAACTATATTCTCACATATTATTCAACAAATGGAGCTAAGGGTTATCATGAGCTACAAGAAAACACACCACAACAGATACACAAGAGGCAGCACAAGTGTGAGTGATATGCCCCTGCGTAAGGACGGAGTTGGGCGTTGCACGGAGAGGAGCTCCAGTAGCATGGCTGCAAGCGGCAGCGTGTGCACGCAGTGGTTCAGCCAGTGGGGGAAGAAGCTGTCATACACTTTAGGGAAGATGAGCTCTCGATCAATCATAAACAGCACCCAAAATGTTACGGAGACAAACTGAAAGAAAAAAATAATCCTTTATTAAATTGCTACCTCTAATGAAAACTAGCATACTGTAAGCTATAGTCAATCACTTAGGATAGGTACCTAGTTCTACAGTATACAGTTACTGAGATTTTATGGCAATCATATCCATGACCATAGTTAACTTTACTAGGTTTATTTATGCGTGTAAAGAGTTTTATCAGTAAAACAACTTTACAATGTGGCATCAACTATTGCATTATCCTCGACTCCCTACGGTTCAGTCAGCATGCAGCTACAAAGTACCTACCTAGTCCTGGTACCGTATCTACTAATGGATACCCACATTGTAAATATAACTCGTACCTACTATTAGTGTTCCGTAGCGTAAGTTAAAGCTACCGGTAGCTATGCTTTACAGTACAGTAATTTGTGAGCATTATTGTCACACACTACAAATGAAAATCCGTAGTACAAGCAAGTTGCAGTGCTAGCAAAAATAAATCTTAACACTTTGATGGCAAGAAAAACTTTACATGAGAAATGTGAGTTAGTATTTCGTTTGCCCTACCCGACATAACCAAGCGAGAAGATGTTAGTGATGATGCATTCCCTCCGCCCACTCATAGCAAACGTCCAACACCCAGCCAACCCTCAGCGAGGGTTGTGTGCTGCTGCAGTGAGGTTGACTGTGGGTCGCTCTTGCCGAAGCGTTTTTTTTTCTTTCTTATAAGTTCGAAGTCATATAACTTTACACCTACTGCACACAATGGATAAAAAATGCTTCAAATAGGGGTAAACCCTATAGTTAGCTATGCCAGAAAAGGGAGACTGAAACGTGAAGAGCATGGGTTTCTTTCCGGGGGGTTGGTGGTTGGTGCTCATATAAGGCAATTGGTTGGTAAAGCAGCCGGAAGTCTGTAGCGCTCCACAGTGTGCAGGGCGCCGGAATTTATGGTGGCCCTTTTTGTTGCCCACGTCAGGCCTCTCCTCCATTATTGTTCAGTTGTGTGGAACACTGGCAATGTGGGCGACCTCCGGCTTTTGGAGTTGGCGCAGCGTAAGTGGACTAGGCATGTTGCGGGACTCGAAGAGCTAAAGTATGGTGAAAGGTTGAGGCGACTCAACGTGTTCTCAGTAAGAGGAAGGTCGGTGCAGGGATATTTTGATTAAATGCTGGAAGGTGCTTGTGGGGCAAGTGGGTTGCGCTGAGATGCAGTTTGTTTTCTCTGGCTAACCACAGTGGAGCTCGGGGACATCCTTTGAAATGCATTCGCCCGTAATGAGGCAGGAGGGAGGGCATTTCCATCCAGGAGCGTTAGGCTCTGGAACTCTTCAGCGGAGGAGGTTGTGTTGTCCCAGTCCTTGGATGTTTTCAAGGGGCGTCTTGCTTGTCACCTGTGGGAGGTGTTGTTTGATTATGTGTGATGTCTCTAGGTGTTGGCTTCATGGTGGCTTGCTGCATATTTTTCAGGCTTATTGACCGTGCCTACCTCGATAATTGGTTGCTTTACTGGGTTGTGGTGCGGTGGAGGTGGGGACTCCAGCTGTAGTTTGTTGATTGACTGGCTATATGGGTGTGGCGCCACCTCTTGTGTTGGTTGCTGTCTGTGCCTACCCATTACGGAGTTACCTAACTTACTTGGGCTCCACTGCAGTAACTGTCTCTCACCCTCGTGCAATTTCATTGCTACTCTACTTAGCATTCAGTGTGGTGATGCTTACCTGGTGCCACATGTTGCGTGAGTGCTCTTGCTCCTTGTGGTTGGGTTTTTGAGGGTTCTGTAGTCTCGGGATGCCACTGTGCTGCAGAGTTACTACCTAATAGTGCTTCATCTATGTGAGTAGGTACCTACCGTATGTGTTGTTTGTTGGTGGATTTCCGATGGCCAACTGCGCACCTCTCTCGCTCTTTGGTGGTGTTTGCTCGTGCGTTCTCTTACTGGTGCCGGCGCGCAGGGCCGGACTTTCCTCCCTAGCCTGGCTGTCCCGCTCTCGGCAGGCTTGGGCTTTGGGGGCTGCAGAGGTGAGTTACCCCGACTTGGAAGACCCAGGTCCTTCTGCAGGTGTTATTCAATTGTCCTTGTTGTGACGTTCTGGAAGAGCTCAGGTTGTTTGTTTTTGAGTAAATGGCAGTTAAAGCATGATTTAGAATAACCTCAGGCTTCAGAAGCTTATTTGTTCTCAGTGTAGTTTTCTGGTGTGCAAGAGTCCGACCTCTTCTGTGGTAGCTACCGTACCGTCCCCGTTGGTAATTTTGCCATAACTGCATCAGCTGATAGATTGTCTTTCTTGACACCCCTGGATATATATTTGGTTTCGGTACGTAATCACAGTCTCCCTTTTCTAGCACAGTTAACGCTAGGTTTACTCTTCCATTTGAAGCACTTCTTGACCCATTGTGTGCAGTAGGTGTAAAGTTATACAACTTCGAACTTATAAGAAAGAAAAAAAAAAAACGTTGGCAATCTTGAGCGACCCACAGTCAACTTCATTGCAGCAGCACACAACCCTCGCTGAGAGTTGGCTGGGTGATGGACGTTCGTTATGAGTTGGTGGACAAGATGTATGATCACTAACATCTTCTCACTGTTATGTCGGGTAGGGCAAACGAAATACTAACCCACATCTCATGAAAAGTTTTTTTTTCTCGCCATTGAAGAGTAAAGATTATTTTTTGTTTTTTCCCCAAACGGCACTGTAGAATTATGATACTAACAGCAACATTTGGACACTAGTCACTACTAATACAGCCAGCTTTCAATAATGCACATGTTGACAGATCAAGTAGAAGTCATTCACAGAAAAACTAAACTCATATTAAAAACCTCCAAATGCATTTTCATTTTATCAAATAGATAGCTACTTAAAAACTAACCATGGCAGTAGAGAACATAACAGTGCTAAAAAGGGAGTCCAGGGCCCGGTCGGCAGAAGATTTACGCTTCTTTGCTTGAGCAGAGGAGTACACATCATTAAGGAAGCACAAAGTGAAGAAGCCACACTGCATCAACTGCACGAAATATAAAATGTTAGTAGTCCATAAGCAATGCTATTCAACAGTGTTACCTATGCTCAGATTGTAGGAATGTCTGTAAAGGACTCCGTACAATACTGAAATATATGACAAACACAAATGTACCCTACGTACCTACCGAACTTGTGGGTGCAGAATACATAGCTATATAAATTTAACACATGATTTACTAAGTCGACCAATTGAACAACCCTCAACTCTGATGCCAAGAGGTGTCACATTAACCCGGTAGAATGCATGCTACTGCAGGAAGCAGGGTTAGAAAATTGAATAGACCAAGTCTGACTTAGAATACCAAGTCTGACTCAGAACTTTGTAACAATGGCAATGCAGCTGAGATCAGTTCTAATGCTATCCATGGTCTACATTGAAGGCAAAAGATATAGCTACATAAGATAATGTACCTATACAGGTAACTGACGAAGTCAATTCCAGCATCAAAATAAACATATACAGTAAACTCTCTATATAACGGACTCCTTATATAACGGACTCTCTATATAACGGCGGATTTCATGGCCCTACCGGAGGACTCTTTATATACCGGATTCATCCGGTATAAAAAGAGAAAGTCCGGTATAGAGAGAGAAAGTCCGGTATAGAGAGAGGTCCCGGATCTTACCGGACATTCTCTTTTTATACCGGACAATTCCGGTGTAAAAAGAGAAACGTCCGTTGCAGAGAGAGAGGGATGCGGAAGCAACAGCAGTGGTGATGAGTCATTGTTTGCTTCCAAGTAGCGCTCACTGCCTGGAGAGCTGCCTCTTCGCACAGCGGGCGAAAAGCCGGAATTACCCAGTTTTTCCGTGCTAATGTCCGCTACAAAGAGATGACGCCGAAATATTCCGTAGACAGTGCACAACATCTGCTAGTTGCCACGTGTCTTCTTCTCTGTGCGGTTCTCATACTTACAGCATCAGCATATACAGTACATACATTACTTATTTGCAGTAGGTGTGTTTTAACTATACTGTATCATATTTAATATACTGTAAATTGAAAACTTACGCGCAAAACAGTGTAGGTTAAGTGTAGCTTAGAGCAGAAATACAGTGGATAAACTTTTTTTTCAAATGCATACATACAGTACGTACTGTATTGTATACAGTACAGTAGGGTAGAGGCGTTAGTCTGCGATCACCGGCTTAGTCTGCGATCACTTTTACACCCCTCCATTAAAAAACTGCTGCAAGACAAACCATTGATGCTAGGAAGATCAGCTAGGGCTC
>LQNS02278089.1:7707023-7725376 GCA_001587735.2 Parhyale hawaiensis | reverse complement strand
TTTTTTTTTTTTTTTTTCTTCATTTCCCACCGAGAAAACTTCAAACACAGTAGCAGTTCTTTTTCTACTTAATATTCGACGGCACGTTCGTTTTAATGGCTGAAGTTCTTGTCAAATGTACACGCATCCTGCTGTCTGATATATCATCTACTTTCCTACAGTGCGCGTCTCCAACCATTCAGTGGAGACGCTATCCATCTGTGTATTACATTAGAAGCCTTAGATGCAAGTCACACACAATTAAAAGGCCTGTCTTGCATATCTCCAGGCCAGAAACAACATAAAGCAATTTAAGTTCCCAAGGCTTTTCGCAAGACTCCTGACGTCCACTGTGATCTTCGAATTAAACTCGTTCTCCAAATCTCAGCCTTTCACCCAGAAGTTTTCCCCCTTTGCTTTTGAAGCTGAAACCCGCCTTCTTTCAATTAATTCCTCATCTCGGCCCCAGAAAACATTTGATTATTTCCTCGACTGTTTTAGATCTTTTGACGAGCTAACTGAACACCGACGGAGCTCTTCATTTCGGTAATGCTGCCGGTGACAGACTGGAGAGCCGGCTGGCATTTTCCGCGTATTTTGACTTTGTAATTTTGCTGTCTAAGAGGATAGTAAAGAGTCAGAATCCTTAATGGATTACCAGGCCAAACTCCAGTTTGGGGCTTTTGATCCTCTATTCTGAAGGAGTATATGTAAGAAGGTTTGAAAATCCTACTGAACTACAAAATTAAATTTAATATATTTTCCAAGCCTAACAACCACTGCTGAAGATCATGTTCGAAAGCGCCGCACTAGTGCGCTTCAACAATGCAAAGGAAACCCATGCAGGAGTACGTAGGTAGCGTCATATTTCTTAATTAAGCTAATTATTCGTTTCCCGCAGGAATAACATTTTTTCAATGTTGCAGATATGAGACACAGGGAGCCAGAGACCACACGATACCTGGACAGTCCACTCCTGGCACACCTGGACAGTCCACTCCTGGCACACCTGGACAGTCCACTGCTGGCAAATGAGGCTGACGCCAAATTCATAAAACTTCGATAAAATTTTTTCCGGCCAACATAGCGACATATGGAATAATGAACATAATGTTCTTGGAGACGCAACTGAAGGATCTATCTGCTGGAAAGAAGCGCGTATACTTCAACACTGGCAAATGGTAAATAGCAAGATTTATTTTAGGAGACTTTTGGGTCATTTTAGTGGTCTATGATTCAATTATCATCGTCTACAGTTGATATCTCGATGCAAAATTGAGTTTCTTTCCATTTCATGAGTAACAGAGAACAGTTTACTTATTGTTTGAGGTCGCTTTCTTTACTGGAAAAGATTTTACCGAAACTTAATCAATTTACCATCAGCCTCGCTTGTAAATTAAGTGGGCAGGCAAGTGTCGGGTGGCTTATGAGAGAGCTAATGGGCTACGCCAGGGGGGGGGGGTTTAAATTCATCGACTTCGCGGGCCCCTTTGGGTTGCAGCAGTTACATGGAGGCCCAAATACATATATATTCTAACTAGTACGTTAGTTTTATCAACAGATACAGGAAATCTCTTTTTGTGTGTGTGCACCAAAGTATCGTAATACTGGAGAAGTACTCTGAAAGCGCAAGCCTCTGCCAAGCAAGGAAGTATTAACGAAAAATTCAGTTTTGTTTTAGAACCAGACTATTTTTTCATCGTCACCAAAATTTGGTCATTTGTGCTTCATGACATTAACAATAGTTCCTCCTCTTTTCTTCAAGATCCGTCTGTAAGTTTTTGAATCATGATCTGACAAAGATAAAATGTAGAAATAAGCGGACTGACAGATCATTGCCAAAATTTGATCAATTGCACTGCTTAGTAACATTCGCAGCCGTTCCAGTAAATTTCGTAAAGATCCGTTCATAGCGGTTCAAGTTATATTACTAAGAAACAACAGATGAATAAACAAATAAATGATTGGGCGGATCTTGATCGATAGTTGACCATCTGCTCCCTCTAACACACCTAACATTCCCTGTAAATCTCACAAAGATCCGTCCAAACTTTCTGAGTTATTTTGGTTACAGACAGCCTCCTACAAAAACACAACCTCTCTGGCGGAGGTAACAAGCTGTCACGGGCCCACAAGCCCGCAGTTGGACCACTCTGGGCTAGGCAGTAGAAGCTACAGTAGCTAGCCCATTAATAATGTTTTAAGCACTCACAGAAGCATCACGCGAAACTCACTGAACCATGCATCGTACACAGGAGAATGCAGCTTTTTTTAGGATATAAACCAAGGAAGGAGATATCGCAGTTTGTCTTACATTTCAGATCTCATTACGTCCCACTGCTTGGCCTCTGTTAGGCAACAGTATGCGCTGCCATCGCAGTTACTGTACATATTAGTTCGCAGTTCATTTCTGAGCCATGAAGCAAAACTACCGGGATGCCAAGCTTAATTCTATGGGAGGAGCTTGTGCCGACTCGTCACTGTTGGCCTACTTTGGTAACGTCATGGCAGTCATGCGAAGCCCAGTACTGGAGAGTAAGGCGTTATCACAAGTGTTGTGTCGTAATCAAGGGAGGCCGGTAGTTTTGTCCCGGCCTACCCACGGTAGCGGCAGCCTTGCGTGCGAAACTGGTGGCACTGGAGATGTTGGGATCGAGTACCGAGCTAGGTGAGCGGTCTTTATGGTGCTTGGTACTCTTAGTCATCACTAGTTGCTTGGTATGTACAGCTACCGTGGGGGCACTGACCTTACCCAGAAATGGGGGTTTGGCATGCGAGTTGTTGAACCTTCTGACGATGCCGCCACTGTTCTTAACGAGTCGTGGTTGACTGCCACCGTACATACTTCTCTGGGGCCAGTTGCTCTGTCTCAGTAACTCGATCCAGTGCGTTGGGGTCTACCGGCGGAGTAAACTTTACCTTTGCCTCAGTCCTGCTTCGTGAGCAGATTTTTTGCCTTGGTGGACTCTCAACTGGCTGGTTAGTAACTGTTGTACTTCAGTCTCTCCCATCCCTTCAGCTGTACCCCAGCCTCCACTAGACTCTGAGCTGTGCCCCAGCCTCCACTAGACTCTGAGCTGTGCCCCAGCCTCCACCAGACCCTGAGTTGTGTCCCAGCCTCCACTAGACTCTGAGCTGTGTCCCAGCCTCCACTAGACTCTGAGCTGTGCCCCAGCCTCCACTAGACTCTGAGCTGTGCCCCAGCCTCCACTAGACTCTGAGCTGTGCCCCAGCCTCCACCAGACCCTGAGCTGTGCCCCAGCCTCCACCAGACCCTGAGTTGTGCCCCAGCCTCCGCCAGACCCGGAGCTGTGCTCCAGCCTCCACTAAGCCGTTAAATCCACCTCAACCTCCACCAAACCGTTAATTCCACCTGAGCCTCCACCAAAGAACTGCAGCCAAAAATCGTGGCACCAAACAAACAGCGGACCGTCCGCACTTCAGGACTTGTGTTTGGCTTTGTTAATTGCCTCCTCTGAGAAGAGGCAGGGGGTGCAGGGGGAAACTTGCCCAAGTTTCCTGAAAATACAAAGCTAATCTTCCAAGAGATAGCAGGATGCTAAGGATCTGTAATTAATTGCAAAGAGATTCTCCTTTGGGTGAAATGCCTAAGTAAATAGAACTATCTAATCGAAATCACCAAGACTAACATAGGGCTACAAATTATTTTTTTCCTGTTGCCAGGAATCTGAGAACTGCTGCTAAGGCACAACTGGACGTCGATGTTAGACCTACATCTGGAATTTCGCCTGAGCGTCAGTTTTTTTTTTTTTTTTTGTTTTGTAGGAATTGGTCCTGAATAGTCTCATAGGAATATCATAATAGGAATCATCTCAAAATACCTCCAGTGGCCGTTCTGTAGGACAAGAATCAGAGTTACTGTCGTGGGTACTTACCTTAGGGTACGAGAGGGACGGGTCGTTGAACCATCTGTTTCTGCGCCATAGTTCCTGGTGACCCGTCGTCGGCTATAGCTGTACATACTCCTCTGGGGCCAGTTGGCCTATCTCTGCCGCACGAACCAGTGCGCGTGCGCTTCCCAGAGGAGGGTGCAGTCAAAGTTGACTTTTCCTTTAATAGAAACTGACAGCAGATTTGTAACCACAAAGTGGAGCTGATAAGAATATAACTGAGAGAATTCCACCAGCAAATGACTGGCTCCCCAGTGTAATTATTCCAACAGTCAAATTTTACTATCTCAATTTATCCCACTGATTACCTAACGCTTTGGACTGTAAATAAAATACCCAAAATGGATTGGCTTCATTTGTAATACGGCGAGCTTTCCTGTTAATTATGATGCTAGAAATTAATTATCATTGGTTGAGCCGTCTGTTAACTCCATGTATACAGACCAAATTTACCAGTCTTTCACAAAACTTTCTTCTGGAGAAAAACGTTTCTTTAGTGAAAACTTGTTTATATCTTTAGCAATTCTACTGTTTGTGTCGCAGCTATAAATTATTGTACCACAACACAGGTGCCGATCCGGTATCTAATACCCAACAGTAATTTTTGGCCGCTCCAGAAATAATTTTTAGGACTTTTGCCTTTCGGACGGCCATGAAATCTGAAAATGCATGTATTTTACCTGTCCTGCCTACAAAAAATCAGTGCAAAAGTTCATAAATTTGCAGCCGATTAAAAAATCTTTCTGCTCTAGTCATGCAAGGTGCGTTCAATCGGCCGATGAAATTAAGATTTGGAGGCTTGACTCATCAAGAACGTCAGGCACGTACGCGCCTTGGCTTGGACCCATTGAACTGAGTTTCAGACATTGAATTTAATTGTTTACGTTTTCGACTTGCAAAAACTCAAATCTTGCTTAGTAAAATGGAAATTCTAGTCGTGTTGCTTCCAAACCATAAAACACGAGCCAACGTGACAAAGCCAAACTTCCAGTCTGAAGTGCCGGACTAGTCAAGTCCCAAAATCTTCATTTCGAGGGCCAATCGTAGTCGCCAATGGAACACTTCTGTGTACTGATCATCCACTGCAAAATAGTCTCAGCTGCGGCTTATGCCTTTACTTATACTCTTGGCATGAATCATTTTCCGGTTCAGCTACCGCTGGATTCTCCCACGGGGTGTCGGCATAGAATTCAACGACGAGATCTGTGTTACTTACCCTAACTAAATATTTGCTCGTCCTAAAGCGCTTCAACAATTTTGGCTTCTGGGCCGGATAGAAATTTTTTTTTGGGGGGGGGTAGCTGTATTTCGGCCATCTCCGGGCTGCCCAGTGCTCTGGGACTTCCTTTCTCTTGACGAGCGAAGGGATTGAATATTACAACGAACAATGATGGGTGGAGGGCGAGCCTGACACTCCTCGCATTATTGTGCAAATTTTACGAGTTTCTGCCGCAGTAGAATTCTGCAGTTCGTCTCCATTTTTTTTTATTTTCAGGGACTTTCCATTTCTCAGCAGATCTTTATTGCTCACTTGGTGCAAAAAAAGGGGGAACGATCGAGTTCCGAATTTTCTGGAACTGCGATACCGCAGAAGAGACTCCAGCGGCTCCATTTCCAGAGCAAACTTGCTGACTCATCGTCTCCTGAGCCTCGGCAGCCGGGGCTTTGCTCGAGATGGAGAGTGGAAGGCTGGATGATGGATTTTGTGTTGTGTTGTCTCATCCAATTTTGTAGGATACATCGTGGTGATGGGTGCTGGTGAATAGGAAGCGTCATGGTACCGTGTGCTGGTGGACAGAATGCGTCATGGTACCGTGTGCTGGTGGATAGAATGCGTCATGGTACCGTGTGTTGGTGGATAGAATGCGTCATGGTACCGTGTGCGGGTGGATAGAATGCGTCATGGTACCGTGTGCTGGTGGATAGAATGCGTCATGGTACCGTGTGCTGGTGAATAGAATGCGTCATGGTACCGTGTGCTGGTGGATAGAATGCGTCATGGTACCGTGTGTTGGTGGATAGAATGCGTCATGGTACCGTGTGCTGGTGGATAGAATGCGTCATGGTACCGTGTGCTGGTGGATAGAATGCGTCATGGTACCGTGTGCGGGTGGATAGAATGCGTCATGGTACCGTGTGCTGGTGGGCAGGATGCGTCATGGTACCGTGTGCTGGTGGATAGAATGCGTCATGGTACCGTGTGCTGGTGGATAGAATGCGTCATGGTACCGTGTGCGGGTAGATAGAATGCGTCATGGTACCGTGTGCTGGTGGACAGGATGCGTCATGGTACTGTGTGCTGGTGACCAGGATGACTCACGGCAGTGTATACATGTGATTAGAATATATATGTCATAGTCGAGTGTTGTGCCAACAAAATACCTTAATACCCTCAAGCTAGTAAACAGAACACGTCATGATCGCCCATCTTGATAAGTTGGATAACAGCATTAGTCAGCTCTGGCTATCACCCGCACATGTACCTCGTCCACCACCAAACTGTTTACTCTGGCCCAACCCACCGTGACATATATGGCAGCTCCGATGTTCTGAGGCTCCCCCAGGGCGAAGGTCGTTGCCCTCTTGCCAATGGCGCCCTCGCACCGCCCTCTGGACATGTGGCCCCTGCCGAGGGTAGCAACACGGGGCAACATTACAGGTATGTTACAGTCACATCCGCTTGAGGCTACAGTAACACTGATGACACTCACCGTAACCTCCAATGCCGTCACTTGAGGTCATTTCAATTTAATATATAATCTATATAATATATAGTGAGCGTTGAAAGCAACACCGCGAGCTTGCAAATATCAATACTCATTCTTTTTTGTCTCACTGACTTATTTATAATTCATTGCCACTAGTTTCCTATAATACTACACGCTTCCTGCATACTGTCCTCAGCTATGACAAACTGACAACCTCCAAGTAACAGTCACACACTTTCCCACTGTAGTTCAGACTTCCGCTGTCGACCACTCCAGTTAATACTGGCCCTTCCGCTTCTCTCTCAAGCACTTACCAACTACACTTAACACATCCCCATTTTATTTTACCCTCACTCACTTCATTTCTCACAAGTCTACTTCATGTCTCACCCACCCACTATTTGTCTCACTGACTTCATGTCTCAATCCCCGACTTCATGTCTCACTCGCCAACTTTATGTCTCACACGCCCACTATCTGTCTCACTGCTTTCATGTCTCAATCCCCAACTTCATGTCTCACTCTCTCACGTCATGTCTCACTCACCCGCTTCATGTCTCACCCACCCTCTATCTGTCGCACTGACTTCATGTCTCAATCCCCGACTTCATGTCTCACTCACCCATGGCTGTTGCAGAGCTGCTGCAGGGCAGCATCACCCAGCATCTCCATGGCTGACCGCAGGGAGCTCTAGCTGCCCCTGCTCGATTCTTGGTGAAAAAAGGAAAAATCCTCCACAAGACTGCACTCTTTTCTTCTTCTTTTTATATCTAAAACACCAAGAGATCCAGACCAAAACTGTACAATTTTTGTGAGTTATCTATAACTTTTACTGTTATTCACATCACTTTTCCTGTAATCAAACTCACAACGTGAGTTACACTGTATTGTAATCCTTCCACGAATCGAGTACTCAAACTGTTCCTTTTGAAGCTGAATTATGTTGAATATATTACCTTGAAGAGTAAAATGTCTGGCTTATCTACTCTACAAGCACAGTATGTTTCAGTAAACTACAGGTAACTGGTCATACATTCAAAGAAAAACGGACACATCTAACCTAACAATTGTAAATTCAAATGGAAAAAGGAGGTTATTGTTCCACTCCCTGTTCCAAAAAGTTTTCTGATTGTAGAAGTGCTCTGAAAAGAAATAGACAAACAGTTAATTGTTATACACGCGTCATGGCATCATGTACAAGTCGGCGAAAAAGCTGAAATGCAAAGAAACAGAGTTAGAAAACATTATTTTTATATCAAGAAATTATTTGACTATGCCTCTTTGCTCTCTAGTTACCTCTGTCAAGGAGGTTATGTTTTCGTCGAGTTTGTCAGTCTGTCTCTTTGTCTGTCTTTCTATTTGGCTGTCTGACATCAAGAAGACTCATAATGTTATGGACAGAATTTGACGAAATTTACAGGGATTGTTAGGTAGTTAAATGGGGAAAATATGATTAACTTTTGATGAAGATCCGTTCATCAGTTTGTTTATTGTCTGTCTCAATTCTATTAATGCCATTACTCAAAAAGTTATGAAATATACATGAGGTGTTAGGTGTATCACGTCGCGTAAATTACCAAATTTTGTGATGATCTATTCGTTCGTTTGTTTGTCACTGTTTTTAATTCTACGTTTGTAAACACAATAACTCAAAAAGTTATTAATGGATCTTTATGAAATTTGCAAGAGTTATTATTAATGTTAAAAGACGTAAGTGATTAAATTTTGGTGATGATCGGCTGCTTTGTTCGTGAGTTTGACTAATATTTGTAAGCAGCACAATTCAAAAAATTATGAACGGATCTTCAAGACAATTACTGAAACTGCTAATACTATTGAGAGGCACAAGTGAATAGACTTTGGTGTTGATACAAATAAAATCATCGTTTCAGAACCAAATTGAAATTTTCGTTGCCTGGTTTGGTGGAAGTATGTGCTTTCAGAGTGCAGTAGTTACTGATATTTTGAACAATATTTAAATTGTGAATTCTTGTTATCCAGATAATAGACAGCTGTACTGCCTAGAAAATATGAGCGGTAGCAAACATTTCTGCTTAATATTGGTGAATGGGTCACCTCGCTATAAAAAATGCCGGCAAAATTTTAAATCTTTTTAACTTTAATATTTTCATCAATGGTGGGAGGTTTTTTAATTTACATAAGAGAACTAGAAGAAACATATTTAAAAATCGAAAAATATATTTATACATAAACACACACTGTAAATTAATATGTGGTGCTCTGGCCTAGCAAAAATGGCGTCAGGGAAACTGTCTCACGCAGTTCAACACCACTGGTTAGCCCAGCAATCAATACGTAGTTGCGGCTGCATCAATTTTGTACAATCATAAAGCCTTGCGCAGAACATCTATGTAGATTTCGACCAGACAAAATTGTCGGATCGTGAAATTAGGCTCGATATTTCAATGCACACGTAGCCGGGGCAAACGCTTTTGCAGCGGCAATGTCCTCGGGTAAAGTTTTTAGAAGTTGCATGGGAAAAGAAATTATAAACTTTAGTTTAATGGATTTTATTGCTTGTTTACACGCCGGGTTTTTAGTCATCGGGCATAGTACTCAGCAACTGAATGTTGTGTGGTATCTCATAGATTGTAAACAAAATTTTGAGATGTAAGTTTTCTGCGGCTATCATCGTTGTAACCTGGAGACAAACGTACTTGTGACATTGCTGATACAATCGCCACGACTTGAAGTAAAGTTTTGAGAAAAAGGAAGGCGTTACACACCATAGAAATCAACAGATAATAGGGAAAACTGGACTGTAAGCTGCTTTAAATTGCCCCAAAGCTACGAAAGAAATCGCCTAAACGCATCCTGCTGAACTCGCTCCTCAGGCAACTTCTTCGCCGTGTCTGCTGGGGCATTTGTAGGCGAAATGCCACTCTTGGCAATTTTTGCTTCTGGTCTGCATTGGACTTTAGCAAAACAGCTGTAAGCGATCAATGCACTTTCATCTCGGCCATACTAGTACTCTGGATATCTTATAGTTCAAGTTTTCAGTTTCACCATGAAGCTGTTTCGGCCCTATAGCGTTAAAGCTCTAGCTCTTGATATCCAGTTGCTGCAAAGCGAAGATCAGAGAATTCGTACGCAGGGAATTCAGTCACTATATCATATTGTTGAAGGCAGAAATTAAACTTTTAAACAGATCACTAAATAGTGTTTTTTTTTATACTTTTTCGACGTTCTTCTAAAGAATATTACCAGGTTGTGTGACCTTTCTATAAAAGTTTTTACCAGTAAGAATGCACTAGGGCATAAGAAATTTGCATCAAAATAATAATAATATTTATTGAAAAAATTATACTATGGCTGTTTTCAGGCTTTTTTAAAAGCTTCCGTTGAGACGCTTTTCGAGCAATAATAGAACTTGGCATGAAAATAGAGTAAAGTTTAGTCAAGAATATTCCATACCAAGTACAGGCTGATGTATAGCTGCTACAGAGCAACAATATACCGGCATAATGTAACTAGAGTTGTACATGAAATGTAAGCGTCACAAAAAATGTAACAAATTTGGAAATGAATGTCACAAAAAAAACGGAAACGAAATCCACAGTGGAGCATGTCACGAATTCAGATAAAAGTATCTCGAGTGGAAAACTTAATTCCAAATTTTTAGAAGTAAAAGGCACTGTTTAAACAGCAAGTCCCGTGAACTGAGATGTAGCAATTACATATTACAAAGTGGTAATTGATCTCTCTAATTGACAGTCTCCTGATTACGCCTACATCAGAGATAATTTTAATTTTACTCTCTGTTTTTGTAACACTGGTGCGTAATTAATGCTGCTCTGGTAATTAATTAAAGTGTATCCCAGAGAGGGAGCTCAGCTTTTGATCCATTCAAGTTCATGGACGTAGAAAGTTAGATATATCTGTGGAGCAATTACGGCCGCTCTGCTATGATTAAAATATCAAACTTATTTTAATAGTTTCTTTCAGTGCTGTCCAATTTTCCAGTTAAAAACAGGCAGCCCAAGAATTTTAACAGACTTCAATGAGATATTATGCTACACTTCGACAAGAATATCTATAATCAGTACTATATAATAATTCACATCGTGTTTTTATTTATTTATTTATTTATATATTTATAAAAGCAGCTGCGAAGTGGTTGAACGTTTATGGCGAAAGCCAGGTTGATTTGATGTAAGCAGCTTATCGCTTTCTAAGTGATGTACAAGGTGTTTCCTAAAGACCATTTCAAACATCTTCACTACGTGGCTAGTTAGGGAGACAGGTCTATAGTTCGCTGGATCCATGCTATTTCCAGCTTTAGGAATAGGGGAAATAATCGCGTGCTTGTAGGTGAATGGAATTTCTCCATCACCCATTGATTTCCACCACATAAGGTATAGTTGGTAAGAGAGCATACATACAGAATTCTTCGAGAGACGTTTCTTTACAATTAACTGAGTGCAAATCGCCATGAGCTTCATCTCTGATGTTGAATCTTGGAGGCTCCACACTCGCCATTTCTGTTCTGCAGCACCTGGTAACCTTTTCCCTCGCTGGCAATGGAAGGAGTTGTTTCACGTTATCTTCACAATGTACTGCAGCTGCCCGCTATGCATCATATCTTCTCACAAAAACGGTTCCGTTGTAGGTGCATGTTGACTTGATTTTCTTCGCTTTGGCTCGTTGCTGCGTTAGGTATTTGCAGGCATATAGAGCTGCCGGTTTATGTTCTTTTACAGCCCGTAGAACTTTATTCTGACTACCTCTGATGTCAAAGTAACTTTTAAATGGGGCACAGTTTTCCCAAAAACGGTCACTTCAACGACATTTGGAAGCGCCAAACACCCGATCCAGCCTCTTAATCCAATTTGCTTGTCTATAGTTCAGTTGCTTTTTTTCGTGTTCGTGGCTCTTTTTTTTTTAACTGCTTTTATAACTCCGTCAATTTTCTCACCTTGTATCTTAAGTGTTGCTCCTAAAGTGTCGTGCTCTTGCTCTGCTTGAGGCTCTATTCATCCGTGTGTACAATTGTCCGTCCCGTGTCTGCATGTTACGCTTTTCACTATAAGCGAAAACTCCAAATTGCAAGAAGCTCTGATTTATGCTGGAACGAAGTTGAACCATAGCTGTCTTCTTCAGCGCTTCTTGAGAAAATTTTCAGTTACTTTCAAAACGAAGACATGAAGACCATTTCACTCGTATCTTATCTACCACTTTTCATACCTTTCATAACATTATGTTTGCTTTGCTTGTGGCGCTCGCAGTTCTTAATAGGGCCAAAACCAGATACGTAGGTAGGATACGCTGTAGGAGAATTGAGAAGATAGTGTTGGATACATGGGCTCTCAGGTATTCTTTCAAGCGGATGCGCGATGTATCAGGAAATACTATGAAATCTTGAGAACAGAAGGTTAGACTGCTGCGTGAAGAAATTTTTCGACTCTGTTTGTTGCAGCCTATTGCTAATATCCTATAGCATCAAAAAGAGCAGGAAAAGGATGGGCTGCTGATCAATATCCACGGGTCATTAAGTCATGCAAAAAAAAAAAAAATCTGACGCGCTGACAAGAAACTCAAGACGCCTAAGATTATAATCAGCTAAATTATCTGTAAGCCGTGGAAAACAGAGCTTAGAATACCTGCATAAATATAGGAGAACAATGCAAGAAGTACCGTTGTATCCAAGATTCACAGGTGAGAGAGGCTAGAGTCCGCTAGACGAGGCATGTTAAGATACACGGGGTTAGTCAGGCAAATTTTAGATTAGACGGAGTAATTTAAATTACAGGAGCACTTCCTTATGTCAAACGAAAGCAGGTGAAAACATTAATTGACTGTGGAATTTCCACGGGTTCCGCTAGTAATGTTATTTTTCCTTTTTTGTAGAAATAGTATTGCACCGAAGAAGGAAACTTCAAGCCATTTTTCGCATGCAATAGTGTATTTTGCTACGAGAATTACTTTTCTTCTCTTAAGTTTTTATTTGTAACTACGGTTTCACCCATCTTACCCAGAATTACTAATTTCCATCACTTCGTATCTATGATACATCCTTTGCACACGGATAATTTTTTTTTTAAGATATTATCGGCTAAACCAGCCAATAGGAGAGCTTCGTTTCATGACATCACTACACACACAAAGCGATGGCCTTGATTGGAGACACAGACTGTATTGATATAATGCCACGAGGGTAATCTAAGTACTGCTATTAACTCATGACGATATCAATCTAGGGATGTCACTTGAGTAACATTGTGTAAGAAAAACAGAATACGGTAACTAATGGTTAGTTTTGAAAGTTTTGAATCAACTGAAAATAGAGCAGGAAGAGTTTCATAGTGCTCTGAAAAAAAAAAACATTTGAGACGAAGAAGAAATAAATACTGACGATCTGATCGGCCTTCGGTTTGTTTGATACTGAGTTGTTTTCTTGGGCATTGTTTTAAGTAAGATGTTAATCATTGACTGATTTGTTCTTTTTTCATTGTTCAGTCAACACGATCTGAAACGTTGGTACAACAGTGATATCCCTCTTTCTGTATCGAGGAATTCTACCTGAGGTCTCTCAGAGATGTTCCGATCTGTGAAGATCTTGGCAGAGATCACCTCATACTCACTTGACTCCATTTGTTACTCTTGCGAGTGATGGGGTCGCAAATGGCCGCACGTGACCGTGAGTGCCCAACTATAATTGATTACATAATGACGCATCTTCCAAAGAAGCTACTTGGGCTCCAGGTAGTTTGGTCGAGAGGACCCAACCGTTGGGTAGTTACCTCCCGAACACAGGGCGGATCGGGGTCACGAAGCACGCACTGAGAGGAAAGGGGAAGAGGTTTTACGTAGCCTAGCTGTAAGTTTGTAAATAATATTTTTGTCTAGACAATATACGTATCTTAACGGCTCATTCACAGAAAATCAAATGTAAGTCAACTGCTTATAGCCCAGAGTCACTTCAGCTTCCAGCTTTTGGGTAGAGGGTCACGACAGTAGGAACGCTGGATGCTGCTGATCCAGGGAGAGTAAAGCCGTTCCTATATCAAGTGCAAGACTAGAAACTAGAAGACATATTCTTTGTGTAGATATTGCAGATAGAAAAATTATGGGAAACCAAATAAAAGCCTGGCATGGTTGGAAATTAACCACACTACAGTGCTAATACATGATAAGGTGCTATAAGTACGGTTCAATATAAACAACTTTGTCAATTAAAATTAACATTTTCCCGGAGGATAACAAATATGATCAGGAAAACGATTATAATTGGAGTCAGCCTCTAACGCCTCTCTTTTAGAGAATCCTGCCGATATGTTTCACAACCTATCTGATTCTTGACTAAAAAGTACTATCTTTATGAAATTCTAGAACATTTGCATAGGTAAATATAGTGCATCAAACAGCCGCTCTGTAAAAGACATGGGAGAAGCTAGCAAAAAAATAGGATTATTAACTGCTTGATGCTGCTTTCAAGATACGCATGTTCATTTAAGAAGAAGCACTGACGTACAGAGCTCTTTCTGACGTACAGAGCCCCTGCTGACACACAATGCCCGTGCTGACGTACAAAGTCCTTGCTGACGTACAGAGCCCTTGCTGACGTACAGAGCCCTTGCTCGTATACGAAGCCCTTGCCGACGCAGACACATATAACACGGCTGTATCCCCTGACGCAGCATCAGCACCTCAGCAGCATGACGCACTATGTTTACCAGCACGCCGGCCGAGCTCTTCAGCACAGTTTGTTCTGCCAATACACCCGACCTCGTCTGTTTGGCGACGCTGGCGGCCTGCAACAAAGAGACACTTAAAATGGCAACCATCGCGAGTCTTCAAGATCTTCTAAAAATCTCGGGGCCAAAAATTTATTCGGTGCGGCGAGGGGGGGGGGGGGCTGCTTGGGTTGCAAAGTGAGGGATCTTCGCAGGATACATTACGGGAGAAACGCACGGGCTGTGCCTGAATATCATCCACTAAGGCCGCGTTCATGCGACAAGCTTTTCATCCCCTGAAGTGGATCCCAGCGTCTGAATGCGTTGCTGTGGTTGTTCAAAGAGGTAGAAAAGTGCATGGTTTTCTGAGTTCGAATTTCCTGCAAGTTAGAAGGGATATAAAGAACTTTGCTGGTGTCGCTTGCTAGACCAGCAGATGTTACTACAAATATTTTAAATATTTTAATAAATCTTTTAGGAAGCAAATAGTTATTATTAGAAACACACATTCTGTTTCTTAGTAGCACGTATTAGCACCAAAAGCCTGTAGTGTGGACCCGCCTTTAGTGTAACACAAGCTACATAATTAGGTAAACGCACAATGGTCTTTATCACAATGTTTTGATATGGCTGCACTAAAAGTTGTGTTCATACTATGGTCTTTTTCCCTGTATGCAGCAGTGCTACTTGTTCTAAGATTTTTATGCTTACCTGAAAGCATAATGCACAATAATTGCACATGTACAGGTCTTTTTATTCTAGTTCACTACTAGATTGAAACTTTGAAAAAAAAGCATCCGAAACTTGACTTATGACACGTGTTAAGGGAACTGAGTTGCCGACAAGCATTTTTCTGCGACATTTTTTTTTTTTTTTTTTGACGCACAGCCATGTTCACATGTACCGCTTACAAAAATTAAAAATAAAAAACATGGTGTGAACTCGGCTTTACAAAAAGCAAACCACAGCAGAAAGCGTCGCCTTCAGTACTTTCTTTAACTTTCCCCAAACTCTGATCAAACTTTCATACGCGCATTATCTGCTCCGCTGCCACCACCAGGGGGCGCCGCGAGTTTTACGATGGGATCAGTTTCTTATTATTTGACGATCCTCCGGCGTGAGCAGCAAGGGAATTGAATCTCTGATGAGCCTTTTCAATAAAGAGATAGAATGAATTTTAGACTAGAAGGATTCTCCTAGAATTAAATTGAATATATCTATAGGGGCGGAAGTGATAGGTAAGAATCCATAGTACGGAATCTGTTTGATATCCATTCTACAGGCAATCATCAGCATGAGTTCTACCTCCGCCAAGGAGGTTATGTTTTCGTCGTGTTTGTCTGTCTGTCTATTTTTCTGTCTGTCTCTCTGTCTGTCTGTCTTTCTGTATGTTTGTCTGTCACCAATATAACTCAAAAAGTTGTGAACCAATTTGGACGAAATTTACAGGGATTGTTAGGTATGTTATAAGAAACAGATGATTACCTTTTGGAGAAGATATGTTCATCCGTTTCTTTGTTTGTCTGCCTCATTTTTCTCAATGCCATAACTCAAAAAGTTATGGATGGATTTTATGAAAATGACGTGAGTTGTTAGGTATATAACAAAAACTAAATGACCAATTTTTTGCTTATCACTGTTTTTAATTTTATGCTTGTAAGCACAATAACTCAAAAAATAATGAATGGATCTTTATGAAATTTTCGTAGGGGTTGCTAGTAATGTTAAAAGACATAAATGATTAAATTTTGGTGCAGATCGGTTCGTTCGTTTGTGTGTTTGACTCATGTTTGTCATAACGTTTGTTAGCTGTATAACTCAAAAAGTTATGAACGGTTCTTCAAGAAAATTGCACAAGCTGTTATTACTATCAAAAGGCACAAATGGTTGGATTTTGGAGTTTATACAGAAAAAATTATGGTTTCAGAGTTAACTTGAATTACTTGCTATCGTTGCCTCGCTTGGCGGAGGTATGCGCTCTGAGAGTGCTCTAGTTTCGTATGGTATTACTTTAAAAACATGCAGTAACTGGGATAGAAAAAAAAAAACTCGAGTGCTGGGTTCTCGCTCCTTGAAATTGCGCCTCATAATTCAACTAGAAAACAGGATAAGCTAACGTTGTTATTGGGTTCTATTATTCTTTCAGAAAGGTACCTTCCTGATTAATTTAATAATTAGTTAATAATTAACTATTGCAGATCACAAAAGTGGCCTTAAGTAATTTTGAATTGGAGGTAGTTTGACTTACTTGACTTGTAGCCAAGCCACCCAAGGAATTTCAACATATTTTCAGGATGACTGCATTAGGGCTACCAACTACATAAGGTCCTTCTCTCGGCTGGATTTTCCCACATAGGTAATAGCTGAATCTTTTGCTAATGAAAATGAATGGTTTGGCATTCTGGTAAGGAATATAACTGAAGTCGGTAAAAGGACTGTGACGGCCATCTTCAAAATTCAAGCAATCCTCAATTGAGGGCTCTAAAACAATAGGGGCTTAAGCGACAGGTTTTTCATAAGTAGTTTCTTTCAAAAAACTGATGGTACAGATTGAGACCTGCCGTCCTGTAAAGTCAGAGAGGCATAAATCCGAGTAGAAATGGTCGAAAATCTTATGTAAAGTCGACTATTTTGTACCTTATTTCACCAGTGCATCGTCTTTATGTGACTCTCCTGTATATTTTAAAAAGTGTCGTTACGCCTCTATTGTTCTATGGCCCTCAATTGCATATAAAACATTTACTTTGTAGAGAATTCGGGTGGATTTGGTGATAGTTCCTTCAGAAGATGAGACTTGGCTTTGCAGGATTGAGCTTGAGATCGTCTCAAGCTCAACCGGATTGCGATAAATGCCTGAAACTCGACCCAGAGTGGGTATAAACTTGTTGACTAGTAAACACTAATAGTGTTCCAGTACTTCGAGTAACCAGGAGATTCGAACAGACCAAAAGCCTTTGGTAACATCTTAGCATCAGAAAGCAATATTCCCACAGGGAGTAAATTAAATATTCGGCTTAAAGTCCGTAGGGTTTTCCTACACTTGAGAATAATAATAATAACAACTCCGAGGAAACTTGATATAAATGAGCTTGATACCAGACAGCTTACTAAAAATTCAGCTAGTCAAGTAATCGGACGAGCTCTGTCTATGACTGAGGGTCGATTTATACGATGAAGAGTGTCGCTTGACTCGACACCTGTAGTCGCCTTACTGAAGTAAGCACAGAGTTACCTGAGTTGTCCTATCGGATGTAAACTTATTGGATTTAAAAACTTACGGTCCATTTATTACCCGAACAGACCTCAGTTTACTGAAGGTCTATTTACCTGAAGCTTAGTCTAACGAGTTTCTCAGCATGGATGATTGTCTGTATTGCAATTTTCCAACGTTTGCAAAATTTATTTAATAAAGTTTAACCAGTGCGAATCTCTGAATTTATCACTACTCAGTATCGATGTTCAGTTAAATCTGTGGGTTTCCGCTTTCATAAAATACTATAATGAAAAAGCTCTAAAGCTACGAGCAGAGTATCTACCTACCTTTACTGTACACTGTTCTATTTTTACACCGCATAATCTACTTATATCAGTTTCAGATCATCTTTTTATGCTGAGAAAAATTCTTTTTCTTAAACGAGATCCGTGCGCAAAGTAAATAAATAACCAGCAGGAAACCAACCATAGAGCGTGTGTGTGTGTTAATGACTGGTCTACTGTGATGCCGGAGTCACATTACGCAGCCGTACACTCAACTTATGAGCGGTCATTCAGCTCGCATGCGGGTCGTTCAACGCAATTACTTTTTAAAGATATCATATCACTGTGTAATCACAAGGACGTGGGATCTGACCGACTACTCACAAGTTGGGCCTGTGATTGAATAGTGTAGCCCCGGCATAATAATTAGGAAAGGATCTCTCAGGTGATCCTTAAGTCTTTCTAAACAAGAAAATGAAAGTGCAAATGGTGATAACTTAGACTATAATTGCTCTGTGTGTCGATCTGTGAAGCCTAGCAAAACAGTAAGGTGCTCACTGTGTGAGCAACATATGTTCCAAGCA
>LQNS02278089.1:7656457-7676729 GCA_001587735.2 Parhyale hawaiensis | reverse complement strand
TATATATATATATATATATATATATATATATATATATATATATATATATATATATATATATATATATATATATATATATATATATATATATATATATATATATATATATACAATGCATCGAGCCAGGACTCGATCTGGGGACCTTGAGATTACCAGATTACCGCTAGACCTGAACTCACATGATACAAGGAATGCGTCAATACATCTGAATGTAAACCCTACAAAGGGAGACCCCTAGCGAAGAGTTATAACGGGAGAGGTGAGGTGCAATGTAACGCAGCCTAATGATTTGCTAATAAATTCATTATTTATAGGCATTTCAAATAAAAATCTACATTACACTCTTGTGCCATTCATACATGAGTTGAGATATAATTAGAATCATCAATTCAATGATAAATTTTAATATGACACCATAAAATGAACATTTCTAAGAGAACGGTAGAAAGCATACAGCCATGTACATTTTGTACTATAACCGTGGCAGTTTGCTCACCAATGCAGGCAGTGTGCACGTGTTCGGGAACTGTGGGGCACCTGCTGTATTACAGTGACTGTACTGTCTATGTACGTACGCAGAACAATCAATGTACTACGAGTGAAGACAGCAATATTCATACAATGATACAGTATACAATTAAGGGACTGCGACTGCACTGATGTAGCCTCATTTAGCTAAGGTGGTCATATTTATTATAAATAGTGTGCATAAAGCTTCGTTGTCCTTCAGTAATTATAACCCTGGGATGAAGTTACATGCAGATACACAGAATAAACAGAAGTTGAAATGTACGGGGCTGCCCGCCGTACGAATGCAGGGTGCGGTGCAATATCGCGCAGGTCTCCCTTTATAGGGACAGTTTATCATGAAATCTATGGTATTTTCACTTACGTATAGTATTTTCACTCAAATTTTTACACAAAACATGAAAAATGCCATTTAATGAAAAGTCACAAGTTTCCAGCATCTCAACTGAAATTGAAAGCAATAAAAATGCAAATTTCTGCAAGGTGAGGTGCAATAAACCTCAGGTCTCCCTTTGTAGGGTTAAGGCTAACACAGTGGAATGTTGTATGTGCGAAACGCATGAATAACACTGTCTGTGGAGTAAGCCCAGCATGGCTGTCTGTACAGCAGGTCCAGCGATGGTTGTCTGAGCAGCAGTTAGGTCCAGCAATGGCTGTCCGCACAGCCTAGTCATCTTTTTTAGCGCTAAACACGCTGCTGCTAGGCCGATCTGCGCAAAAGCGTTAATACAGTATAAGATAAATCCTAGTTCACATCACTTTAATATCAAAGCCGATCCAAGGCCTATAATACAGTGCATCATCACAAACACAAGTGAAGTGAATTAAGTGTATTGCATTTCAATAAACTGCAACGGTTCCCAAACTTTTTAGTCTGGCACTCCTGAAGAACTTATAATAATATTAATAAACTGTGTCTTTTGCTACAAGACCTACTGTATTTGCTACATCGTATTCTTAAGAAGAAATCAGGATTTGTAGCACGATTTCGTCGGGCAGAAGCCAACGCACTTGTCTGGCTCAAGTTCTAGACACACATCAAACCAGGCTAAATTAACAATACAATTGCGTTATAATATTCTCCGAGTCAAACCTAGTGGCCGACTTTACCATCTTAATCGATGACGCCTCAACATTACATCCAAATTAGGATTTACTCTTACATCGCATGTGGATTACGATTCCAGAGGCATGTTTGACTCGCCGCTGAAATTAAGCCCTTGAGGTTTGATTGTTTAGACAATTGCGCTGACTTCGACCAAGGCCCCCTAGAATAATGTATTCTAGGGGGCATTGCTTCGACCCAGTGAATAATTGAGTTTCAGGCATTGACCCTCAATTGGCGGTTACCATTGAATTTCAACCTCTTGCTCCGTAAAAAGGAATTTTTTGAACAGGCTTAACAATACATATAATCTCTTTACTTCTGACACTTGCAACACGATTCAAAGTGACAAATCCTAATCCTGCGGCTGAAGTTTCGAACAAGTCAAGCTTTGAAAGCTTAATTTCAGCGTCCAGTTGAACGGTCTCTAGGACCCTAAACAACTGTGTAGTAGGAGCTCGGTTTTCGAATGTGTTTTTGCGTCTCCGTTAACAGTTAGGAAAAGTTCAAATCTTTGATTTTTCTAAGTCTGTACTGAATGCATAAATGAAGTCATATCCAAAATTTTGCTGGCACTTGCTCAGGACACTGTAGTGAAAACTAATATTTCAATATAATATAGCTTTTGGTAGAAATGTATAACCCTTCAGCCGCGTGTGTGACAGCGACCCGGCTGGGTCACCCTAAACACCGAAATCGGGTCACCCTAAACACCGAAATCGGGTCACCCTAAACATCGAAATCGGGTCACCCTAAACACCGAAATCGGGTCACCCTAAACACCGAAATCGGCTGAAATCTTCCAAATAAGCCGAAGTCTACCGACTCGGAAGCAAAAGGAAAACTGCTTAGCAACGGCAGAGCATAAGCTATAATCCGAATAAATAATAACCCCCACCCCAACACATTCACACCTCTAAGAGGTGTGCTCACACCTATAAGTTGAAAGTGATATCTTAAGGTTTTAACTGAAGTTTTTTCCTGGCAGATTGATGTTGGTAAGGGTCCCTACCTGGCTACCTGGACCTTTCGAGCGGGGCCCAGTCCGAGCGGCACCCAAACGAGCGGGGATTATGCGAGCGTGATAAACCAAAGCTCTTTGAATCGTCGATATTATGTTATAGTCAGAAAGTTTAAGCTTCCTTTTCCGAACAGAACGATATCGCAGAGGAAAGAGCAAGGGACATGAAGTATGCCGATAAAAACGGGGAACCCATTTGAATAGTCGGTGGTTGCTGGCAGCGAATGCATACATTATTTTTCTTTTCAACTGAGGCACTATAGATCGATGTGATAATCGCTCAAAAACATTTCAAAGTTTGCATATACACTTCCAAGTTTCACTTCATTCAACAAGCATGCATTCTACCTACATTTTTTAGTATTTATTTGCAGTTTCTTATTTTTTCTCAAATTTCATTTTCATATGTCGTGAATTCGGTTACTTGCAGACTTGGTTAAGATACGCGATGACACGTGTGGTTAAAAGCGTCACATGCGCGGCCATTAGAAAAATATGAATAAAAATATCATCAACAGAGACCATATTAAATGATTTAAAATTCGGTTATAAGCTCGGTTACTTTATCTGCAGACTGTGTTACTAATAGCTTCGGCTTAGAAAATACCTAGACCCAGTTAGATCTACATACATATATAAAAGTTTTAATTGTGTATCATTAGTCATTAGTAGTGTTTTCTTCACAGCTGTACAGTGAGATACTATGAATTTGTTTAATTAGGCTTACTTTCTTTTTTGCATTTTTTACCCAATCAAACAACTTGAACTTGTTCCCCACTCTTGGAAAAATTTGGTGGTTAGACAACTGAAACAATCATTTGCCTACCTACATGTATATTTTACTGAGTTATCTCCAAGTTTAAAGTTATTTCACTAATATTTTCTCAAGAATTGCATAGCTTATACCTAATTGTAACTCCACAATTTACTACACTAGATTTTGTAGCTTCTTGATTTTTTGCACTTACCTTAGAAGTGATTTTTCTCTCTGTGTTAAAAATTTTTAAGTATGAGGAAAGCAGGAAAGTACTTGCTTTCTAAGTATTGTCAGATTTCCTGTACAACTGTCACCCCAAGATACTGCCTGTACAATTGCCACCCCCAAAAAATCGCTAAATCCCACCTGTACAATTGTCACCCCAAAAAATCCCACCTGCACAATTGTCTCCCCAACATATCCTACCTGTACAATTGTCACCCGAACATGTCCTACCTGTACATTATTGTCACCCCAGTGTACTGTGTATCCACTTCTACAAGTGGCACCCAAATATCTTAGGTTAGGCAAGGTTAGGTTAGATTAGGTTAGGTTAGGAAATGTTAGGTAAAGTAATTCTGGGTTAGGTTACGCTAGGTTTTATAAGGCTAGGTGAGGTCATGCAAGGCCTGATTTAGGCTAGTTGAGGCTAGACCAGGTTAGTTAAAGCTAGGTTAGGTCGGGCTTGGTTAAGTTGGATTAGGTTAGGTAATGCTAGGTTATTTTAGGTTAGGTTAGGTTAGGTAATGCTTGGTTAGGTAAGGTTAGGTTAGGTCTTACTAGGGTAGGTTAGGCTAGGTTAGATTAGGCAAGGTAATGTTGGATTAGGTAAGGCTGGGTTAGGTTACAAGGATAGGCTATATTAGAAGGCTTGGTTAGGAAAGGCTAGATTGGGTTACTTAAGGCTAGGTTAGGTTACTTAAGGCTAGGTTAGGTTATTTAAGGTTAGGTAAGGCTAAGCTAGGTTAGGTAAGGCTAAGCTAGGTTAGGTAGGGCTAGTTTAGGTTAGGGTAATTAGGCAGATCAGACCCTCAGAACAACTGTCACACTAGTCTTTCCCACCTGTACAATTATCACCCCAATATTCCTCACCTGTACAACTGTCACCCCAAATGCCTCTGGGGTGACAGTTGTACAGGTGATCCGTATTATGATTAGCACACTGGAGAACTATGAGGAATAAGTGTATAAGTTCACATTAGAGGAAAAAATCAATAAAGAAAAATTATCGATTTTTTGTATTTTAATAAAGAAATTTCCAACCCTATCAGCAATAGGCCTCGTTTAGCATGGGAATGTGAAAAATTAATATATTTTCGGTAAAAATCAGTAGATTTCTTCCGATTTTGGTGTTTGGCATGACCGACCCGGCTTGGAAGTATCATACGCCGGCAGGAATAGCGCTGTCGGCCCTACTGTATATTGCTGAACAAAAACTTAGTTCAAGGTTAACCTCTTTTCGTAGGGCTGTCGGCCCTATTGTATATTGCTGAACAAAAACTTAGTTCAAGGTTAAACTCTTTTCGGCTGCCATTCCGTTCCTAATAGAGTATTTCAAATAAGAATGTGTTCTTTCTGCAAAGTGTTGTGTCTTTTTATACATAAGCTACTGTGTTCCTATTAAAACATTGCAAAGTAACCTGAACAAGCGACACTATGAGTGAATAAGCTGACGCAGTATACATTTGCTTGCTTTATACCAGTAGGCCTACTTATTTTTCTATTGCTATCTCTAGTCTTTGGTAGGAGATGACAAGACATTCAGACAACTGTGCGAGGCAGTAAACGTCTTAACTATTGCATTAACGAGGCTATTTGTTATTATGCTGCAAGGGTTGTTTATCGTAATGTACTCCTATGGAAAAAAAATTTCTTAAGCAGTCGCAAAACATGGTTTAAATAGGGTTAAACAGGAAAAATCCATAGCTTATAATTCCATACCAAATGGAAGCAATCCTTTACAGCATAAGAACTGTAAAAATTGAAATAAGCACCACTTGTTATGCCGGGGCCACATATGCATTTCCACGCCCAACTGGCTGATAGGATGAGCAGCTGTCGGGCCGTTTCGAGTTATATTTAATAAAACCGGTAGCATAGATACCGTGACATAAATGACGTCCGAGTCTCGCATCCTTGCATTAAGTTGCCAGTGTAAATGCCTAGTGTCGCCCCGGTAAAAGTATATTTACCCCATCTCCAGTAGCTGATGTAAACAGGGAGTAGGTAAAGCAGATTACTGGCCGCACTTAGGATTGCCAGTATGGCCGCGTTCTTTAGATGTGAGAAGAGGGCGCTCAAATAGATGAAAATTTGCGTTTCGTGTCTCCCGGAGATGAACATACTGCGTGGGAAAATGTATAAACCATAGTATAATATGCATGACAATAATAAAAACATACATACGAGCCATGTAAATGAAATTATAAGACTGGTAGCTGCAAAGTATTGGATCAGGCAACGCTGGTGTCTTGCCCTTTGGTGGGGATGCACGCCAACATCTGATGCAACGTCTGTACGAGTATGCTGACAAAGTTGTCAACAGTTGGTCCATCCATTAGATTCGTGGACATAAGCTTCCTGCTGTGCTTACAACGTAATTAAAAACAATTAGTAGCAAAGGCGCGTTATCATGCATGTCTTACTTGACACACAGCTATAGAGCGATTGCAGCCTTAATGAACTTGCGGTGTATATCTTTTGATGTAATAATAAAATTATTTGGAACCTTTTATTGTAGTAATTTTAGGCTGTATTTACTCTGATACCAATAAAGTGTTGCCGTGCACCCTTACCTTGAGGGTCTTCGGAAGAAGTCCAGGTGACGTTGTTCACGTCATCCCACGGTTGTGGTGTCACTCTGCTGAGTGTCTTCTGCCGTGCCGCAGTTTGCGACCAAAGAGAGAGCCAGCAGCGAATTATTTCCGCAGTGTACGTAACCGCTGACCGCTGGTCTATCTGGTATTCTTCTAAAAGGTGAATCCAGCAAATTTTTCAACTTTACAATTTTGATATCAGTGGCGTTTCGAATATGCCGAGGCATTTTGTTAAACAATCTTGCGCCCCGTACACCGAAGCTATTAGAATATTTTGTGGCCACGGCTTTTCCACCATCTCTGCTTGGGATGCGAATATCACAGGTCCTTCCAGTTCTTTCCGAGTGTCTGGCGACAATCCGCTCATTCACATTCATAGTGTTACGTTCTAGAACTTTCCAAACATATATGATTGTAAATCGTTCGAATCTGCGCTGTATTGAATACAAGTGGAGACAGCTGAGAATGCATACTGTAAGGGTCTCATGTCACGTGTTCTCGGCTAGCTGTTTTACTGTTTGTATCTTAAAAAAAAATTTCGTCGGGTTGTCTGTCTGTCATCAAGATAACTGAAAAAGTTATGGACGGATTTTAATGAACTTTGTAAAGATTGTTAGTTACGTTATGAGAAACAGATGATTAACTTTAGGTAAAGATCCTTTTATCCGTTTGTTTGTTTACCTTATTTTTGTCAATGCCATAACTCAAAAAGCAATGGACTAATTTTCATGAAATTTACTGAGCTGTTAAGTTTATTACGAAGAGTAAATGACCAATTTTTTTGTGTTTGTTGAGGAGTTTCATTTTATGCTTGTTAGCTCAATAACTAAAGAATTAAGTTCTGAATGGCTATTTATGGAATTTACAGGAGTTGTTAGTAATGTTAAAAGACATAAATGATTAAATTCTGAAGCAGATCGGTTGGTTCGTTTGTATGTTTTACTTGTGTTTGTCATAATGTTTGTTAGCAGAATAACTCAAAAAGTTCTGAACGGATTTTCAAGAAAATTGCAGAAGCTGTTAATACTATCAAAAGGCACAAATAATTAGAGTGCACAAAAAATTACAGAAGGCAGGTAATGCTCAGAGACATTGCAAGCGAGGCAAATTCTTCTTTGCTAGCAAGTACAGAAAGTGTCTGTAACTCATCTGAATGAGAATTACAATATTTGTGATGCTGAAGTAAGAATGGAAAACTACTTTGCACAGGTGTAACCGCGAAAACCGTAAGTGCGGTGGAGTAGCGTTGCATGCAGGGGAAAGAAAAGCTTGGCTTACATCTTTTATAGAAATTCTCAAATAGAATATGCAAAATTCAAATTGTAAAATTAGAAAAAATTACACTTGTTTATCTGGTGTGCCATTGACCACCACACGGTGCTTCAAAAAAATTAAAGGAGTTGCTTGATAAAATTCTGACACATTGCAATCGACATCAATTTTCCTTTTTCAAAATAGCTTCATCCAGACATACCTGATGCAATAAGTAGCTCTATTTAAGCAGAAAATATTCATACACAATAGATATAAAACAACAATCCCAATCAGGAAGTTATGGATCAACTTTTATTAGAGGAGATGATTTCTTCGCCAACAAGGATAGATAAGATCTTAGACCTCCTCTTTATACAGAATATCCAATGAGTATATATCAGCACCATCCACTTAGCTATTCTAATAGCCTCACTGTACGGGAGCAATACTCTTTAACAAAAATTATCCGGGATATTCGAAATGCCACTATGACCAGCGACCAGTCATGGAGTTCCAAAATTTGCTGGATCCTCATTCAAGAAGAGCACCAGATGTACTTGAGGTCAGCTGGTACGTGCACTGCGGAGATAACTCTCTACTGGTTCTCTCTGTGGCCGCTAACTACTACTCAACTGAAGACACACAGCATCGTGATTTCACACACGCCAGGGGATATGCAAAACGCTACCTGGACTTCGTCCGAAGACCCTCAGGTACTCCTGGAACGTATCTTCGTCGATGTCTGACTCTATGACAGAGATTGAAATAAAATAGTAGGGCACAACTTTGCTGCAATTTAACATTTTTGTTTAAATTGTCACTCATTTTCAAACTGCAGTAGAAAAACTGGTTTAATTAGGAATCAACTACTTCGACCACCTGCTCAGTCTTACCTGCTTCAAACTTCCATGCAGTGCCGGCAGATGGATAGTAAGACCTAGGCATATACGACCAGACTAATGGCGTATTAGATGTTTGCCTGCATCCCATATCCAAACGGCAAGTCACTTCCAAGATCTAACGCACCGCTGCCAGTCTCATTACTTTACTTACGAACTTCATACGACAAAGAGATATGACACTTATTAGTAAGCATGTTACACAGGATAACTGCTAAACATAATGCATATTCCAGTTTAGCTCTACATTACCTCCCATTAATGTTCCTCTCTGACAGGGACTCACAGAAGCATAACTGTAAAGGACACTATTGTATTGCAGAGAAGTCCTTGCTTCAGAGAACCCCGGGAGTGTCGGAAGAAGAGCACCTCCAGGAGCAGAGACACGAGGGGCAGGACATGAGTGGTGCAGACCAGCCAGAGAGGGAAGAAGCTGTCCAGTGCTCGAGGGAAGATCAGATCCCTATCATCAATGAGTCCCATGGCTAGTTGAGCGCTGAATACCTGGCACGACAAACACACAAACTAACTGCAGGTCAAACCCGTAACATTATCACCCTTTACTGAAGGGCACGTATTTTCGTAGGGAAAAAACCCGGGTTCACGTGCAGAGCGTTCTGAGTCTCCTTCAACATTAATTGTCAGTTCATCAGGTAACAAACAAAGGCTTCGTATGAATAGTACTACAGAAAAGACCAAAAATATCGCACGGCCCTGAGTTCATTGCATTCCTCTGCCGTCTCAACTGCAGCAGCTGCAGATCCCCCCAGTAGATTTCTGGACTATCAATGCCCTCCTCTCTGTGCGGAGGAGTCTCTTCTCCAGAGATCTTTTCGATCTATCCTCTCTCAGCTTCGTTCTACAGCCACTATTCGGTCTTAGTGGATTATAAGTTCCGAGTGGAACGGACCGATGATTCCACCTGGCAGCTCCGTGGACTGGGTGTACAATGTTATTCGTCAGCGCTTCTCATGTCCTAGTCACCCCACTGATTTTTCAGTGAGTAGGCCTTGGCTGGACCCGCTTGGGGCTGTGCGTTTCCTCGCTGCACTTCCTCTCTTCGACGTTCTGCCTCCTCTGTCCAGGCCCCATCCGGAGCCGCCTCCCCAAATTGGCACTGGCGGACCCTGACAATGGCAAGGAACAACTTCATAGAACTGTAGTACTGAGTAAGTGTGACCGCTGCAAGCGTTCTTACAGTGAAAGAACTGCTGTCCCATTATTCGTGAGGTGCGGCAGACACAGAGGAACTTTGCTTCGAACTGGCCAAATTTTAGCAAAACAAAAAAATCGTTCATTCGTAACCATTGTGCCAATTCTAAACATATTTTTAACGGCTGTAATTTTGCTATTTTTGACCAGACTGAATCCGCTGAATCCGAAACTTCAACGGAGCTGATTGAGTGGGCGTCAGCTGTAGCGCTCTCGTTAATTTCATAATTACCTCCACCACCACAGAGGTTATGTTTTTGTCGAATTTGTCTGTCTCTTTGTCTGTCGCTGAGAAAACTCAAGATTCGTTCCTCGACAAGAAAAGAAGTCACGCAGCAAAACTTTCTTCACAAATTATAGATAGGGGGAAGAGATTTCCCCCTTTTCAATCAGGAGCGGCGCTGGGAACTTTGCAATTGGACGTGGGGGGGGGGGAGGAGTGGAGAGCTGGAAGGGTGCTGTTGTGAAATATTGAGAGGTTTACAACAAATACAAGCATTTGTTATGGCTAAAATGATAACAATATTGGAGGAAAAGGTCGAGGACTTGTATTAATTTTTGGGGCTTGGCTCAATATGAGGGGACTTGGCTTAATGTGGTGGGGGGGGAGTTGGCTCAACATGGAGGCCTGGTTCAATATGGGAAGGGCTCGGCGCCGTCGCTGATGCCTCCCTACGAGAAAGGGTTAAATCTGCCAGTGACCGAGACTGAATTAACAATAATAACTGGAGCACACTTCCTTAAGAGCATGGCATGACCCATACAAATATATAAACATATAAATATATGAATTTATAAATATAGACACAAATGAACATACGACGGTGTTTATTATATTGTTTGTTTGATTGATTGATTGATTGATTGATGTGTCGTGCCTCTCACACACAGCTGAGTTTCTCTTTACTGAACTCTGGTGCTACCATAAGCCTTGCAGAAATTAGAACTTGCAAAGTATGGAAGACGCCGTATCTGTATGTAAGGGCTGACAATGAGGAAGCAAGAATCTGCAGATATTTTCTTCGTAACCTCAACATTCGTCATTCCTTCCACTCGACTAATTAGAAGTTCGTAGCGTCAGAAGCTGCGGTGGAACAAAGTTAGGAAAACCCTACAATGTATTCCATGTCTGCAGAACACACAATTGTCTTCTTACACAAGACCGATACTGCCCTCAAAGTAAACTTACAATAAGTGTAGGTAAGATACAGCTGAAGAGAGCGGAGTCCAGTCCCCGAGCTAGCCATCCGAAGTTTTTGCGCGCGTCACACACGCAAGAGAGGGCATTGTAACTTGTGAGAAGAATCTGCAAGGGAATTAAACGGAAATATGAAAATACGAAGATCCTCTGTCGACGTTTGACATCTCAGACCGATGTGCTGTTGGAAGAACTCAAACAGTTCACCAAAGATTTGAACAAATTAATCAGCGACGCCAAACGAATCCATACTCACAGTGCATTGAGCGCCGTAAAACGTGGCTAAATAAACCTGGCGGATGCTCAAAGATATAATATAACAAAAAGTAAATAAGAAATACAAACTGTACTTATATAAGACCCACATTTGGAGACCACGGAATTCAACGCCTCTTCGGCGTAAGTAAGCAAAACGGCTTTTGTAGAAGCCACTAATCAACTCGACTCGTCCTCAGATCCAGCCCTAGATAAAAAACAAGTGCATTATTGCCCTGAGAGAAAATGAGCATCTATAGCGACCGCAACCAATATGCTATGCCAGTAAGCTCTATGACATCTTAAACACTCCCTGAAAAACGCTACTGCGACGAGCCCTGATAATATTTTGATTACGTCGTCAAAGACGCATATTCTGTAACAGCTAGGTAAGTTCGTTCCTTCTGCACCAACGGAACACTTCAATTATTGTAACTGAAACATTTCCTGAATCGTGAAAACAATATAATCATAAAACCCCTTCATAAGCGGGCATGCAAGACATGCTCGAGAACTAATGGCCAGTTAGCATTTTTTCTATGATCTCATCTTAGTCGGTCAGGTATTCTTCACAAGAACCAGTACTCCTGCAGAACGGGTACTAATACCAAGGATACTTTTCTAAATATCGCTGAAGTTATCTACCGGAATATCATATACACGTCACTATTCTCCTACTACTTGATGTCTACGAAGCATTTGATAGTGTTCACCTCAGAACGTTACAAGAAATTACTACCTTGAATATCTAATGGCTTGCCAGCTATTGAATGAACAGAACAAATACAGCCCTGCTCAATGCTGCTCAGGCACTTTGCAGCGTGGACAGCTTGGGTGTCCTCAAAGGATCAATCCTTGGATCTGTTTCGTTCTCAATATTCTTCAATGGCATCCCCTTATATACAACAAAACGATGCCACTTTCTCCCTGTATGCCGATGATGTCCAAATAGAGATTCCGGGTCAACACCTAAAGAAGGAAGCTTAAGCGTTCGCAAAGAAGCAGGAAATCTCCAGCAAAAACTAAAAACAAGGTACGCAAAAATGGGCTGAAGCTTATCGCAGATAAAACCCAATGCAATATATTGGGCACTCAGCTCCTCTACCAGCAGCGACGTCCATTCTCTGCCACCTTAAATATCTCCATTATCTAACCGCCCCATGCAGTCAAGCCGCTTGGAGTATGCATGTACGGATGAACAATTAACGTTTGACTTCCATATTCAAAAAGTATGTAGAACGGTCAGTTGTACTCTAATATTTCTACACAGAATGAAACATTTCTTGAAACAGAAATCACGCCTACTCCTCGTCCAGTCACTCATGCTTACTAATTTCAATTCCTGTAGTTTAATCTGGGAGAAGTTGGTTTCAAGGGCAAATTCACTAAGTGCGATCATGCCAGTCCATGTCTAAGCAAGCATCAGTGGTTAAAGTTTGACTCAAAATGAAAATTAGATGAAGCTCAATACGTTTTTCATTCAATACATTGTGCTCTTAGGAACGCTCGATCGGATTGTGCAATTTACAAGTAATAGTAAGACCAATCAACGATCTTTTTGGTGATCGTATGGCTTCCGTCGCAGTTGAGATACATATGTATCAACTTTCTTGCTTTGCGTGGGATTCTTTCCATTTTGTCAATATCTTTGCACTTTTGTGGCGACCAGAATTGAACGGCAAATTCTAGATGCGGGCGCACTAGTGCTTTTTAGAAAGGAATTATTATGTCGCTGGATTTGTACTCAAAATTCTAGTAATGAAATCCAGCACTCTGCTTGCCTTTAAGTCTTTATCAAAACACAAGTACAAATTCTTTGCTGAAAGAACAAAATTTTAATGCGCGATTTATTGGTGAAATCAGAATCTTGGAAAAGTTAGACGAGGAGTAGGGTAGACGGACTGCTTTACCATAGATAGGATTTAGCAGCGGACATTAGTTCAAACGGGACGGGTTAAGTTAGAAGCACTACCTCAAATTAAGCTCAGGTGGTAATTGAAAACATTCACAAACCGTGGAATTTCTACGGGTCCCGCCAGTATAAATATTAAATTGCTTTCTTGCCCTCATGCGCGGTCTTTCAGCGCAATCCACGAGGGTAATGGCCAGAGGTCACTTTGCTTAGTCAGGTTTAATAATAGGAGGGAACACAAAGCCTTGGCAACGAATCTAAAGTTTTCGGGAACGCTGAAGCCTGGCTAACTGGCTGCACGTATGTATTACAATATACTGCATTGCATTTTTTAAAGTTTTCTGGGTACTGCACTGCAAAAAAATACACATATACCTATTGCAATGTGCCCGTGTGCAGACGGGAATCGACTAACACCAAATTGCATGTACTGCAATGTACAAGTAATGGCAAAAAGGTCGTGGTGGCTGAAATGCTGTGTCGGCTGAAAGGATGTGGAGACTGGAAAGCTGTGGCATTGAGACTAGACAGAAAAAGCAATGGAGGAATAAATATCTACATTACTAGAGGACCCAAGGAACTTCAATGGAAGAGGAGGGAGCCCTGCGGCCAACTCACAGATTCACCAGCGAGTCAACCAGCAGTGAGACGCGTTCATGAATCTCATTGGTGGAAGTCATTGAGAGAAGTGAGTTTTACGGGGGAGCAGCAGACAAATCGAGTTATTGCTATGCGATGGGTATATACGTGACTGGCTGCAGTCATAAGCGACTATTTACTGATATGCGATTGGTGGGCATACGCGACAGGCTGACAGCCATAAGCGACTCTCTTGAGCTTCACGGACGAGGTTCCTGGCTCCCTTCTCTCTATAGAAGCTTTTTAAGTGGACCCGTGCTTGAAAAAAATTACGCAATAATCGATATGTTTGCCTCATACCTATAGACCGGTGAGGAATCCTCTCTTCTCTGACTTGCTTCTTCATTATCTTCATTCATATTTTGTCGTACTCTCATTCTTAGGTCTTCTATGTTGACAGACAGAAGTAAAATCTTGAGTAAAACACTCCAATAAACTTGAATGCCACTCCAGGCACGTCAGCTTATATACAATGTGAGCTCCGTATCAATGATACAGTTGATACTGTCTTTCCAAGTAAAATATCGGCTTCATTTGAAGTGCTGAAACTTTAGCGTATGAAGAGAAAACTGCTCCGTCAAATAAGAAAGACAGTAAGCTAGAAGAAATAATTGTCTACTGCCCGTGAAGAATCATTACCTCCAGAGCGATTCGTCGACCATCTGCCAAAAAATTTAAACATATTGACCTGGAGGAAAAAAGTTATAAAATCCAACTGCAGTAGCTGCATACATATTGCTCCGATTTCAAGAGGTGTTTCAAGCAATAAGTGTCTTCAGATAAAGGCAAAGGGATCCCTCTTTGCCCTCTTCTGCAACCTGCTCATCGATCTCTACGAAAACGTAACTTAATTACAAAATCTGCTACCTGGCCTATTTTTCGCCTATTTCCCCCGAGAGCGGACACAAAATAAATAAATATATAAATGCACCACGCGTTTTATTATAGGGCCTATAAGGATACTTCTGCTTGAGGCTCCGCTTGTACGTCCATGTGTCAGCACATTACGCTTTTCAGTATTACCTGTATTAGAGAGGGAGAAATTTAACTTGTAAAAACATCTGATTTTTGCTCGAAGGAATATTAACCATCACTGTCTTCCTTTGGAAAGAAACGTGATGGAGATCAGTTCACCCCTATCATATCTACTGCTTTTCATTGTGTTTTTTCACCTCAAAATCACATTCGCTTTGGTGGTTAGGGTTAGGTGCGTCATGTTGGACATCTTGACTCTAAGTTATTTCTTGAAATGAATGTGCGACGTCTTAAGCCGAGTTCACATAAGGAACTTTCGTTGCCGCCACAGCCCGTCGGCCTACGAACGACGCCGCTACTCTGACGACTGAGTGAGCTACGGCGAGGCCTCGATGGTCTCGGCTACGGTGGGTGACGGCAGACTGCAGTAGGTGGTATTTTTTGACGTCGTCGACGCGCTCTTCGGGTCAGCTTCATTTTATGAAATGCTTGAATCAATTGCTTTTTGATACATAATTTGGACATGAAACAGTATTGCTTCCATGAATAAACACACAATCACGAAAGAGAAGCAACATGTTCCAAATATCCTACAAATCTCCGGTAAAATGCGTGTCACGCTACAGCCATGGCGTCACGGCTGCTTACTTGGGTAAACATTTTACGACCTGTGTGCCAGTATGGGCCTGTTATCTGCAACAATGTACAAAAATATAGGCATATTGAGACAGGTTGCCCAAACTATCAATTTAAACAAGCAAAAGAAGTGCTTATATAAGAACACTCTCCCTGTTTTTATCCAAATCCTATATCAAAAGCTCATAGTTAATGCATTTCATAAAGTGAACCTAACCTACCATGTTTTTGTTTTGTAAATGAACGCAGCACGATATCTAACGGCTCTTAACTGGCAGTGCAAGATTTGTATTTTTTCATTAGCTAAAGCTGTATACTGTACATTGAGTATGTGCAGTACGTATAATAAATAAACAGACTGAACAATTCGTACTACCTTAATAAATTCTCACACACTACTGTTATGTCGCCAATAAGTGGTATCAAAACTGTTTTTATGAAGTTCGACATAAAGAATATTATCAATAAAAATGAAAGTAGTTGATGCAAATACACTCGTAATTTCAGCCAATTTGCGTTGCGAATCTATGGTTTATTATTAAGTTGATGTTTGGAAAACTCTCTACGCAGTAGCAACGCACATATCACACACCCAGTCATATGTGAAGCACCAGGAGCCTGTCAGCAACATTTTCACTGAACGACTGATTAGCTTAAGGGGAACGAAAGTTGCTAATGTGAACTCGGCATAAGAAAATACATTGAGCTGTTGAGTAAACAAAGTTACCATATTGTGACTGTAGAAACTGACCGAGTCTGTGGACTCTGTTGAATAGCTATCGCATCACACAATGCAAAGAAACTGTGAGCTACCGATCAACGTCCACGGGTCCGGCAATAGTGCAAGAAAAAATTATGAAGGGCTAAATTATCTGTATATTGTGGGAATGAGAGCTTACAAAAATCGTGCACATACACTGGAAACATTGCAAGAAGTCCGTTGTACCTCTATGTGAAGCAAGCCACAAGTACGAACTCTTTACTGGCAGAACAAATACTTGATTCACAGGTGACATTAGACTACTTACATAGGCTAGACAGACTGCGTAACGGTAGACACGTTTAAGCGGCGGATATTACTGCAGTTGCGACGGTGTGAGTTAGTTATAAGCGCTACCTCAGGTCAAACCAAAGTAAGGGAAAACAATTAACCTAGGATATTTCACGGATCTCGCTGGTATATTTTATTAGCGTTCCAGTGTTCCCTCCTATTTTACATCCTTGGTTCCTCTACTGAACTGCTTCATTCTGATGCCGTTGTCCGGACTACCAATGGGATTTTTCAGAAATCCCACGATTCGAAAAAAAAAACATGCTTTTGCAGTCCTGGGTGCGAAAGGCCAGATCCAGAGCCATATTAAAAACTCGACATCCCAGCGGGTTCACATTACAGTTCCCAATCCAGGTGTATATCTTCTGCATACGCTAAATTCACTTTATTCTGTAGTATCACAGTTTGCTTTCTCGAAGCAATAATATTGTATGGAACAACGAGAAGAGGCAGCATTTTGCAAGCGATGTTTGCTATTTTGCTACGTAGCTATTGAGAGGTGTCTTAGGGATTTGGTATACGAGGTTCATCTCCTACCGCTGGTCGTCCAAAGTGTGACACAATGACACATAATTCTCGTACTATATTATTCTTAGCAAGAAAGCACAAAAAACCTTGTGTTACTACGACTCCTTTAATGCTACCAACTAGATTTATTTACTTACGAGACAAAACGTAGTGACCGGCTTCATGAACTTGTAATTTAGATATTCATTGACGTAATGAGAGGAGACGTCGAGCGAAGACGCCAGCAAGAGATTGTAATACCAGATGCTGCAGCCGAACACGCAGGCTAGGGATATGTGGTACACTGCATTCAGAGACATGCTTTTGCTTGCTGATGGTCGTTTGCAAATCTAATATTATATTTCACTTATATAATCCTGCCTGTCGATGGTGCGATACAATTGATATTACATTAGTCTCAGAATTTCTTCCTGCTTCTGTGAAATTAAAAACGAGCTTAGGCTCGTTCGATTAGGGTATCGAAGTCGTTCTAAGCCAAGCCCACTTGGCTTGACTTGTCCGGAAATGCAGATTGGAACTTCGGCTTTGTCACTTTGAAAAGCAATACAGGGTTAAAAGCAACCCAATTATGATGAGACACTAAAATCCCGTTTGGCAGAGTAAAAGTGTGTTCTTTAAGTCTCACAAGCAACGGTTGAAGGTCAACGCCTGAAACTTGGATTAACGAGTGGAAGCCAAAGCCCTTCTCTGAAGTTTCGGACAAGTTAATTCTTCAAAGCTTAATCTTGGTGCCCAGTCGAACTCGCCCTAGGTCACTGAAGGACGGTATTTAATTTAGATCTGTAACTGAAGCTTGGCAAGCGGGTTATATAGTTTCTTCAGATACTAGGTCGTCATTGACATTCTCGTGCGCAGCAGGCTTGCGTGCTGAAGTGGTGTGCTAGCAGTGCCGGGAACGAGCCCCAAGCCAGGTGAATGGTGCGCTGAGTCAGCAGAACTTGGTTGGTATGCACAGCTACCGTGAGGGCCCTCTCCATGCATAGAAATGAGAGGGTAGAAAAAGCGCGGGTTGTTGAACCTTCCGCTAATGGTACCATAGTTATTTACGTGGTCTACTGCAGCCGTACATACTCCTCTGGGGCCAATTGGCCTATAGCTGCAGCACGAACCAGTGCGTATGGGTCTCCCAAGGAGGGTGAAGTCATGTTGACTTTACGTTTTCCTCTTAACAGCATTATGTAATGACACACTGAACGCTTCCAGTTTTTCTATAGCGTGGAAATAGGCCTGAAACTCTGTTCATAGTGGCGAAACTGCCGCACATGACACCAAGTTCCAGACGACTCAAACCTATAGTGAGATTTAGGTCTCTTATGAAATTGTCCCAGTTGATAACGCCTTTAGATAATCAAACCCTATATTACGATACCGTTATTTCAAATTAGTTGTTATCGATATCATTGTCGAAAAGTCCTCACTTTCCGCCAGTCGATTAGAATAACGACCTAGAGCACTCTGAGATCACATACCTCCGCCAAGTAAGGCAACGGTAACGAAAAATTCAAATTGGCTCTGAAACTATGATTTCTATGTATCAACTTCAAAATCTAATCATTTGTGCATTTTCATAGTATGAACAGCATCTGCAATTTTTTTGAAGATCCTTTCATAACTGTTTGAGTCATGCTGCTAACACACATTATAACAAATATAAGTTAAGCATTAAAACGAACCAACCGATCTGCACCAAAACTTCATTGTTTATATCTTTTAACATTACTGTACTAAGAACTCCTGCAAATTTCATAAAGATTCACTCGAAACTTTTTGAGTTATTGCGCAACAAACATTATAGCAAACACAACTCAGACGTAGAAAAGAATCAGCCGATCTGCACCAAAACTTAATCATCTATGTCTTTTAACATTACTCACAATTCCTGTAAGTTTCATAAAGATTCACTCAAAACTTTTTGAGTTATTGCGCTAACAAACAAAAAATCATACACAGCAACAAACATACGAACGAACAGATCATTACAAAAATTTGGTCATTTACACTTTTAAATATACCTAACAAGTCATATAAATTTCATAAATATCCGTCCGTAACTTTTTGAGTTATGGCATCGAGAAAAATGAGGCAGACATAGAACCAAATGAATGAACGGATCTACACCAAAAGTTAATCATCTGTTCCTCCTAACCAACCTAGCAATCCCTGTAAATTTGGTCAAATTTGTTCATAACTTTTTGAGTTATCTAGGTGACAGACAGACAGATAAACAGCCAAACAGACAGAGAGATAAACCCGACGAAAACATAACTTCCTTGGCGGAGGTAACTAGAACGCCTCGTAGCGTGAGACCATCACCCGCAGTGGGGGCAAATTCAACGCCGTCATTTTTCATGACCAGCATACTCTAGCATATTGGCATTTTTCGCATCGCTGTCAGCCTATCTGACTGTCTGAAAAAATTATTATTATGAATCATTTCCTTCTGCCTGTTTTCGAGTCGACAGACAACAAAATTCATCGCCGTCATTTTTGTGCACGGCTAATTCCAGTTTGTTTTGGTATCTTTTACATCCAAGTAAGCGCACCTGACTTCCTACAAAAATATGAACATTGCTCAACTCCTTCTACCTCTTCATGGGTGGACTTACAAATTCATGCCGTCATTTTTGATGGCCAGTTAACTCATATTTTTTACCATTTTTCACTTCTCTGACAACCCACCTGACTGCTTGAAAAAAATATACATACATATATATATATATATATTACGACTCAACTCCTTCTGTCTCATTTTGGGTAGACAGAAAACAAAATTCATCGCTGTCATCTTTTATGGTCTGCTAATTCCAGTTATTTGGCTTGGGTCTCATTCAGGTAAGCCCACCAGATTCTCTGCAAAAAATTCTGAACATTGCTCAACTCCATCTACCATCTACCACGGGCTCGCATACAAATATATGTATATACTTAAATCTTCAATGAAAACATAATCACCTCTCTCACTTCGTTCGCGGGTGATAACAAACAAAACAAAGGTAACCGTACCGTGATAATCGCCCTCGAAATTTTCAAAAATTATCAGTTCTTCACTATGGATTACGGTAAAGTCAGTTAGACCGCACTCCCCAAATGGAAAACTAACCAGCACCGGTTCGTGCTGCAGATAAATGCCCACGAGGTCCAACAATAATGCACGTCTGCAGTCGATCACAGATTACCAGAGCTAGGGCGTCGAAGATTAAAGGCTCACGTGACAAGTTTGGCTTGGTCAATTGACTGCAAGTGCCAGAAACTCAGACGTTGCAGTCCCAAGTATGACAAGCATTCAACTCTCTAGCAGGGAAACGAACACCAGGCCTAGAGAACGCAAGAACAGCACTCCACTACCCCGGGTCATGACACACCAATGGATATCTCTCAAGCAGTATTCTAGCACAGTCTGTCCATCACTGAGCAAGTCGCGGTCTCGACTGGTCAGCTGGAACGAGCTCAAAACCGCCCTGCAGTTCTTCACGGGTCATGTTTTTG
>LQNS02278089.1:7633495-7645495 GCA_001587735.2 Parhyale hawaiensis | reverse complement strand
AGTTCTGTCCATTCTCTATTAAGAGCTTCTAACTGATATTTTGTAATATATTCACTACAATATCACCGCAACCAAACGCTGCACTATCAACGAGTTAACTGTAGTCTGTTAACCGTGACACGGTTACGAGTTAGCGTGCACTGGCAGCATTGCTTGGCGGGGTTGTTTTGAACCAGTTTTGTACGAGTTCACAACGGGAATCACACTGCTTCACATTCAGCGCAATCAGAAGGAAGCTATGATGGTAGCACAGATTGGTTGCATAGTTTGATCTAGGTACTCGATACGATCATCTACAACAGAACAATTTTAAAATTGTTATATATGACAATGTTTAATTTACATATAATTAATAAATTTTTTCAAATCACCGCGAAAACAAAAAGTACCAGATTTTCGTAGCGGCGTACCAAATGTACTCCAGCATGAAAAAGTACCAGATCTGGTACTATAGTACCAGGTTTGGCAAGCCTGCTGTCAAATTGTCACTGCACTGCAAACAGCCAGACACGTACACGCGCACCGCGCGTACACGTCACCATCACTTACCATCACCGAGAATGTCCAGGGTTCAGACTAGTGCGCCCTGGACACTTCGGCAGTGAGAAAATCTTAGGCTTACCTCACGCCGAAGTGAGAACATTGTTACGCGCATCACTGCACAGTGAATCTTCGTGCATCGCAGGGCTTTCGTTCAAGAACCACGCGAGATGGGTGAATTTTTCGATATTTTTCCATTTTCGTAAAGCATTAAAGACCTCTGGCATACACAGAACGTTCTTGGGCAAGGTTAGAGAACCACCACCATGTATGCACTCTCAGCTGAATAGACAAATGCTATCTTGTATAGGACTGGTACAGTGCTGAAAGCAAACTTACAATTAGTGTGGGTATGATAACTGCGAAGAGGGTGAAGTCCAATGCCCGAGATAGCCGTTCGAAGCTTCTGCGAACATCACGTAAGCCAGATAGGGCGTTGAAAGCCGTTAGAAGAATCTGCACGAGGTAGGCGGTTAGAAGAATCTGCACGAGATAGGCGGTTAGAAGAATCTGCACGAGATAGGCGGTTAGAAGAATCTGCACGAGGTTAGCGGTTAGAAGAATCTGCACGAGGTATAATATCAAGTAAGGCCAATCTGACAGGCATATATACCGTAAACTGCTGATTTTGAAAATCATAAATCTTCAAAGCTTATCTGCTCGTCAGCTTTTTCGATGTGTTCATTCATCCACTCATCCGAATGTATTCCTATATGCCGTAGAAACGGCAGAAAAGTGGTGTATTTTGACTGTTTTCTGAGTTTTATTTCATTCCGAATTTTGAAGAGACATCCGTAAGTTGAATTGAAACATTGGCCGAGGAAGCTACAGCTAATATTTTTAATAACTTTTTCTCGTGTACACAAATTTTTTTTATAAGGACGCTACATTACATTCAGACGAGTGGATGAGTGAACAAGTTGAAAAGACTAATGAGTAGATCGGCCATTAGAATGTGTTCACCTCTGGCTGACGAACTTAGGACATCGAGGATCGACTTGCCTGCAACTTCAGACGTTATTCGTTTGAACAGCGATGCAAGCAATTAAGTATCAGAAGCCACCCGGTGACGTTGAGCCGGCTCAAAATTAAATTTTATGGAGTAAGATTTAGGTTTGCCAAGTCTGAAGATCAAACAATATAAGGATGAGGGCTTGATCAACGTCGGATTAAAGCCAGCGTACTCGCCTGAAGTTGCAGACAAGCCAAGCCTGTCTCGAAGTTTTCTTTCGCTTGCCAATAGAATGGGACCTAACTCCTTTTACAAGAAACGGTTTATAATCCGAGTCCGAGACACCCTTAACCCTTATTATTCCTAAGCTTAGTTAGTATGTCTCTGTCGAAATGTGCTTGCTTGTACCGCGTGACAATGTTAATTTAGGGCTCGTTCCAGTATCTCGTCAAAGTCGATGATCCAGCCCAAAAATCCTAGACTTTCAGACAAGAGAGCGGACTTTGCCTCTCTGAATCGTGTTGGAGGTGTTGCAAGCAACACAAATGCGCTTGGGACGAATGGAAATACTATTTTATAAAATATGGTTGAGCTACCAACCATATCGTAGGTAATTGATTGGAGGTTAAAGTTGACAACTGGAATTTTATGGAACGGGGCAAAGCTGAGGTACATGTCTGAGGCTTAATTCGGTCGGGTAGGTTTGACCAAGATTGGAACGAGGCAAAGCCAAGATACATGTCTGAGGCTTAATCCGGTCGGGTAGGTTTGACTTAGATTGGAACGAGGCAAAGCCAAGATACATGTCTGAGGCTTAATTCGGTCGGGTAGGTTTGACTTAGATTGGAACGAGGCAAAGCCAAGGTACATGTCTGAGGCTTAATTCGGTCAGGCAGGTTTGACTTAGATTGANNGTCGGGTAGGTTTGACTTAGATTGGAACGAGGCAAAGCCAAGGTACATGTCTGAGGCTTAATTCGGTCAGGCAGGTTTGACTTAGATTGACTATGATGAGCCAATCGAGCGGGTCTTAGCTCGAGATTTCTCTGTGGGTACGAACCTCTCAATAAGCGCTCTATTTATGGTAGTCAAACGGTGTGGTAGGTTGGTTACTAACTCGTCTCTTGCAAACTGGAGTCTAAAGCCTTGTAAATTATTATAGCTCTTGTTCGGCGAGCCATTTTTGGAAGATCTGCGGCTAAATACATGCCGGCCATCTGCAGGTCGAAATTTCGCTACAAAGGCCGGTGCCCGAGTTAGCTAACATGACCTAATATACATAGTTACTACAATATAAGTTATCTATATCATATGTATATGTAATTCAGCTTTCGGTTTGGCTAAAAACGAGTGTGTTTGTAAATATCATAGATTAATAGTTGCACTCAAACCTGGAAATATCCAGGAAGGCAGCTCACAGTCTGGTAAATTTTTCGAGTTAGATGAATACAGTAGGTATTTCGCGTCATATGAACGAAGGACTCATGCATAGAGGCAAGACCCATTGTATCCATAGCTCGAGAAAAGAAATGGTTAGACTGTGAGCAACTATCCTGAATATTTTCACGTGCGAGTTGAACTTTTAATCTGTGACATATTTACATCGGTTATTAAGTATTCATTGCGTGAAGATTAAGAGTTTCCATAAAAGAGGTAGGCATCATAAATTAATTTATCACTGTAGAGGAGCGGGACAGGCTACAGTGCTTCGCGTACTGCAGGCTTGTCGTTTATATTCTCTGTCAGCTCTTGCCTTGAGATCGCGCCTCGCTATGCATGAGTCCCGGGTTCGTATCCCGCAAACCACCTACTGTAAACATATTTGCAGTACCTATATCATTGATATAACTAAAAGGGCTGCAAAGATGCTGACTACCTTTGCAGTGTACGATTACTAGCCAGTACACCCGAGAGTAAAGCCTCTACAGAAGAGCTTCAGGGCGGGGACGGCTATTAAAACTAGAACCGGAGTAGCTCTGGTACTCACAGCTCGCGACCCAAATCAATTGACTGGCCTCGGCATGCAATGTAATAAATCAAACAGTTTTTTATGTGGTCCTCCAGTGAAGTTCATGAGGTTAACTGAGGCAGTGAAACACCTCTACCTCGATCTTTACTGACCAGAGAACACCACGCTCAAGGAGGTTTAATAGAAGGAGGGAACGAAAAACCACCGCAATGAAGCTAAACTTTTCAGCAAGGCTGAAGCCTGGTTGACAATTAAGGAGCATATATGTATGACAATAATATATTAAAATTTTTGAAAGCTTTTTGCTTTTTGGGTATTGCACCGCAAAAATATGCATATAGATTGCAGTGTGGGTGTGTGTGCAGGCGGGAATCGGCGAGCTCTGGGTCCTGTTCTATGGAAGTAGAGGGACTCTAATGTTGTGAGCTCGATTGGGTTAAAAGAGGTTATGATAGAGAAGTCATTCTTGCTGCATGGATAGTTGTTTTGCTCTGCATGTAAGCGGGGAGTTGAATGCGAGCGTTTAGCGAGTGGTAAGCTGTTTCGACTAGATACACCTAAATGTTTGTCAATACGGGCTTTGAAATGTCCAGTACTACCGATGTACGAGGCATTGATCACATTCAACTCACCGCCTGCATCCACACAGCAAGAATGACTGCTCTATCATACTCTTATAACATAATCGAACTCACAATATTAGAGTCCCTCTACATCCATAGAGCAAGACCCAACCTTAACATTATGACCTCAGTTGTACCCCTTCACACAATCCACAATTACTTCCACATCCGCTGATTGTACAGGCACTGACATGCATCCGGCCCCTCCAAGTAGCTTTGTTCATCCGCGTCTTAAACTTCCCCTGACAGCATCTAGGCTCCCCTGTATATTGGAAATAAATGACTACTTTTAGATTTCCCGTATGCATTTCTTTGTCTTTTTGAGTTCTGATGATGGGATATTAATAATCTCGAAACGTCAAATTTTATATGATTAGTCGACATTGTATTTGTTACTTGAGATTTGAAAAAGTACAATGTTAATATAAAAAAAACAGTTCTATATAAGATAACATTGAAACTTATAGACTGCGTAGCAGATTGATAGCGCTATCTAACTATTCTCTCAGCAATCTCAAAAAAACTCTGTTACAACAATAGGTTCATACGCAGGCCTACAATGAATTAGTTAGTGCATCATCACTTTACAATAAAGTCGAAAAGAAGAAATTTCAAGCATGAGGGTCTTTTTAAAAGTATTGCTTCTCACTTTTTAACTCAAAAAGTTGAAGAGCTTCGAAGCTGGAAGTGCATCATTAAAATGAGCGACCTTTTGTCCACCAAAATTTATTTTTCTATGTAGTCAGGCACCCCATTCTCAATGCACTTTCACCAGCGATGAACGAGAGCCATGATGCCTCGGTCGTAAAAGTTAGAACCTGCCGAGGCGGTCCATTTTTCGCAGGTGCTATTACGGCGTTGTTATTGGGGAAACGCTACCCACGTACGTAGTGTGTCCTTCGGAGGTCCGAACAAGTTAAGTCTGACGACGCCAGGCCGGAACAATACGGTGGGTGAGACAGCACCGTCCAGACGAATTTTGTTACATATTCCATGGTCTTCAAACTTGTGTGTGGCCCAACGTTGTCGTATAGCAAACCGAATGTTTCCCGTTTCTCTGGCTTCACACGGGCAATCCAGGCCCTCAGCTTTGTCACCGTATCAACATGACGGTCCGAGTTGACATCCGCCCCTGGTTTCAAGGAATCCAGGAGAAAGACGCTCTTCCTGCCCCAGAAGACGGCGCACATCACTTTGCCTGCAGATGCATGCGTCTTGAACTTCTTCTTTGCTTCTTCACTCACATCACAAATGTCACTCTGAAATCAGCGAACCCACCTCCTAACTGTACTGATATCAACTGCATTTGCTTCGTAAATGTTCACCAGGTGCTGGTGAATGCTGATTGGTGCAAATTTTTACTGCATGGAGGTATTCAATGATGCATCGCAACTTTTGATGCACGTCCATGACGGGGATTGCATTCTTAGAATGTCGCACCGCCAATATCGGCAACAGATTGACACGTTATGAGTGCTTAAGTTCACTCATCATAACAGTGCAATTTCAATTCCCTCGGATCTTTTCGGGCCTAATAAAAAGTAGGAAGCATTACTTTCGGAATGACCCTCGTACTATACTACAATACACAACCTACATCCTATACAATACTCTATCAAGCGCAAGCAAACCTATGCCGCAACTACTCTTATTATGCTACCAAAAAATTATTTACTCACAAGACAGAGTGTAGTGATCGGCTTCATAAAGATGTAATTTAGCGATTTGTTGACGTAATGCGAAGAGAAGTCAGGAGCTGGCGCCAGCAGGAGGTTATAATACCAAACGCTATAGCCGAAGACTGCAGACAGGGCAAGGTGGTACGCTGCACTCAGAGCCATGTTAGTCTATGCAGGTGGTCGCTTGCAATCTAAAATTGTACTTCACTTATGCTGTCCTGCCTGTTGATAGTTAAAATGAATATAACTCAAATAAATATAGGGGTCGACAGATTTCACTAAAACTTAACGCTTCGGGACGTATCACCCATCCGAAGAAGAGTAAAATATGAATTTAACAGAATCTAAAAGGAGTAGTTTTATTTCAACTAGACTGTGGTCGGACAAGGTTGACAGGGGGAGACCTAAAAGGCGAATGACCGTAGTACGCTTGGGTGGTCATTATATAGGGGTCTGTACAGTCGGACGATATGGGATCCGGAGTGAATAGACCATGTACAATCGGAGGAAAAACGTCAGTAATGGATCTTGACGAGTGGTATAGCTGTGGTCATTGTATTGAGGCTGGGTTTTGTTTTATGGTATATAGCGATTCTAGAGTTGTGAGTTCTATTGGGTAGAAAAAGTCGATGATAGAGAAGTCTTTCCTGCTAAGTGGATGTTTTTTTTTTGTTCTGCATAAAGACAAGGAGCTGAAAGTATAGGTTTTTGCAAGTGACAAACCTGTTACTTGATATACCTAAATGTTGGTCAACGTGGGCTTTGTAATGTTGTCCAGTGCTGCCGATGTACGAAGCAGAGCAGCTCTTGCTAGAAAATTTTGTTGACAACACTGGACAGAAGATTTATGGGAGGTTTGTCTTTGAATTTAAAATAACGATCCTAGGGTAAATGTGTTTTTGTAAGAGAACATTAAGTTTATGTGCAGGTAGGCTTCGGAGAGGAAAGTTTTCAAGGAGTTGACTTTATCGACGATGGTCTTGCTGTAGTATGGAAGCGAGTGGAAATGGTCTAATTTACGAACGATAGGTTTAGTAATACTAGGATCGAATAGTTTGTCAAGAAATAGTTTGCAGTACTGATCTAGAAGGTGGTGTGGGTAGCCCTCTTTTTTACAAAAGGTTCGAAGAAAATCTATTTGATTGGAAAATGCTAGATACGAGGAGGATAAATGATATGCCCTAAACAATAGTTTTTATAGCATTTTTTTTAAATTGATCGTTGCAGTGACTGAAGGAGCTAGTTACAAGGCCAGAAAATGTCGGCCTCCTGTAGACTATAGTGGTTTGTATTGAGTCATGCTTTGTGACTATAGGGTATCTAAAAATGCAATAGAATCATTAGATTGGTTTTGGGCAGTGAACTTCATGCCGGGATGGTTATTATTCAAATATTGTAGAAATAAGTCTGAATCAGCTGGGTCTTTGAAAATAAGGAAAGTGTCGTCTACATAGCGTTGATGGTGGATGGGTTTGAAACTACCCGGGCAGTCGCTGAGCCATATTTATTCGTGATGGCATAAAAAGACATTGGCTAGGGTGGGGCTGAGTGAGGAGCCCACGGAAACTCTGTCGATTTGTTTGTATAACCTGATATTGAAAATAAAAAAGAATCTTTGATGGCCAGATTCAGGAAATTTCTGAATGTAGGTTGGTCCATGTTGCGGAACTAGACAGTATTCTCAAAAATTTTATTTCGTTTAACGTCTATGGTTTCGCCAGTAGGTACATTGGGAAATCGGGAAGACAGTTAAAGCTGTATAGGTATATACAGGGTGTCCAGGAAAGATTTACCCATTTTTAAAATAGCCACAAAACATTTAATAATTGATAGAAATAACTTTTGATTTTATATTACGCTTTTCAGAACTCTTTTGAATGATTGTCCTTTGTTTCGCTAATTTGTAGACATTACTTCTACCAAAATGGCGTCTCAAGCAAAACGAGATCAAATTGTTGCCTTAAAAACAGCTGGTATCGCTAACAAGGACATCATAGAAGTGATAAAACAGCTCCATGTGTTGCATAAGACTGTATATAATGTCTGGAAACGTTATAATGATACTAATACAACCTCCAGCAAGAAAATTACAGGCCGCCCACGAACTGTTCGAACCAAAAAAGTGGTGAAAGCCATTCTGAAGCGAGTGAAGCGGAATCCTCGAAGAAGCATAAGGAAAACTGCTAAAGAGTTCGGGATTTCAAAATCTTCTATGCATATGGTGTTTAAAGATGATTGAGGGTTTAAGGCATACAAAAAGCAATTCAAGCAGCTACTTTCAGAGGCATCGAAGAAAAAACGACTTGATAGGGGGAAATTGATGTTGGAGGAACTCAAGGGGGCCACAGACACAGTTTTCATCTGTTCCGATGAAAAGATATTCACTGTGGAGGCTGCTCTTAATAAGCAGAATGATCGACTGTACGCAAGTGATGCTAAAGACTTGCCGGAGGGTAGTCGAAGTCATTTTCACCGAGTTAAACCTGCTGGGGTTATGGTTTGGGCCGCAGTTGCCTCCAATGGCTCCAAATCTCCTTTGGTCTTCATTCCTGAAGGAGTTTAGGTGAATAGCCAAGTTTACATGGAAATGTTGGAAACTAAAGTGTTGCCCTGGGTGTCGGAACAGTTTGGAAACAACTATGTATTCACCCAAGCCGGGGCACCCTCCCACACAACAAATGTGACTCAGCAATGGTGCAAGGACCATTTCAGTGGTTTTTGGGACAAGGATCGTTGGCCTCCATCAAGCCCAGATGTCAATCCAATGGACTTTGCTATTTGGTCGATCCTCGAAAGTGATGTTTCCGCTAAATCCTATCCAAATGTTGCAGCCCTGAAAGATGCCCTTGAGACTTCTTGTGCCGCGTTAGGTGACAAAGTAGTGCGGGATTCTTCTCTATCAGTTATTCATCGTCTTAAGCTACTGGTGAAGGCAAAGGGAAGTCATTTCGAAATATGAATGCTGCAATATGTTCTCTACAGATATGTAAATATCTATTCCAATTTTCATTTACCTATGTGCACTTAAACTTTATTAATTAAAAATTTTCTATGGGTAAATCTTTCCTGGACACCATGTATTCAGTGGTAGTTGAAGGATTTTGATTCCGTCTTTAAAGTCGTAAGAGTTACGCAATGTGTACTGATTAGCTATCAAATGTTCAAATAATGGAACGTGGAAATTAGCAATTGAGTAAGATAGGGTACTATATGCAGCTAAAATTGGTCGTAAAGGGATATTGGTTTTATGTACTTTGGGGAGACCGTATATGATTCCAGGTGAAGCGCCAGAGTTGTAGAGAGAGCAGCAAGTCGATTTAGTGATGATGTCTTGATCTAGCAACTTTTTCAGGATATAGATTTCATCTATGAAGTTGAGTGTAAGTTTGAAAGGGCAGGTATGTTTATGCCATCACGAATCAATATGGCTCAACGACTGTCCAACACTCGCAATGACATTCAAAGTTAGAATGCATTCTTCACGTAGTAATTTTTTTGTAATTGCTGTTTGGTGTTTACTAATAATTGTTTTGTTAGAACAATCATCGTTATTGTGTGAACGTATTTTAGTGCTTAGGGTCTCCTGTAGCAACACAGTGCATATTTTATCTATGGGACTGTGTACGTGGTGACCTCTGCACCGCTTCATTTACCACTATATACTGTAAAATGCAAATAGTGTAGGTAGCTGCACATTTTATTTATATTCTAAAATTATGTGAATTGTAACTTCACTTACAATGCCTAGTATTAGCATCATCTTAACGATATCCTTTTAATCAATTGTTCTAGAACGATTGTTCCCCAACTTATCTGTGCTTGGCACCCCTAAAAGACTTTTGCTGTGTGCTTTGGCCCCTAAGAAATAGAATAAAAAAACAAAGATAAATAACACATACAATGCCTAATTTTAGCATCATCTTAACGATATCCTTCTAACATTTGTTCTAGAACAATTCTCCCCCACCTTATCTTTACTTGACACCCCTGAAAAACTTTGGCTGTGTGCTTGGATCAGTACAAAATTAATAACTCATATGATGACGAAGAATTTAAATTATCTTAATTTACGCCACAATTTCAAGGTTATTTCTGAATGACGTTGAAATAATCTAAGGTTTCACTACCTTCCTTCACTTGAAAGCTCATCTCGCAGGTATGCGCCCACTCCCGGTTGGGAACTCTTGCTCTAGAATGATTGATTTCGCTGTTTTGGCAGAGCTGAACGGGCGCTGCACAAGAGCGACCTGAGCAAGCTCGACTGGAATATGTGCGAACTGGAAGAAGCGCAAAACTGAATAGACGCGAACTGAAATAAGCGCGAAACTGAATAGACGCGAACTGAAATAAACGCGAAACTGAATAGACGCGAACTGAAATAAGCGCGAAACTGAATAGACGCGAACTGAAATAAGCGCGAAACTGAATNAACGCGAAACTGAATAGACGCGAACTGAAATAAGCGCGAAACTGAATAGACGCGAACTGAAATAAACGCGAAACTGAATAGACGCGAACTGAAATAAGCGCGAAACTGAATAGACGCGAACTGAAATGAGCGCGAAACTGAATAGACGCGAACTGAAATAAGCGCGAAAATACTCAAGCGCAAAACACTTACAGAAGAACTGTTACCGGAAGGAGTAGGCGCGACTCGGAATTAACAAGCGCCTCATAGAATATGCGTGAAACTGAAGTGGCACGGACGCGTGAAACTGAACAGGAGGCTCAGCTGAGATATCATAGGAATAGGACCGCCATTGCAGTTCGGAAACGCGACACGAGTAGCTACTATAATTAGCTATCAGGCTAAAATAGTTGCACGGTATGCTGACGATCCACAAAAATAAAGCTCGATAGAAGTTTACTAATTTAAAACGTGTATGGGCGCTGATTCAGCGAGCTGTAACGTTTATGACGTATTTCAATTCGCGCTAATTCAATGTCGCGCTTATTCCAGTTCGCGCCAATTCCAGTCGCGTTCGTTCAGCTTGCTCTTGTTCAGTGTCGCGCCAGTTCAGTCGTCCCTTTCCTTTTTCCAATGTCCTGCCATATGCAACTTGGAAAGCATTGTCTGATTGCCCCTCTATGTTTTATAATATAACATATCAGTATAACACTTCTTGTATTCTATTAGTATTAAGAAAACAAATACCTCCACGCGTTGGAGATATGAATTATTTCATTATTATTATTATTAACCTAACTATACCTGACCTAGCCATACCTAACGTAACCATACCTAACCTAACCTTACCTAAACTAACCTAAATATTCGGCGCCCAACAAATGGGTGCCAAAAACATCGGCGCCAAGAAATCCCATTCCGTTTGAGCAAAGGGTTAAATTGTGTCTGCTGACTGCGGGCACCTTGCTATTTGGTGATAAATTTTGTGTGTCCGTAGTAGGGGGCAAATTTTTACTTGAATTCAATTATTATTATTATTCTCAAGTTATTCAAAAATATTAGAAAAACATAGCAGAATTCCTCAAGGCATAGGAGGCAACGAGGATAAGAAATCAAGAAGTGGGACGCGACGTTGCATTAAACAAAAGAAACCATACGGACATGATTATCAGTTCGGTGGAAATGACTAGAGAAGCACATTCAATTGTTTACTTCGTCTGACTTATTGAGATAAGCTAATGTTTGCTTTAACTTGCCTAAAAATCCATTCACAATCCGTTTTTTTATCGAGTGTCAGGCGTTAAGCACAAACCGAATATCCTTGCGAGCAGTACTGAATTTCGGATTGTTCTGAGGGAAACAGCGTGAGCTGTATGCTTGAAACTCTATATTCATGGTGGCTAAACCAACGCACCTGCCACCAAGTCCCTAACGAGTTAAACCTGACGAGATCTTGCTATCTTCATCAAAGTGTCCCAATTGATAACACCTTAAGATTATCTGATCCCTTCTTAGGATAACATTATATCTGATCAGTTCTTATCGAGATCATAACCTAAGAGATCACTCTTTCGACCAATCTGAACAATAACAGCCAAGCAAACGGAAGATAATCGTACAGTGATAATCGTACAGTCATGATCGTAATCGAAATTTTGAGACACTGTATGCTATGGGTTAGGGTAAGTTAGGGTAAAGTCTGTTTGACGGCACGCCCAACTGGAAAGTCAGCCAGCACTGCAGCCGTGCTCAAGGTCCAACAATAATGCACGGCTGCAGTCGATCACAGCTTCGCAGAACTATGGCCGTCGAAGACTACAGGCGCACTTG
>LQNS02278089.1:7598801-7608908 GCA_001587735.2 Parhyale hawaiensis | reverse complement strand
TGTCAAGTGCGCCTGTAGTCTTCGACGGCCATAGTTCTGCGAAGCTGTGATCGACTGCAGCCGTGCATTATTGTTGGACCTTGAGCACGGCTGCAGTGCTGGCTGACTTTCCAGTTGGGCGTGCCGTCAAACAGACTTTACCCTAACCCATAGCATACAGTGTCTCAAAATTTCGATTACGATCATGACTGTACGATTATCACTGTACGATTATCTTCCGTTTGCTTGGCTGTTATTGTTAAGATTAGTCGAAAGAGTGATCTCTTAGGTTATGATCTCGATAAGAGCTGATCAGATATAATGTTATCCTAAGAAGGGATAAGATCATCTTAAGGTGTTATCAATTGAGACACTTTGATGAAGATAGCAAGTTCTCGTCAGGTGTAACTCGTTAGGGACTTGGTGGCAGGTGCGTTGGCTTAGCCACCATGAATAGAGTTTCAAGCATACATCTTACACTGTTTCCCTCAGTACGATCCGAAATTTAGTCCTGATCGCAAGGATATTCGGTTTGTGCTTAACGCCTGACACTCGATAAAAAAAACGGATTGTGAATGGATTTTTAGGCAAGTTAAAGCAAACATTAGCTTATCTCATTAAGTCAGACGTAGTAAACAATTGAAAATGCTTCTCTAGTCATTTCCACCGAACTGATAATCATGTATGTGTGGTTTCTTTTTTTAATGCAACGTCGCGTCCTACTTCTTGATTTCTTATCCTCGTTGCCTCCTGTATCTTGAGGAGCTCTGCTATATTTTTCTAATATTTTTGAATAACTTGAGAATAATAATAATAATTGAATTCAAGTAAAAATTTGAGCCCTATTACGGACACACAAAATTTAACATCATATAGCAAGGTGCCCTACAGCCAGCAGGCACAATTTAACACTTTCTTAAAACGAAATAGGACTTTTTGGAGCCGATGTGATGGCACCGATTTTTTGGCGCCCATTTGTTTGGCGGCGCCGACTATTTTTTCGCCCAATATTTAGGTTAGCTTAGCTTAGGTAAGGTTAAGTTAGGTATGGTTAGGTTAGGTATTGCTAGGTCAGGCATGGTTAGGTTAATGATAATAATAATAATAACAATAATAAAATCATTTATTTCTCCAACGCGTGGAGGTATTTGTTTTCTTAATACTAATACAATAGATTAGATAGGCGGCAGTAGACGAACCAAAAGGCCCATTCCCAAAAAGACACCGGGATTTACACCCCGATCCTCTATGAGCTATTGCCATAACAACAACAAGTGCTATACTTATATGTTATATTATAAAACATAGAGGGGTAATCAGGCAATGCTTTCCAAGTTGCATACGGCAGGACGTTGGAAACAGGAAAGGGACGACTGAACTGGCGCGACGCTGAACAAGAGCAACCTGAACGAACGCGACTGGAATTGGCGCGAACTGGAATAAGCGCGACACTGAACAAGCGCGAATTGGAATAAGTGTGACACTGAATAAGCGCGAACTGGAAAAACCGCGACACTGAATAAGCGCGAAATGGAATAAGCGCGACACTGAATAAGCGCGAAATGGAAAAGTCCGAAACGTTGGAGGTTAGAGTTTCACGCTTATTCTATGAGGCGCTTGTTGATTCCGAACAAGCGCCTCATAGAATAAGCGTGAAACTGAACAGGCACGGACGCGTGACACTGAATAGGAGGCTCAGCTGAGATATCATAGGACACGAGTAGCTATTATAATTAGCTACCAGGCAAATAGTTGCAAGTTATGCTGACGATCCACACAAATAAAGCTCTATCAGGCTGTAAAGAGCGTACGGGAGGACTCACAAGAGGCGTCTTTTAGTGGCCACGCTCGTGATCAGAATCACCGTGATCATGATCATCGTGATCACTGAAAAGCACCAGAACGGTCAATATTTTTGCAAACAAACCAGAGACGCCATGACAATTTTCGAAAAATATATTTTTATCGTATTTTAACAGAAAATGGTAGGGAATTTATTTCTTATGAGCCTTTATTTATTTTGAAGCCAATGCATAACTGAACTAGCAGCATTTTAGGTATTTTGAACATACCCAGGCATAACTAAGGAAATTAAAATTCTAGAAGTCAATATTACAAACAATTATCACACCATAATTCAATTTATCCACAAATACAAGAAAACATCACGACCTTGCATATCAATTTTGAATTTTTACTTGTCCAACGGCTGGAATCACACTTTGATCACGCATGATTAGCCTGGAGAGGAAATCACGCTGCGATCAATTCTCATCACTGATCACGGTTGATTGCTATCAGAATTACGTCAAAATGCGGTCACAAAAACACGATTCATGCGCGATCAGGGGGGGGGGAGGGGGAATCATCCGCGCGGTGGCCACAAAAAGACGTCTTAGAAATAAGCATCAAAAAGTGACGTCATCATCGACGCATCTATGGGTGAGCAGCCTATTAGTATTTCTAACTAATTTAACCAGAAAAATTGTCCTAAATAGCAAAATTCATCTCTATAGCATAAATAAATTAAGAGAATATATACATACTAATTTAGCAATTATCTATAGAAAATTGTAGTGCATGCTGGTGGAAACTTTCACAGAACTAGCGCCGAATTTTGTCCCTTTTGGCGATTTGATTTAACTTTGTTTCTTAATTAAAGCCTTATTTACACTTCATATTCAGTTCACAGTGCTCTTCACAGAATATATTTATTCATCACCCACAAATATAAGCACCTGCCACCATTATAGCCAATTCTGTACGCGAGAGAAGCCACAGTGACAGTTCGCCTATTGCTCGAACATTCTGCACTTGACGACAACATTTTACGATATTTTGCAACTCAAGTAGCTAGCCAGTCATAAGCGGGAGTTTGAAAGAAATAAATCGAAAAAATACGATGATAGGTTCTAGAAAACAACATAGGAAGGTCCGATGTCCCACACCTAAAACACTTCGACTCGTCGATGTGATGTAAATTTGCTATGTGCGGTCACAGCTAAGTTTTATTTTAGTCCTGTTGAGTCGTCCCGTTGCATTCTTTTCTTCCTGAGCTCGATAGAAGTTTACTAATTTAAAACGTTTAAGGGCGCTGATTCAGCGACCTCTAACGTTTCGGACTTATTCTAACGTTTCGGACTTATTCTAACGTTTCGGACTTATTCCAAAGGTTTCGGACTTATTCTAACGTTTCGGACTTATTCTAACGTTTCGGACTTATTCTAACGTTTCGGACTTATTCTAACTCGCCATTATTCAGTGTCGCGCCCGTTCAGCTCTGCCAAAACAGCGAAATCAATCGTTCTAGAGCAGGAGTTCCCAACCAGGAGTGGTCGCATACCTGCGAGATGAGCTTTCAAGTCAAGGAAGGTAGTGAAACCTTAGATTAATTTCAACGTCATTCAGAAATAACCTTGAAATTGTGGCGTAAATTAAGATAATTTAAATTCTTCGTCATCATATGAGTTATTAATTTTGTTGGGATCCAAGCACACAGCCAAAGTTTTTTAAGGGTGCCAAGCATAGATAAAGTGGGGGAGAATTGTTCTAGAACAAATGTTCAAAGGATATCGTAAAGATTATGCTAAAATTAGGCATTGTATGTGTTATTTATCTTTGTTTTTTTTCTTTTTCTTAGGGGCCAAAGCATACAGCAAAAGTATTTTAGGGGTGCCAAGCACAGATAAGTTGGGGAACAATCATTCTAGAACAATTGATTAAAAGGATATCGTTAAGATGATGCTAATACTAGGCATTGTAGGTGAAGTTACAATTCACATAATCTTAGAATATAAATAAAATGTGCAACTACCTACACTATTTACATTTTACAGTATATCAGTATATAGTGGTAAATGAAGCGGTGCAGAGGTCACCACGTACACAGACCCGTAGATAAAATATGCACTGTGTTGCTACATGAGACCCTAAGCACTAAAATACGTTCACACAATAACGATGATTGTTCTAACAAAACAATTATTAGTAAACACCAAACAGCAACTACAAAAAATTACTACGTGAAAATAAATGCATTCTAACTTTGAATGTCATTGCGAGTGTTGGAAGATATTAGTGAGAAGAGACTAATAATTCTTAAAGATGGTATAATATTTTGCATCGATTATTTTGCATCAATCAGCTCGCCACAATAGGGCACATTTTTTCTACAGTAACTAAATAACAAGACTTTAAATAACAATAACTGATAACATTTACGCGTGAACACAAGCATGCACACTGTAGGAGTGAAATTCAACTCTAATCATTAAAGTAGTTTCAACTGGAATTCTGTGGACCGGTAAGTAGTCTCGTTAGTTCCGCATGGTGAGTCCCAATCTGGAGCCAGGCTGGTGGGCTTGGCTTGGAACGACTTTGACGGCCTTAGCGAAAGTGCCCTAAGTATTAGTTTTTAAGTTCACAGAAGTAGGGAAAACTAACGTAATTTGAGTTACAGTATAATAAATATTAAACTAAGGCTAATTTCATCAAGTAAATATAGGTAACATATCACATATTTCACTAAAACTTAACGTTTCGGGACGTATCCCCCCATCCTCAAAGGAGTATAATATGAAGTTAAAAGAATCTAAAGGGAGTAATTTTAGTTCAGCTTAACTAGGGTCGGACAGGTGTTAACAGGGGAGATCTAAAAGGCGAATGACCGTCGTACGTTTGGCGGGGGGGGGGGGAGGAAGTCCTATTGCATAAGGGTCTTTGCAGTCGGACGATATATGGGATGCGGATAGAACAGAGCATGTATAGTCGGAGGAAAAACGTCAATCGTGGATCGTGACGAGTGGTACAGCTGTGGTAATCAAGTTGAGCCTTGCTTTTGTTTTATGGATATATAGCGATTCTAGAGTTGTGAGTTCTATTGAGTAGGAAAAGTCGATGATAGAGAAGTCTTTCTTGCTAATTGGATGGTTGTTTTACTGTGCATGAAGACGGAGAGTTGAATGTGTAGGTTTTGCAAGTAGTAAACGTGTTCTGCTTGATGTACCTAAATGTCTGTCAACGCAGGCTTTGTAATGTTGTCCAGTGCTGCCGATGCACAAAGCAGAGCAGCTCTTGCAAGAAAATTTAAAGACAGCAGTGGACAGAATTTGTGGGAGGTTTGTCTTTGAATTTAAAATAGGATCCTATGGTAAAAGTGGTTTCGTAAGAGAACATGAAGTTTACGTGCGGGTAGGCTTCGGAGAGGAAAGTTTTCAGGGAGTTGACTTATCGACGGTTATTGTGCTGTAGTTCGGAAGGGAGTGAGAAAAGTCTAATTTACGAACGGTAGGTTTAGTTATACCGGGATCGAATAGTTTGTCAAGAAATTGTTTGTAGTAGTGTTCTGGAAGGGGTGTGAGTAGCAGTTATTCTTGAAAACTAATCCTAATCCTAATCTTGTCGGCCACAGTACCTTATGAGAAAAATAAATGAGTTTTTTTATTTATTTTTATTTATTTTAAAAAGGTTCGAAAGAAACTATATTTTATTGGAAAATGCTAGATATGAGGAGGATAAATGATACGCTTTAACCATTTAGTGCCTCAATAGAACATTACTTTTCGTAGGAAAAACACTACATGTAAAGTCATTATATGTGTACCGTACTCACTAAAGGGTTAAACAGTTGAGGTCATATAGTTTTTTTTTTTTTTAATTGAGCTCAGCAGTGACTGAAGGAGCTAGTTCCAAGGCCTGAAAATGTCGTCGTCCTCTAGACTCTAGTGGTTAGTACTGAGTCCTGCTTTGTGACTAGGCTATCTAAAAATGCAATAGAATCGCTTGATTGGTTTTTGGGAGTAAACTTTACGCTGGAATGTTTGCTATTTAAATATTGTAGAAATAAGTCTGAATCAGCTGGGTCTCTGAAAATAAAGAAAGTATCGTCTACATAGCGTTTATAGTGATGGGTTTGAAACTACTTGGACAGTCGTTGAGCCATATTGATTCGTGATGGCATAAACATACCGACCTTTTCAAACTTACACTCAACTTCATAGATGAAATCTATATCCTGAAAAAGTTGCTAGATCAAGACATCACTAAACCGACTTGCTGCTCTCTCTGCAACTCTGGTGCTTCACCTGGAATCATATACGGTCTCCCAAAAGTACATAAAACCAATATCCCTTTACGACCAATTTTAGCTGCATATAGTACCCTATCTTACTCAATTGCTAATTTCCACGTTCCTTTATTTGAACTTTTGATAGCTAATCAGTACACGTTGCGTAACTCTTATGACTTTAAAGACGGAATCAAAATCCTTCAACTACCACTGAATATATACCTATCCAGCTTTAACTGTCTTCCCGGTTTCCCAATATACCTACTGGCGAAACCATAGACGTTATACGCAATAAAATTTCTGAGAACACTGTCTCGTTCCGCAACATGGAGCAACCTACATTCAGAAATTTCCTGAATCTGGCCATTAAAGATTATTTTTTATTTTCAATAACAGGTTATACAAACAAATCGACAGAGTTTCCGTGGGCTCCTCACTCGGCCCCACCCTAGCCAATGTCTTTTTATGCCATCACGAATAAATATGGCTCAGCGACGGCCCGGGTAGTTTCAAACCCATCCACTATCAACGCTATGTAGACGACACTTTCCTTATTTTCAAAAACCCATCTGATTCAGACTTATTTCTACAATATTTGAATAATAAGCATCCCGGCATGAAGTTCACCGCCGAAAACTAAGCTAATGATTCTATTGCATATCTAGATACCCTATAGTCACAAAGCATGACTCAATACAAACAACTATAGTCCACAGGAAGCCGACATTTTAAGGCCTTGTAACTAGCTCCTTCAGTCACTGCCACGATCAATTTAAAATAAATGCTATAAAAACTATTGTTTAGGGCATATCATTTATCCTCCTCGTATCTAGCATTTTCCAATCAAATAGATTTTCTTCGAACCTTTTTTTTTAAAAAAGGGCTACCCACACCACCTTCTAGATCACTACTGCAAATTATTTCTTGACAAACTATTCGATCCTAGTATTGCTAAACCTATCGTTCGTAAATTAAACTATTTCCACTCCCTTCCATACTACAGCAAGAACATCGTCGATAAAGTCAACTCCTTAAAAACTTTCTTCTCCGAAGCCTACCAGCTCGTAAACTTCATGTTCTCTTACAAAAACACATTAACCCTAGTATCGTATTTTAAATTCAAAGACAAACCTATCACAAATCTTCTGTCTAGTGTTGTCAACAAAATTTTCTAGCAAGAGCTGCTCTGCTTCGTACATCGGCAGCACTGAACGACATTACAAAACCCGCGTTGACCCACATTTAGGTATATCAAGTAACAGGTTTGTCACTTGCAAAAACCTATACTTTCAGCTCCTTGTCTTCATGCAGAACAAAAAAAAAAGCATCCACTTAGCAGGAAAGACTTCTCTATCATCGACTTTTTCTACCCAATAGAACTCACAACTCTAGAATCGCTATATACCATAAAACAAAACCCAGCCTCAATACAAGACCACAGCTATACCACTCGTCAAGATCTATTACTGACGTTTTTCCTCCGACTGTACATGGTCTATTCACTCCGGATCCCATATCATTCGACTGTATAGACCCTTATATAAAGACCTCCCAAGCGTACTACGGTCATTCGGCTTTTAGGTCTCCCCCTGTCGACCTCTGTCCGACCACAGTTTAGTTGAAATGAAACTAATCCTTTTTGATTCTGTTAAATTCATATTTTACTCTTCTTCGGATGGGAGATACGTCCCGAAGCGTTAAGTTTTAGTGAAATCTGTCGACCCCTATATTTATTTTGAGTTATATTAATTTTGACTACCAACAGGCAGGACAGCATAAGTGAAGTACAATTTTAGATTGCAAGCGACAACCTACATAGACTAACATGGCTCTGAGTGCAGCGTACCACCTAGCCCTGTCTTCAGTCTTTGGCTATAGCGTTTGGTATTATAACCTCCTGCTGGCGCCAGCTCCTGACTTCTCCTCGCATTACGTCAACAAATCGCTAAATTACATCTTTATGAAGCCGATCACTACACTCTGTCTTGTGAGTAAATAGTTTTTTGGTAGCATAATAAGTGTAGTTGCGGCATAGGTATGCTTGCGCTTGATAGAGTATTGTATAGGATGTAGGTTGTGTAGTGTAGTATAGTACGAGGGTCATTCCGACAGAAATGCTTCCTACTTTTTATTAGGCCCGAAAAGATCCGAGGGGATTGCAATTGCACTGTTATGATGACTGAAATTAAGGACTCATAACTTGTCTATCTGTTGCCGATATTGGCGGTGCGACATTCTAAGAATGCAGTACATGTTTGTACTGTCGGTCATGCTGTATGTACCGTATACTTATTGGATGTAATTGTATGTAATGTTATTTAAGCAATCAGGTGAAATAGTATTAAGCCATGTAGATCTTTCCTCGGGAAGCAATTAACTACTGCATTTTCCATTTACCTTACTTTAAGTGAACAATCAGTAATGTAAATATTAGTAGAAACAATTATATCTTACTTTGCTTCTCGCGCGAGGGTGATTGTTAGGTAGCTCTATTGCGGAGACAGTCCAGTTAACTCGTTTGGTATGTGATGGCACTGAGCCATGTAGATTAGGTTGTGAATGTATAGCTGTAATATTTCTAATAAAGTGTTAATGTCGTATACCGCTCAAATATAAATGAATTTTGAATAAAAATAACTGAAAACACTAATGATTAGCAATATAAAGGGGTTGGGCACTATTTTTATAACTTAAAATGGGTTTCTGCCTAAATATATACAGAGATTCCAGGAGCCTAAGATCTGAAACATTGCAAACTGCTAGCTTTTTAAAATTGTCTAATCGAACAAGGGAGCCACAACATGCGGAAGCTTGTGGCTCCCTTGTTCGATTAGACAATTTTAAAAAGCTAGCAGTTTGCAATGTTTCAGATCTTAGGCTCCTGGAATCTCTGTATATATTTAGGCAGAAACCCATTTTAAATGATCAAAATAGTGCCCAACCCCTTCATATTGCTAATCATTAGTGTTTTCAGTTATTTTTATTCAAATTTCTAATAAATTAATGTACACACAATTTTTAATGTAATTGTAATATAATAATCCAAGAATACCTCCCGCCTGTGGAGAAATACATGTTAAATAAATAAATAAATAAATAAATGGTCAGCATCTTTGCAGCCCTTTTAGTTATATCAATGATATAGGTACTGTAAATATGTTTACAGTAGGTGGTTCGCGGAATACAAACCCGGAACTCATGCATAGCGAGGCGCGATCTCAAGGCAAGAGCTGACAGAGAATAAACGACAAGCCTGCAGTACGCGAAGCACTATAGCCTGTCCCGCTCCTCTACAGTTATAAATAAATTTATAATGCCTACCTCTTATATAGAAACTCATAATCTTCACGCAATGCATACTTAATAACCGATGTAAATATGTCACAGATTAATAGTTCAACTCGCACGTGAAAATATTCAGGATAGTTGCTCACAGTCTAACCATTTTTTTTTTAGCTATGGATACAATGGGTCTTGCCTATATGCTTGAGTCCTTGGTTCATATGACGTGAAATACCTACTGTATTCATCTAACTCGAAAAAATTACCAGACTGTGAGCTGCCTTCCTGGATATTTCTAGATTTGAGTGCAACTATTAATCTATGGTAAATATAAACAAACTCGTTTTTAGCCAAAACGAAAGCTGAATTACATATACATATGCTATAGATAACTTATATTGTAGTAACTATGTATATTAGGTCATGTTAGCTAACTCGGGCACCGGCCTTAGTAGCGAAATTTCGGCCTGCAGATGGCCGGCAAGTATTTGGCCGCAGATCTTCCAAAAATGGCTCACCGAACAAGAGCCATAATAATTTACAAGGCTTTAGACTCCAGTTTGCAAGAGACAAGTAAGTAACCAACCTACCACACCGTTTGACCTCCATAAATAGAGCGCTTGTTGAAAAGTTCGTACCCACAGAGAAATCTCGAGCTAAGACCCGCTCGATTGGCTCATCATAGTCAATCTAAGTCAAACCTGCCTGACCGAATTAAGCCTCAGACATGTACCTTGGCTTTGCCTCGTTCCAATCTAAGTCAAACCTACCCGACCGAA
>LQNS02278089.1:7553700-7563753 GCA_001587735.2 Parhyale hawaiensis | reverse complement strand
GGTGACAACATTTTGGACTAGTGGCAACTAATTTTGTGGCGACTGGCGACCTGATTACCCCGGCGACCAGCCCCCTTGACCCTCGTATGGCGACTCCTCTGCCACACTCTGGAATGTGGCTCAACCCAACACACAGTACACACTCTGCCTCTACCTTGAGTCTCATTAACCACCTGCCAGGAACAGCAGTCTTCCGGTGACGTTGGGAGCCCCATCGCGTATATCTACGAGGCACATTAGTAGGCCTATAGAAGGACAGTACATGGGTGGCAAGAAGAATTACTATCTATCCACACGCGAGTGTGGCACAAGAGGTGTCACACATGTTTGCGCACTGCAGGGACTGCAAGGAGGGATATATGATCATTATTAGTCTATACCATCCACAATATATGATACGCGACATGCAGAAAGCTGCAGGGAGTGATAATTATATCAGCGATGGTCTAAACATGACATGCGCAGACAGCTACAGGGAGTGATTGGGTAGAGGCATTAGTCTCCGATCACCTTTACACCCCTGCATTAAAAAACTGCTGCAAGACAAACCATTGATGCTAGAAAGATCAGCTAGGGCTCAAATTGTAGCCAAAGAAATGCTTAATATATCCTGCAAGTTGTAAATTTCAATTCCCCTAACTCAACGTTTGGGAATTTTTTAATTGAGAGAATTGCATGAAAATATGCCTATTTTTTCGGTATTATGAAAACTATTTCTCTCGGGAAATAATTTTTTTGAGGGGTTTGCTTGCATTGAAGTTGCAATATCAGTGTTTGACATCGTAGTACACATAGTGTATTCCGGCGCGGAGATGGCGAAAAATTTTGAATTCGTCCTAACCTAAATACTTACAGTACAATTTGGCTGCAACGTCACATCAATACATCCCTAAAGTGCACCTACCTGCCCTATAGAAATTAAGATTATATCTTGTATAGTTTGGTACTCATATGCAAAAAACTAAGATTTTGGATCCCCGCGAATCGGGGTGGAAATGGCAAACGGAAAGGGCGGAAATGGCGAACCACCAAAAAGCAGCAAATAAGGCGTGGACAAAGCTGAGCTATATACCATATAGAAGCCTATAATGTAGTCTAATCACCAACTAAGTTTTAAAACTGTAGCATGTTTCTAAGTATTTTAAGAAATATTTGATCACGACCCTGTGAAACAAAACACCCGATGAAAATTCATTTTCCCTAAAACCTGTTTACAATTTGGGATTTCTCAAATTCTAATGATGCTAGAATAGCAAAAGTTGGAGTTGGTAGCTGGTATATGCATGTTTATTTCCTGTGTATCTTGACTCTTTACCCCAATTCATGTACAAACTGTAGCACAAACATTGATTGCTATTTCACCCCTGGTTGTGATCGTAACACAGGGTCGAAATGATGAACATAAAGGCTCTGTATTTATGCTTATTTCATTGGCAAAACACCATATTTTACGATCATAACATTGTTTGTTACACATAACCCTGTAACGATTCAGGTTATTAATGTTTCATATCTATTTCAGAGAGATTTTTGAATGAGAGTCTTTGCTAACTAGCCATAATGGTGCGCTCTCATAAGGGAGAAGTAGATTGATTTTCAGATGATAAAAAATAGATATAATGTTGATAACATGCATCTATAAAGGGTTATCTGACCTTAACAATGTTATATGCATAAAAATATTAGGTTCTGCCAATGCAATAACCGTAAATACAGAGCCTCTACGTTCGCCATATCCACCCCTTGATACGATCACATCCCGGGGTGGAGATGGCAAACGATGTTTGTAATCCCGTACGTACATGAAGTGGGGTGAAGAGTGTATATACACAGGAAATAAACACACATATACCAGTTACCAACAGCCCAAGTTTCACTATTCTAGCATCATTAGAATTTGAGTAATCACAAATTGAAAAAATGGGGTGTCAGGAAAATGAATTTTTGTAAGGCATTTTTTCACAGTGTCTCAATCAAAAATTTTTTTTAAAATGCTTAGAAACATGCTAGAGTTTTGATACTTGGTTGGTTATTAGATAACATTATAGGCTTCCATATGATATATAGATCAGCTCTGTCCATGCCTTTTTCCCCCTGTTTTATCTTATCCTTTTGATTATTCGTAGTTTAGTGTGGTTCAAATAAAAAATTGAACATCCAAGCAAATGCTATAAACAATATAAGGAAACTAATGCTCATGAATGAAAGAACTAATGCTCATGAATGAAAGAAAACTGTTTGTGCAATCTTAGATAGATGTCTTGGGGCCCTACAATAAGGCTTTGTACATGAAAAAAACAATTGTAAGGAGTGGTGAACAATCAATTTTTTTCCTGTCTAAAAAAACTTCATCTGGGCAGAAAAATTGATGCAGTGGAAAGTGAAATGGTGCATACCACCATCTAGCTATATCATTCAATATGATGAGCTTCCACTTTGAGATATTATAGACTTTTTGTTGAAAAATTTAAAAATATGTGAAATTTCAATACTCAATAATAACTATTTTTGTGTCTTTTTTTATGTTAAAAAATATGTAAAGTTTCAGTGCTCAAAAAAATTATTTTTGTGTCTTCTTTTTTGTGCGGTAACATGGACATGACATCGGACAGCCTTTTGTAGGTACTTATTGGTATCGTATCCCTTTTGTACTGATTGGTATCGTGTGGGCAGGGGCGGGTGGAGTTAGCTCCCACAGGCAAGGCGCGTGTGGTGTGCCTACTAATCAAGCGACAGCCTGTCAATCATGCTGTCAACCTGTCAAGTGTCATCAATCACGCTCAAGCGAGAGCCGGCCAACGTGTCAATCATTAATCAAGGGAGAGCAGAAGTGACTCCATGAAATTAAATTTTATTAATACGTAGTCCACAAACAAATGTTATAATATAGGAAATATACATATACATACCGGGAAATTTAGATACCTACATACCAACCTGCCTGAAAACATCTTATATAGCTTCCTAGCAGTTTGTTTCCATTTTAGTAACCTTTTTAACCATTTTTTAGTATTATTATTATTGGACTGCGATTTTTCACCCCAACAGTGTAATGAAATCACCCCGTTTTATAGTGAAGTCCATCCTGGAATTTTCCGTTAATAACTTCAATACAAAAAACGTACCTTTCCACAAATTGACATGAACGTACCTTGAAACATCATATATAAGTGTGAAAAGTTTTAACTTCCAAGCCCCAGCCGTTTTTTAGTAATTTGAAAGTATGCAGAAAATGCGATGAATCACCCCTGTCACCGCTACCCTTACTGAATATAGAAACAGATTTGACAAATGCCACACAAAGGGAAATTGCATCAGACGTAAAATATAACTATATGTAAATACATTATTTATCGAAAGTAAGCAAATTATTATATGGTACCATTAACTCAGAATGTTGATATTTTATAAACCCTGACATAAGTAGCTACCTAATTCATTCTAACAGAAATTGCTTATTGTGTATCACGTCACTGTGAATGGCACCTAAGGTATCAGCTACAGTGGAACCCCGTTTTCCCGGACAGCACGGGGGTAGGCAATTCCGGGAAACTGAAATTTCCGGGAAAACGAGAAAATTTCAATTTCCGGAAAAACCCCGTTTTTCCGGACGTATGTCCGGCAAATTGAAACTATTTCCGGGATATTTTATGCCAGAAAAACCCCCGTTTGCCGCACATCGATGAACGAAAAGGAAACTACTGTGTGCAGACGCATACTGAACGAAAATGACGGTGGTTGCCCTTCCGATTATCGGGAGAGACGCTGCGCAATCGGCGAATTTTAGTATCTGCGCGTCACTTTCGGGAATTCTTCTGAAGGTCCGGAACTTCTGCCGGACTTTTCCGGGAAATGCCAAAGTTTTCCGGTATTCCGGCTTGGTTTCAGTTTCCCGGAACGTTCCGGGAATACCCCGGAAAAGTGAAAAAAGTCCGGGAAAACGAGAAGTCCGGGAAACCGGGTTCCGGGAAAACGGGGTTCCACTGTATCTGTGCGTGTCTCATGGGTATTGTTTAACTATTGTGTCAGTGTAAATTTCGCCTAAGGTAGGTATCAGCTGTCTGTGCGTGTTACGTTTCACTTGTGTATCATATTTCGCGTCTGTGTGAATGGCGCCGAGGTATCAGCTGTCTGTGTGTGTGAGTATCATGTAGAATGGATCTCTTCTTGTATATTTTCCTGAACTCTTGTTTATTAGTTATATAGAGGAAATATATATTTTTTTGTGTATCCTTTTCAGGTCATAGTTGTAGTTTATATTTGCCATGTAGGTACCAACTTGGGACAGCACTTACCGATTATCCAGAAAAAAATAGAGGTACAAAGAAAAACACGAGAAGCTATACAATATAAAACTTTAGATAAAATACTTCCGGTTAAGATATTCTTTAGAAGCTTCATACTCTTAATATAGGAAATGAGTTGCTCTTTCACGTGAAATAAGTCTCTTTCCTCACGAATGCTTGTTTAAGAGATATTGGCGTTCAAAATCTTCCTACTATGGTTCGCCAGTTCAAGAACTCCATCCCGCATGATGCTACGAAGAAAAATCAATGTATACACATCAAAAATTTCGATAAAATACTGTTGTTCAAGATATTCTTTTGAAGCTTCGTACTGTTATAGAAAAAGAGTTGCTCTTCTGTGTGCAATAAGTCTCTTTCCTCTAATGGCAATAGCTCATAGAGGCCGGGGTGTTAGTCCCGGTCTCTTTGGGAATGGGCCTCTTGGTTTGTCTTCTGCCGTCTATCTAATCTAATCTATAAGAATCCTAATCAGTCAATTGTCAAAGTAAATTGGCATTTTAAGACTACTATTTTTAGCAATATTTACCCAATCCTTGGGATCACTAGGTAGCTACCTACCTACCTACCAATATTCTCAGTGCATCTCTAGAAAAAGAAATAATTACTTTATAGCTAGGTCTATTTCTATTCTTTCTCTAGGATAATCAGGTGCTTCATTACATATATTTCAGATCAAATTTTGTGCAGTTATTCCTTAGTTGTGGTGCTCGAGTCTGCCATGACGAGTTACGATCAGCTTGATGATGATATTATTGTGCCCAATCGGGTGAGGAGGAGCCACTCATGCTGTGGGCTGCTAACTGTCACTCTTCTGCTGTTCTTAGTGACAGCAATCTCAGGAGTGGTTGTGTGGAAGGTGAGTTTAGTGACAGCAATCTCAGGAGTGGTAGTGGGAGAGGCGAGCTTAGTAACAGTAATCTCAAGAGTTGTTGTGCAGGAGGTAAGTTTCCAAAGACAGTCACTGTATTGTTATATATTCCATGCTTCCTTAGTTTTGACTCCTCCATGAAAAAATTTCTATACAAGTCTGAATAACTCATTGTGAAGCTACCTACCTACTACTGTATGTTGCTGCTGAAATGGCTGTTTTCAAATTGCACAGCACTTAGTGTTAGCTAGTTGCTAATTTGGCAATTATTACAGCTACATCTGATGGCAGAAATGAGTCATTGGCCTATATTATTACCTAATTATATTTATTTTGGTTTTTTTTATACCCATTGCAGCAACGTGCCATGCATGCCTGACTTCTGTGCTAAAGGTGCTGGGGTTGAATGACAACCCAGCCGGGTGGTGTTTGTGTCCTCCAGTATGCTGAGTTGGCAATTGCTTGGCAGCTATGCAGAGCTGCTTGGGAGTACTTACCTGACCAGGAATGGAAGGGTTGGGTCATTGAACCTTCCATTTCGGCGCCATAGTTCTTAGTGCCCTGTGGTCAGCTGCAGCTGTACTTACTCCTCTGGGGCCATTTGGTCTATTGCTATCTGCAGCATGAACCAGTGCATGTGGGTTTCCCAGTGGAGGGTGTTGTCAGAGTTGACTTTACCTCTACCTTTTCTTCGTAATCTGACGTGTGTATGGGTATCTTATCCCTATGCTGAGTAGCTAAGCCTATGCCTCAAATCTCCTACAGCATTGCTGGCTTTTTCAAAGTTAATAGTTTATGTAAACCATTAATTTTCTTCTAGTTGCAGTGATCTATCCATTGAATTAAGTAACTATGACTTAATTTTGTGACATTTGGGGAGCGTCTCACTTTTTAGGTAAAATTTTTATTTACAGTCCAATTTATCTGAAACATTGGGACTGTAGGCCTATGTAAAACGTGATTCTTAGACTATTTTGTTCGTATTATTTTTTTGATATTTTGGAAGTAAGCTACATAAAAATTTGAATTTTTGAAAAATATTTGATTTTGTTATATTTATAACTGTCAATTTTTTTTTATTTTCCTGGTAATTGGTTTTGCACATTATCAATGCAAGGCAAGCACCTTGATGGAGCAATTTTTCTCTATTTCCTTCTAGTTTTAAAGATATAGCTATTCAAATTTTATTCTTAAATTTTTTTGTAATATTTTAAAAGAAACTGGTCCAAATTTTTTAGATCACATATTAAAACTAGCTATGGCTCTATCACGAGTTAGGTGATGCATACCCTTTCATTTTCAAATGTGAATGGCGAAAATCGGATGAAAACTGTAACAGATATAGTCTAACAATTTGAAATATGTGCATGAAGCAAAAATAGAAGTACTGTATGAGAAGACAGGGGAGAATGATGTTCCCATTTTCTTTGAATAACTCGTTTTCTATGTGGTAAATGGGAAAAAGTACAGGAATCTTACCCACATTCTTATTCAATTTAATATAAATTCCAAGTTTTATTCAAATCGGCTCATAAATGGAGACATTTTTTTTTTTCAATTGTGTTCTCTAATTTCACCACCAGAAATATCATGCCATATGGTTCAAATTTTGGTGTTATATGTTTTTTTCGATTTGATTGAAATTTGGTACAGATGTGTAAAATTGGAAAAGAATGTGGGTTAGACTCCTGTACTTTTTTCCAATTTTTGGCATAGAAAATGAGTTATTGAAAGAAAACAGAAAAACCCTTTTCTTTGAATAACTCATTTTCTATGCAGAAATTGAGAAAAATACTGGAGTCTAACCCACTTTCTTCTCCGATTTTAGATATCTGTAGGTACCAAATTTCACTCAAATTGGTACGGGAACAAAAAAAAATTATTTTATATAAAAATTTCTCACTAAAGGGTTCAAAATTTGATTCTTTATTTATTCACCAATTTGAGTGGAACTTGGTACAGATATATAGAATTGAAAAAGAATGTGGGTTAGACTCATGTGCCTTTTCCTAATTTCAGCATAGAAAATGAGTTATTACAAGAAAATTGTTTTTCCTTTTTATTATAATAACTCATTTCCTGGGCCGAAAATGGGAAAAGTACACAAGTCTAACTCACATTTTTTCCGATTTTACATATCTGTGCCAAGTTTCATGAAGATCATGAAAATAATAACTTTTTGAAGTAAAATATGGACTTTTGAAAAAAGCCCCACCTCCCTGGACTCAGCCCCCTGTTCTACCTATCTAGGGTTGCACTGGCTGTGTAAAACTTTGCCTGTGTGTTTGTCTGATGTATAGCTACTGTTCTGTGAAAAGAAAATAAATATTGAAAATTTCATGATTCTCAGTGAGACGCTCCCCTTAAGCAATGCAACACCCTTACGCCATTGAGAATGTAGCTAATGTTAGTATTTTTGCAACTAGCCCTAGTAGCTACAGTGAATTATTCCATAATTGTGAGCTTTATTGTGCTGCAGGTGTGCTACCCAGCAGGACTGTGGAATGGTGTCTGGGTGGATGATGGAGCCACTACCCAGCATTATCCTCTTCCTCCACCATATGATGATGTAAGTCAGTGGTGCATACTTAGATAATCTATGACTAGGCAGCTACGGTGCTGATGCCTAAATTATAGTAGCTTTTTGTGTAGGCATGTAGCAGCCATCACAGTTGAATACCAACTTGTCTCTTTATAGTACCTATACATATAACTACGTATGTAATATGTAAATTGGAGAATCTTTTTGTTTTGAGTGTATGCCGTAAATTATGTCAGTAGTGTGTAGATCTGTTAGTTGTTGCTGCCAGCACTTGCTGTGCAATACCCTGCAAGTAGTAGCTAGCTACTTATCCTCTATCATCATTGTCATATATAATATGCAATTGTTGTATTAGCTATATACTGCCACTGTATTTTTAGTATGCAAGGTTTCTGTTGTTCAATAACTGGCTGTGTACTTCCTGCAAATCAAGTAGACTAGCCATATGTAGATCATTATATTCCTATTTTCTGTGTGTAAATTAGGCTTCTTTTGTTCATACTTTTGTTCACACTGTGGTTCCAGTTCAAGACTATCATGATTTTGCAATTATTCTTTTATTGCAGAAATCCTAATTTTGTACATAGGTAGGCCAGGTATGTTTACATATTGTCACTTATGATAAGCTTGTAACTATTTCTCTTTATGGTTCATTGTTTTGGCACAGTATCACATTTCTGTACGCAGTATGCAGCCATGGCACGGTACATAATTCACATCGTAGACTGGGCTGCTCTGGCCACTCTCTCCACACATGCAGCAATACCAAGCTACCCTTTTGTTAACGTCTTCAGCATCAGTGACGGCGAACGCATGAACTCGACTGGCATCCCCTACCTCTACCTCACTGCCCTTGAACTAAGTGTTTTTGATCTTGACGTGAGTGCAGCTACGGTTTACCTTTTCAGGATATCTTTGTTGAAAAGGAACACTTTCTCCTACAGTGTTGTTTCAGCTGTTAGTGATCATCACTCTAGCCATACATTACCATTGCGGCGTCCTTTCTTATGCAGCTTCGCTATTTGAATTGATTTCCTTAAAAAACACAATTAGGTAGATACTAAAGGTTCAGTGTAGCGCTGTAAAAATGCTCTCTCATCCTACTCACAGTGCTGAGAGTGTTGGTTTCGGGTGCAATTCCTTAAATAATGAACTGATCAACTGCACAGTGCAATTGGCTGAAATACCTACTGCGGTAACTTTTGGGGATTCCGAGAAATTTTTCCCCTTCTCATGGGGGCATAGAATGAGCCTTAAGGTTGGATTTGCTCCTCCTGTGTTATGAAAGTCACGCCCCATTGCACCCCAAATGGTTATGAGGTTTATGAGGCACCTTGCTGGGGGTGCTGCTGTGGACTGACAAGGTTGCTGTTTTATGCCTACTAAAGAATGGTGACAGCTCCTATTAGCTATATTAAAATGATGGTAGAAGAGGAGCTCTTGCAAAATTTTGAAACTCATTCTGACTAATACAGTGAAGCATTAGCGACAAGGTTGTAATTGCTCTGCAGTGTCAGGCTGTGAACAAGAAAGCAAGTGTATGATATGCAGTAAGGGACATGAAAACGTAGACTCCACTGAATCCATTGCATCACTGGTAATTAGTGTACCCAGATCTGCCCGCCGCAACATTGACCTTTAGCCTACTACTCAATAACTGCATGTATACATTTTTGTTTGTTGAGCAGAAAGACCCACGAGCGTCCCTGACGGCTTCACTGGCGCAGTCAAGCTACTGCAAGCAGCAGAAGTTGGATCCCCAAGACCCAGTGTGCGCCCATATCATCCTTACTGGCGAGGTTGTGAAGGTTAGTGAGACATTAGGGAAGCTACCTAGCGAAGGTAGATGGTGCAAGTCCGACCCTAGCTCCAGTTCCTGGTTACGACCACTGTCCAACTCAGACTTTTGCTTGTTTGACCTCAAAAATGTCCCACTTGCCCATTTGTTAGATAACGGCCTAGACAATGTTATAAAATCTGGTAAATTTTCCAGGTAGCTACCGTGTATACTTTTGGAAAACTACCTACCTACGGTAATGGTCAATATTAAACTCCTATATATAGCTACTTACCTTTGGGTAAGAGTGCAAATAGCTATAGAAGATATGTAATTACTGTAGCTAGTAGCTACCATAGAGTTGGGTTACCTTATTGGCCAAAATTCGAGGCATGCAGGAGTACGATTACCACAAACGACTCCGCTGTCTCCACTTGTATTAAATACAGCGCAGATTCGAACGATTTACAATCATATATGTTTGGAAAATTCTGGAACGTATCACTGTGAATGTGAATGAGCGGATTGTCGCCAGACACTCGGAAAGAACTGGAAGGAC
>LQNS02278089.1:7498836-7509689 GCA_001587735.2 Parhyale hawaiensis | reverse complement strand
TATACTTCGGTCGAGTTCACGTCATGGATAAGATTAACTATTTTGAAAATTTCCAGCTTCTGCGGTTGCCACCTAAACCCCTCCCCTAGCTCTGCCTTTGGGTCCCGTGACACAAAAGCCGAGTGTCTGGTTGAGTTGGCTGTGTTCTTTGCATCCTTGTGACTAATGCAGTATTGTAAGACTCTCTTTGTACCCCGTGGTGACTGTGCGTTCTCTTGTAGAGTGCGCGTCTCTTACTGCCCAGGGATTTTAGCTTGTTGCTATAAAGTATCTATCGTGTTCACGGAGTATTACAAGTTGGCCAAAGGACAAGTCATAGCCTAGTGTACAGCAAATACTGATAAATAACTACGAAAATTTAGCTTAGAATTAATGACTTAATCCTCACTAGTTACTTTGCACGCATATCCCGCTCCTCACCGCCTCATAAGTTCTCTCAGAGCAATGTCCTATTACATAGGTACTGTATTTCTTATTAATAACTTTACTCTTGCATGTAGTCTATTATACCTATATATATAGTGCTCGCTTCTACTCAAAATATTAACTGTTTTATCGCTGCTTTTCCACTAACTCCTAACATACGATGCTACTTGGTTCAGAAAGAGCTCGCGCGCTGGTGCCGCTTCGTTTGGATGATTATATGTACGTGAGACTGAAAAGGCATGCTTAACCTATGCACCCAACTTGTTAGGTGCAAAAACTTCGACGGTAGCCCAACTTGACTTATCCTAGCGTAAACAAACCTACTCCATACTTTAAAACATTCCTTGTGTTGCTTTTTACAACCGGCAGAGCAGCCGCTTCCAACGTGTACCGTATGTTTATCTGTCCTCCCACACCCAGGGGTGTTTTGCTCGGAATCATCACTTTCACAAAAGTCCCACTGACAACGACGTGACCGCTGGAAGTGTACTTATCCTTATCGCAATTACCCTCCTAAGGTATGCGAGAAGAGCATGTAAAGGCAGGCAAGCAGTTCAATAAATAGCCTACATAAGGTTATATACCGCTGCCAATCCACTGAGGTGGACTGCGTGTTTGAAACTTTCAGGCGTAGGTTCGTCTGTTCTAGCGACAGTGGCAAACATTCAATTACGCCTGCATGTAGCCCTTCCTCCGTTTCTAACCTGTTTTCTTCCATTGTGCTTCTTAGATCTCGAACATATATATGTACTAGCAAAGGTATTGTACTAATTGTATAGCTGTTGCTTATACTAACCTGAGACTCTCTGTTTATACTAACCTGAAATCCTCTGGATCTTGCTAAATTTAAATGGACCGATGTTACGCTGTGCCTTTGACGCGGCCGCAGAGTTTGATAAGTGATCCTATTTTTTATGTTCACCGACTAGTCATGTCACCAATATAGGACGGGTTGACAAGATGCAATGATCTTTTGTCCTCCGCACATTCTATCAAGCGTTAGAACCTTTTTGTTGCTTGTTCTGAACAATGCTATGTTGACCAATTGACATATAAGCTGGCGGTTATAAAGTATCGATGAGAGTAAAGTTTTGGGTATCTCTTTAAATTTTGTGTCAAGAGATAAAACAAAAAAATTTTTTTTGAACACCGTATCATTTAGATGCAATACGGGCTCTGAATGCGTTGGAAGAATATGGTGTGAACCCGTCTTTACTGCAGCGATTTTCTATAGACCAGCTATGGTAGTCGTTAGACGGTCATCCACTACTTTGATTATGCATTCCACCTACTATTCTTTTCATATAAAAGTATTTTTCAAACATGTTTGTTGTTACTCTTATATATATGTTCCAGCCAGTTAGACTTGGGTCCCATCGACACAAGCGATTTTTGCGGGTGACGTGTTGCCTGTGGCGGACAGCAGCGCACGGTGTGTCGCGCGATCTGGGTTGCGTCGGTGGGGACAGTAGATTGCTGTAGCAGATGCTGCACTGTTTTACGCTACACATTTATTGCATTGCAAGTCGTTTGTCGGCTCTGGCCTTATTAAGATACAAAGACGTGCACGGTTCCCTTTTCCCATAATATTTTCCAATCTATCTGTATATATACGTTCACTGCCAGCAAAATTTTATTCAAATTTCCATCGTTCAAAAATGAAGTAAAATTTCCAAAAATGGAATGCGAAAAATCTTTTCAAAAACCGGCAGAGCGCTGAAGTCTTGATAATATTATTTGCAGTAACGCGTTGCACGCCGTCGGCAGTGGACCTTGTACGTGAGTTGCGGGGGCCGTAAGGAACGTGTTGACCGGAGAAGGACCACCGTCCTTCTTGAAAGGCATAGCAAATTATGCCGTTCCTGCGAGGAACCGTAGTTTTTACTTGAAGGTTTAAATAACTTGCCACTTTTATGCAGTCTTTTACTAAGGTTCACACATTTCAGTTCCAGTTCTTTTATATTTATTGAACAGTTGAAGCCTCAGTTTCCACAATGGCGATCTAACAGAGAAACAAGGAACATATAGCATGACGACAGAAAGTAGGAACCAATGCGCCAAGTTGTGCCCGCAGAGGATCAACGCGCATGGAAACAGCAAGTCGGGAAAGAAGAGAAAGGCTAGAAGAAAGATTTCTGGTATGAAATCGGAAGCAAGCAAAGTGGGCACGAAAAACTTCACGAACGCGTGACTAAAGAAACCTTAAAGGTCTTAGGGCGACGCTCCCCATAACATGAGAAGGACGAACCAATCGATGGCCCATCCTATGCCCCTGAGCAGTCCCACTGTTTGATCCATGAACTCATTACGATTTGAAAATTAATTAAATGACTGCCTTTGTTGTGGAGAAGGAGGCTTGAACTGTTCAGTGAAATAATCCAAGGATTGCATGGAGTAAGTACACATGACGTACAACGAGTTCTCATGTAATAGATTAAAGCAAAAATATAATTTTTGATACCGGTATTTTTATCGGTTTGCGCTCATATTATTACTTTTACATTAGCATGAGCCAAATTACAGTGCTATGCTTTAACAAATAAGGACAATACTGAAAGTACATAGTTAGACCACTTGTAGGTCATATGTTTTATTTCATATAGCGTATAGAATGCAGTAAGTTCACGCTTGTTTCTTTATATATTTTTCGTGGGAAACTAATACTTTTAATTTTGTATTCTTTGTTTCATTAACCTCACGATTTTTACCGCCGGATGTCTGTTCATACGCGAAACTGCAAACCTTGAATCATTGTGGAGATGAAAGACTTTTTTTTTTTTTTTTTGAGAGAGAGAGAACACCAAACTACATTGACAGTTGCGTATGAGCTACTGAGCGAGGGGTCCCCTATTTGTCCACAATGACCTGTTACCATAGGGAAAATGCCTGATTAAGGGTATCCCCATTAGAAGCATGCGAGCCGCAAGAAAGGACTGCTCCGAGATGTAGGCTAAGTTGGACCACATTTAATTACGGTAATTTAGAAAGTGGCCAACACTCCAGTCCTTCCACTCTACAGCAGTGCGGAAATTAATTATGTAGGACAAGACCTAACACTACTGCTACTTACAAGCACAAATTTTACAAATTCCCAAGTGGAACTGTCACGAAAGGTAACGACAACAGCACTAAATTAAATTCAGGTACAGTCATTTAGAGTAACACTAACGCTACAACACCAAAATTGATCAGATCATTGCAACAGTTCGTGCCTGACTATGCAATTGTACACAGGATTTTCATTAGCTAACTTTTACCTTATGAGCGCTTAAATGAACACTGCATCGTTTAGGCGCAGTCATATTTTGCAGAATGGTGGCATTGCTTCTTCGAGTCAATATATTATTGATAGAAAGGTATTAGGTATTATAAGAAGATTTAAGCCTCCCTAAATAAGTACTAAGCTCTTCTAAGAGAGGAAAAGGAAGGGACATATAGTATGTCGACAGAAAAACAGGGAACCCATGCACGAAGGTGTTCNTCCCACACAGGATCAACGCGCATGGGAACAGCAAGTCGGGAAAGAAGAGGAAGAACAGACAACAGTAAGATCAGTAGGAGTATGAAAGTAGAAGGAAGCAAAGTGGGCAAGAAAGACAGACGTCCCGAAAGCCTAGCTAATGGCTAAGGTAACCTACTCAAACCCCCTGGGGGCGCTACTCCCCATAACATAGGATGGGCGTATTGATAGAAAACAAAAAGTTGTTAGTGCTTTGTTAAAACTCCAGCAAGTGGTGCAGGCAAGTTCGAGAGAAATGTGCGCAGTAAAACAGCAAATCAGGCAGGAGTCTGAGGAGTGTAAAACGCAAATCAGGCAGGAGTGTCGGCAACAATCTCATACTGCTACACAGTATATCCTATGAGCCTCCGCCGTCCGAATACAGTCACAACTGCTACAAGCGGTGCTGGTCACAACTACACATCTGAACTAGGTAGGTCTGTGGCCATTTGGACTAGGTGCTTGCAGCTGTCTCAGGTCTGTGCAGTAGGACAGCGCAAACATAAGAATACGTAGCTTAATAATAATAACTACCACGCGGTACGGTGCAAAAAATTATCAAAGCACAAAACTCCTCTACATTTCGAGCGTCGTCGCATCATTCTTCACATTACCTACAGTACAGGAGCCGCACATAACACATCAGCCCTAGCAAGCAAGTCACTACCCATCGACTTCCATAATTTCCTCGATGCTACTGCCAGCGGTGGAGCTGCTTGTGGCGGGCGATGCTTCACCTCTGATTTTATTCCAGTGGTCCACCCAGTTCTCCGGCCGCATGCCGCCACCATAGACCTGGAGTGTGGAGGGGAGGGGCGTTGTAAGGAAGCATCCCAAGGAGGGCAGTCTCTGCTGTCGCTTAGCCCCATCAGGGCTAGGTGGTGTTATCGAAGGAATATAATAGGACTATCAACCCTATTATTTATATTCATGGGTTTGTCTCGGTTTCCACTACAAAGGCGATATCACAGAGGAAGAAAGAAGAAGGGACATATAGTATGACGATAGATACGAGGAACCCATGCACGAGGGTGTTCTGAAACAGGATCAACGTGCATGGGAACAGCAAGTCGAGGAACAACAGATGGAAGAAAGATCAGCAGGAGTAAAAGAAGGGAAGGAAGCAAAGTGGGCACCAAAGAGAGATGTCCCGAAGGTCTAGCTAATGGCTACGGTAATCTTCAGGGTCCCCCTGGGGGCGCTGCTCCCCAAATATCAACCCTAGTAGCAATACCTATTATATCTAAGTCAAGAAGGCAATGGTGTTACCAGGGTTTGTCCGTTAGTTAGGAACATTACTTGAAAAGTTATGCACACGTTTAATCTACAGGAACTGTTGTGAAGGTCACAAGGAACACATGACCCCTCAAGGGGCAACGGATGGGTCATAGGGTTAAGTTAGTTTCGGTTCGTCCAGGCAACCCCAAAGGGCCCGTATAGGTTACCTAAGCCATTAGCTAGGCCTTTGGGACGTCTTTCTTTCGTGCCCACTTTGCTTCCTTCCCGATTTCGTACTCTTACTTGCTCATGCTTTATTCTGTTGTTCCTCTTCTTTCCCGATTTGCTGTTCCCATGCGCGTTGATCCTGTGAGGGAACACGTTCGTGCATGGGTTCCTCGTTTCTCTTGGCATACTGTATGTCCTTTGCACTTTTCTCTGTGATATCGTTCTGCTCGGAAACGGAGGCTAAAACTTCCTAACTATAACTAAGGAACACATGATTTATATTTTATGATCAGTTCGTCTGTTAGCAGCACAACTGACAAGTTATGGGCGGATTTTCACAAAATTTACAGGAACTGTAGGGAGTGTCGCGAGCCACAGACGATCACATTTTTCTAGGTGACGATGAGTCATTTCCTTCACCTGTCCGTCTACCATTCTATAGTTTAGGATGGCGTTGCTTGGCGGAGTCTGCGCATTCAGTGTGCAGCTCTAACTTTCATAGTGAATAGTGATAGCCACCGTTGCACAACAAAAACGACCCGGGAGAGAAACAATCAGGGGTACACAGAACGTCGATAACAATAATGTTTTAGCATATCGACATCATTTTCAAAATATTAATTATATAAGACGGCTCGCGACAGACGAACTAAAAGGCCTAAACTCAGGCAGGAGCCTAAACCCCTGCGCTGCTCAAGATTAAGCTGTATTGAATGAAAGAGACAGAAGTTATAACAAAAAAAAGCCGGCTGATAGGGTGAGGGTAGAATAAAGTGCAGCCACCTCTCATTCTCTACCATGTATTGCTTGCCTGGCCGTAAGTACCCAAGAATGCCTAACAATTGTGCCTTAGTTAGGTTTTTGTAGTCAGCAAATTCTAGCCTCCGTTTCCGAGTGGAGCGATGTCACAGAGGAAAGAGCAAGGGACACATACTATGCCGATAGAAACGGGGAACCCATGCACGAAGGTGTTCCCCCACAGGATCAACGCGTATGTGAACAGCAAGTCTAGAAAGAAGAGGAAGAACAGGATAAAAATATGAGCAAGTAGGAGTATGAAATAGGGAAGGAAGCAAAGTGGGCACGGAAAATAGACGTCCCTAAGGGCTGAGGAAACCTACACGAGCCCCCTGGGGTTGCCGGGCGAACCTAAACTAACCTAACCCTATAACATAGGAAGGGCCCAGGTGGGTCATAGCCAAGTGTAAAAAATCATGGTTCTGGTATACTTCGCGGCCTTCCGTAGTTAAGTTAGTTAAGAATATGTTAGGCTGGTTTGATTCAACTATATTAGGTAGCTACCACACTCGACTTACAGGCACACATATTATGGCTGAACCAAAGGCAAGCAGCATGCCGCGCTTCATACACCCGCACCAAACATTTTTTCACAGCGAGGCGAGAGAAGAGCAGCAGCCCAGCTCTGCCTGCACCACTTACTTTGCACACAAAGTCGAGAATCGTCCGTTTGCACACCTGCAGCTCCGCCCGCTCCCCCCAGAAATATTCCTTATGGGGCGGCTCCACATCCTTCTGGGTGACCACCTCAAGGTAGCACTGCTTCGTGAACTCCTGCGCAGAGGGAGCGGTTAGGGTACAGTTGAGTTCACTTTGGATTTCTAGTACCAAATGGTCTACAGTATGCTCTCAAGCGAGGAGCTGTTTGCCGACCCATTATGTAGGACGATACTTGCAATGTTGGCTAACAGTAACCGTAGCTACATCATCAGGTACTTAGGAAAGTAATCGTGGCTTTTGTGTGGCACTGTTTTAACAGAAAAATGCAAGAGCCCTCTGGGTAACCCGAGAGTACAGGTGAACTTCACGTAAGATAAGAAATGGAGACCGAAATATGTCTATCTTATAGGAAAGTCACCCTACGTTGTTTTTACTACAGACGTTAAATTAAAAGAAAACTGGCGATGAAGCACGGTATCGGAAATTATATCAACTTCAGAATATCTACATAGCTACTAGAATATCAAAGTTGTTCACCATTTCTGGGTTACCGGCGCTACATCGATGACTTCGCCACTCGCATATTGGTGCTGCAATCATGACCCTAGAAGTGAGTTATGGCGACACAAGGCACCGCTCAAAAACATCAATTACATAGGCCTATATAGAAAACACAAGGATCGTAAATAAGAGGGGCAAGTAAACGTCGTAGCCTTAAGAGTGTGTATAGAATTTTATTTACTTCGTGCATAGGGCGATGAACGTACAATAAATACTGATATCACTGTTAACTTAAGCTTACACAGCTCATCGATAAATGGCGCTCTCACTATTTTATTTAGCTATATACCAGTCATGACTACAACATGCCTCTGTATTGTTCTCAAGTCTCCATACCCACAATGTACCTACGCTGCAATGTAATGTGAAGAGTGAGGTAAAGACATAGAGCATGTGATGCTATAGTCTACTTGAAATCTAGGTAAGGCTAAGGTAACTAATGGTATCCCTCCACTTCAGGTACGACTCTCCCATAATATCGCATACCACCAGTAGATGAGCGGCTCTGATGACAATGACGGGACCCTTGGGTGCGTGATGCCCAAATATATGTATTGTGGCAGGGATAGGGCCCACCAAGACACACGTGAAACCCATGTACGAGGGTGTTCCCTGACAGAATCAACGATCAAAGTAAAAGTCGGAAAAGAAGAAGAAAAACATCACGAAAGCAACACCAGTAGAAGTATTATTATGTTGAGTAGTGTAAGCCTCCGTCTCCACAATAATGGCGATCCAACAGAGGAATAAGCAAGAAACATATAGTATGACGATGAAAATATGGGAAACCCATGCACGAAGGTGTTCCAACACAGGATCAACGCGCATGGGAACAACAAGGCAGGAAAGAAGAGGAAGATCAGAGTAAAGCATGAGCAAGTATGAGTATGAAAATGGAAGGAAGCAAAGTGGGCACGAAAGATAAGACGTCCCGAAGGCCTAGCTAATAGCTATGGTAACCTACACGAGCCCCCTGGAGTCGCCAAGTCCCAAAACATAAGATGGGCGAAGCTAACTAACCTAACCCTATGGCCCATACTATGCCCATGAGCGATATCACCATCATCACTCATCACCACCACCTTCTCACCTCTAACACCTTCTTGCAGTTCCCAAACACAGCGTGGCTCTCGGGATTCTCCACGTACACGCCCAGACATTTCAGGAATGAAAACAGCGTCACTGAAAATAATGCAACAATAACAGGTAACTATTACTACTGTAATGACAAATATCACTGGTAGCTATTAGCTGGTAGATTCGTAACGCTGAACTTGGAGCAAACAAAGCGAAGTAAAGAAGTCCCTGGCTGCTGCTGTACCTAACAAAGCTGTCACAAAGAATTTGATTCATGATCACAAATACAACATAAATCCAGACCGGAGCCCCGGTCATTTTGGCCATCCCGACAAGCCGGGTGCACCTACCACGGCCCAATCTCCCGGCCACTCTGGCCCCGGCTTTGCCAAAGTATCAGGCCCCATTGATCCGTATCCAGGAGCTACGCAAGGTTATCAAACTATGTAGCTGTAGACACTTTTGATGTCATTTCAATGAAATACCGTACCGTACGTCTTACAAATTTCTTCTCGTAAATGTCCTACAACATTATAGGTTAGCTACCTACTCTTAGTCACCAAATTTACTCATAATGAGCAAAATCCTAGTTCATTCCTTACCCCTCCTGTGAGCCTTTCATTTCTTCCCTCACTTGACTATAATTAATCATTGCCTTTGACTTCACTAACAAAAAAAAACTTTCTCTCAACTTCACAGAATCGTGTTCAAGTAATGGTAAGTTGACACTTCCACTGATCTCTCCGTCTACATACATTAGGAGAGTGTGACTAGAAATAGGTAGTAGTAAAGCATTGCTAATTATCGCTTCAGAAACGCTAGTCCAACTCGCTCCCATAACGCAAGATATCTGATATATAAAAGAGTGCAGCACTCAGTGGGCGCAGAGGATTGTCCCACAGATGATAGGAGTTAATTCTGCAGTGATAGGTGCCTACACAGCACTCTAATCCTATGAGGGGTAACAATTGTTATAGCTACTCTAAGACTTCACGAGACACTCACCCTCCTCAACGGCACCGCCCATCATAAATATGACGGTAAGGATAACGAAGAGAAGACCATCCTTGTCACTGCTTCCTGCCATGTCTGTTCCAGGCAGTAACTCGACTTCCCTGCTCGAGGCACATACAGTATATCTTTAGATATTTATCAAATAAATAATGGAGAACTGGAAACTTATTGTACATACATATTTTATCCACTTTGTGAACGTGCTGTAGATTTTTTAGTTGACGGTTTGCGTAATATATAATTACTAGAGCGTCCGTGCTGTCAAAAATGACAGCAAAGAACTTTTTATTGCCCCATTTTCATTCAACGCCAACTTTCCACTGGTGCTGCGCTGAAAAGCAATATTTTTTTTAGCCAGCAGTCGACATTGCTTCTAATAAATACTAAGCTCTGTAATCAAGATACTCGATGGTGCCATATAAGCTAACTCTTAAGTTGTTTCCTCAAGTGAAATGTTGTTGTGTTGAAAGAAGAATCCGAATTGGAGAAAATGATTGGCTGCCAAGAAACGCTCGTGTCCTGTACCCGCCTGCTGTCCGCTGGAGAATACCTCGGTAGTTCCGTTGGAAGGTCTTGGTTGGATGGCGAACTCACTAGGTAGCTAAGTTCTACTTGTCTAGATGCACCAGTACTGGCACGAAAACAAGGCCCAAAGCAAGAAGAAAGCAAAACTGTCTAATCTTACAAATTTTCCTCACAGCACGAGTTACAGCCAGATGCAAAATCCCCTGCAGGGGGGCACTAGGGTTGCCCTAAGGAAATAAGGGCCACTGACTTCTGAAAACAGCATATTGATAATGTCCCTCTCGGACAAATGAAACTTTGATAATGTCCCCCTCGGACAAATAAAACTTTGATAATGTCCCCCTCGGACAAATAAAACTTTGATAATGTCCCCCTCGGACAAATAAAACTTTGATAGTGTCCCCCTCGGACAAATAAAACTCTTCATCATCAGCCGCTGGAAATTCGGCGCATAGCTGAACTGGCCCCTCATGGTCTCTTGACCACCAAAAGGTTGAGGAATGAACCTGACCTATTGGGAGATACGTAAGGTGACTATTTTTGCTTCTAGTAAGTACAGACTGCAGCATTAGGGAACTACCAGAGCTGACCCACAGAAGGCAGACAACCAGGGTCGCGAAGTAAGTGCGACCCCGACCTCTGGGTCCAGCTGGGCAAATTATATATTTCCCATTTCAGCTCTTTAAACATCGCGGCTAACAGGACCCACCTGTCATCCTCGGTTTCCTCCCCATCAGTAGAGTCACTGATGGGACGGAGAACTGCGCTGTTGATGGGAGGAGCGAGTAAATTCACAAGTATGTAGCTCAGCTTCTGTTTTTCCAGCTCCACTATTTTGTAGCCATAT
>LQNS02278089.1:7456462-7466519 GCA_001587735.2 Parhyale hawaiensis | reverse complement strand
TTTCTATTCTTTTGTTTTCTCCACCCGCTGGGCTGGTTGCGTGGGGGTTTGTTAACCTCATGGAGTTTCTCCGTTCCTGCGTCGCCAGTCTGGTGTGATTTAATAATAATAATAATAACTAGAGAGAACTCTAAGAGCTCATACCTCCGCCAAGCAAGGCAACGGCAACGAAAAATTCAAATTTGTTCTGAAACCATGATTTTCTTTATAGCAACATCAAAATCTAATCATTTGTGCCTTCTGATAGTATTAACGATTCTCATAAATTTCATAAAGATCCATCCATAACTTTTTAAGTTGTTGTGCTAACGAGCATAAAATCAAATATAGCAACAAACGAACGAATAAACTGATCATCCTCAAAATTTGGTCATTTACTCTTCGTAATATACCTAACAACTCATGTAAATTTCAAGAAAATCCGTCTATACCTACCTTTTCGAGTACAGTAATGGCCTTAAAAAAAAGATAGGCATACAGAGAGACAAACAAACAAACAAACAAACACAAAGACATATGGACGAATTTTTTCCAATAGTTAATCATCTGCTACTGTTTAAATGCCTAAAAATCCCTGAACATGCCATTAAGATCCGTGCATAACTTTTTCAGTAATCTTTGTGACAGATAAGCACACAAGTAGACAGACAAGCACGACAAAACATAACCTTCTTCGCGGAGGTGCATAATACTAAAATCTGTGAAGATATTCTCTATCAGCCTGCGGACAAAAGAACTTTACTAATGTTTGGACACTCTGCGCAGCGTTCGTGGCCACTCGGTACGGTCTGGACCTGCGGGAGCGTGGCAAAGCTGCGGCCTACTCTGTACTACCCGTGGGGGCCGTCACCCAGCACCCTAAGGACCGCACCCTCAGCTCTGTGGGGTACTACTCCGTACTGGTGGCCAGGGCCGACAAGAGGTGAGTGCACGCTGAGGACGTTGTCCCTTCGACCACCTCCACCGTGATAATCCATTCTGATACCTATCAGAAAATTGTAACCATTTATCCGATGTCAACAGGTAGCTATACAGTGAGCGACTTGAGATGGTATCGGACCCTCGCCTTGAAACTTCAGATTGAGATTTGCCTCAACTTACCCGGAACTTCAAGCCTGTGCGGCGGATTCGCTAACTTGGATCGTGTTAATTGTAAACCTATTGCCCCGGAGACCACCTTAACTGGAAGGCTGCGGAGTAACTTGTGCTCCGATTAGATTCTCTTAGTTGTAGAAAGCGAATCGAATCAGCCTAAGTGAAAATAACAGCTTCTATTGGAACAATGGGGGCATTATGAAGTGAAGTTTCTCTTTACACCTTGCCGAAGGCTTAGAGCGCCTCTACCGAAATGAGACCACTCGTGCAGGACTTTTCGTCGTAATGACGTCATTGTTGCACCGGGACCGCAAAAGTGCACTACCTCAGACATGTATTGTAAAAGAGCTCGCGATTCAAACTCTGCTCTCAAAGTCGATTGAAGCCAAGAGCACTTAATTTGTCTGTTCCTGAAGTGTATATAGATAGGAACTTTTGCTTTGTGTTGCCGGTGTTAGAAGCAACCCGATTACGTGGAGCCGATTGAATTCTCCATTGTACGAAATAGATCGAGTTTCTGGAATTCTCATGGGTAACCAATGGAAAGTCAGCGCCTGAAATTCTGTGATGCAACGGGTCGAAACCAGCGCACCTGCCTGAACAAGTCGAACCTCGAAGGCTTAATTGTTGCGCCCTATCGAATGCGCCATTTGTGAACCGCACCTAATACGAACTACATTCAGCCTGTTCAGAACTTCGATCGTGAATCTCGACTCGCTCCTTTAGATACCTACAGTTTCAGGCGTTAATAGGTAGCTGGTTACTCTTGAGAGGAGTGATAACTCAATCTTACTTGACGAAGTTCGGGCTTTCTTCGATCTCGGGCTGTGCTGAGACATCCCTCAAATTTGCCTGCAACCGCTCCCCACATCCACCTCCACCGCTCCCCACATCCACCTCCAAATAATCATGGGTTATTATCGATATTTTACTAGAGACCAAAGCTCCATCCAAATGGGAGTGGGAATCACACGTTCAGGATTGAAAAAGCTCCTTTTAAATAAAATGCAATGAGAGTATTTTTGCACGATCTCAGTCACCCATAGCGATTCCAGGTGTCTAAAGATACATTGCAGTAATTGACACTATCCCTTGTATCTCGAAGCGCGCTAACATTCAGGTGTAATGATAACGCAAAGATAACTTGTGCTAACGTACTAGAGAAATTAGTAGATTTAGGCATACTTAACTCGGGTAGGAAAGAGTTTTTTGCACTGGAAAGATTATAATTAACTCGTAAATGTGGTACAGGAGACGCAGTCATTAGTAAACGAAGGCAGTATGCGTCTCTGATATTAAATACAGTAAACCTTCCGCACAACGGACATTCGCACAACGGACATCTCGGCACAACGGATTTTTTAATTTTAGTTCGAAAGGCCCCATCCGCACAACGGAAAAGTACGGTAAAAATCCGGAAAAACCATCAGCACAACGGACAAAACCCACGAAAGTCCGTAGTGATGATTAAATCTCGCTAGCACAACGGACATTAGGCCTATACGTTGTGTTTTTGTTTGCATTTGTAATGAATCCGGTGTGCCAGAGGGGTTGTCCAGAGGGGAAAGTCCTATATACGGATGGGATTGTTCGCTCGGCAGAGGGGATATATCCCTCCAGCACAACGGGCTCATCCGCACAACGACCAAGGCGTTCCCGCCCCTTCCCCAGATGTCCGTTGTGCGGAGGGTATGCTGTATATTTAAGTGAAATTTCGTTTTACAAAGAAGCTCTAAATATTTCCTGCAGAGATTGGGGAAGAATAAGAAAAAGATAATGCAACTAACGTCGAATCATATGGATTTAAGAAATGATGTATTAACATATGTTTTCCTCCTGCGGAAAACATATATACATATTTATACATATTATCATTAATTGGAAAGTAAACGATGCGATAAGCATTACTGTACACTTAACAAGTGTATGAACTTTGTGGCTGAGTGAATTATACACGAAATAGATGTAAACAAGACTTAGGTTTTCACGTGTCCCTCTAGAGCATAAAGTTCTGAAACAATTGAAAAATGTGGTGGATGGACAGAAAGTGACGAGCTAAGCAGTGCTCCATATTTTCAACCACATGTGCTAAATGTAGCGCTTATGTCTCAGTGATGGCAACATCAGCAACTTCCTGGACCTGCGGGGCAGCAAGTTGGCCATCAGCGAGCCTCAGTCCCTGAGCTCCGTGACCACTCTCCTCAACAAGCTTAAGGTCTCGGGGGAGAATGCTGCCTTCTTCTCCACAGTGCACAGTGAGTTGTACAGCTTCTGTACAGTCTACAGTGAGTGGTAGCACTAGTTATTCTTCGTAGTGCACAGTGAGTTGCACAGCTTCTGTACAATCTACAGTGAGTGGTAGCGCTATTTATTCTTCGTGATGCACAGTGAGTTGCACAGCTTCTGTACAGTCTACAGAGAGTGGTAGCGCTAGTTATTCTTCGTGGTGTTCAGTGAGTTGTGTAGTTCTCACTTCTAGACAGCCCACAGTGAGTGATACCATAGTTCTTCTTCACGGTGCACAATTGAGGCTTGCTATACTGTATTCCTACCATAGTCGTGTTGTATTAGCACGCTAAGGCAGGTAACCTACTGTATTGCCCGTCAATACACGGGGAGACGTGCTTGGTAGAAGCAACGCTGTTGCCGTGCTTGGGGTTTTGATGTTGTTGGCTGCTTCCGTGTGACGCGCTGATCTCGGTATTCTACCTTTTACTACCTCCATATTGTTACTTTGATGCTCCTCTCCAACGCATCGGCTGCCTGCCTCAATATCGACATCAAAATTATCAGCCCTGTGTCTGTGTGATTAACTATGAGCACCTCTGATGGCCGGCGAAGCCTTTGAAGCTTGACTAATTCGAAATGTCGGACAGATACTCTGGCTGCTACCCGCTAAGTCAATTTCCTAGTATTGACTTTTAATCGATTACTCTTGAGACCTTTGAAACTCAAACTTTTGCTAAGTGAAAAGGAGTTGCCAGTTGTCTTAGCCACAATGTTGCTGCCCGGCTCTCACATTATGGTTCACACTGGCGAAGTCTTGGCTATTGTAGGAGGTTTTCGAGAAGACCAAACCTCGAAGTTTTAATTTCACCGATCAAGCGACTCTGACTCAAATCTCTATATCGGTGACTGATTTTTTTTATGCAGACTATATATACTGCATATATCCAGAGCAAAGCTAACAGAGTTTGGTTTAAATTACAAAGTTTCAGTCGAGGTGAAAAAAAGAATAAGAGGGCGAGTGAGAATAAAATATTAATGCTTTATTCCATTAACAATGTAGGCAAATTGAACGCACCGGCAGAACTACCTATAGTACTATTTACTCCGTGGAATGTTCTATTTGAAATAATAACTAGTTCTGCTAGTTAATATAACTGAGTGAGTAAGTTGTGTATCCCTCTACAGCCCTGGGGAGCCACGAGGCGTGCCTGGACGCCCTGACGCAGCTAGCGCTGGAGGTGGCAGTGGTAGACAGCCTTGCCCTGCAGACGTACCTCCTGAGCCATCCTGCTGCTGAGGAGAAGCTGGAGGTCCTGTACGTGTGGGGACCTCACCCTCCTCACCCGCTGGTGGTCAACAAGCGACTGGATGGTAGGAAGCGCTGGTCAATATAAATAGGACAAAATTAACTTAAGCTAAGCCTTGCAGGCTTTACTTGCCCGGGACTTGAGGTGACAAGGACGTTGGCTTCGCCACTTTCAATTGAATTTCCGTTGTTAACCTCGAGTGGATTAGCGTTGACAGCGCCCAACGTTGATCCTGCTTCCTATAAGGGAAGTTTTGGCCGTTTCAAGAAAAATTGCAATTACTAGCACCTGCAGCACGATTTATAGTGACGAAACCAACGCTTCTGTCTGAAATCCCTGACAAGCTATGCCTATTCAGCATAGCTGAAATCGACTTTACCGTGCCAATCGAGGCCACCTAATTAGCTCACGACATTATCTGTGCGCTTTCGGTTTCACCACAGCTTCAGGGACGCGTGAAGTGCCGTGTATGTTGAAAATACTGAAATTTATGGCTAGTGTTTATACGACTCTCTTCTCTCTCTCCCCTCAGGGGGCATAGGATGAGCTATACGGTTAGGTTAGGTTCGGCCATCCTATGTTATGGGACGCGGTGACCCCAGGGGGCGCGCGTAGGTTACCTTAGCCATCAGCTCAGCCTTTGGGACGTCTATCTTTTGTGCCCACTTTGCTTCTTTCCACTTTCATGCTCCTAGTGATCTTACTGTTGTCTGTTCTTCCTCTTCTTTCCCGACTTGCTGTTCCCATGCGCGTTGATCCTGTGTGGGAACACTTTCGTGCATAGGTCCCCGTTATTCTATCGACATACTATATGTCCCTTCCTTTCCCTCTCCTAGAAGAGCTTAGTTCTTATTTAGGGAGGCTAAAATCTTCTTTTACTACTACTATTCTTCTTTCTGTTGCTGATGTACGAGTACTAATGGAGGCTTTCTCGTAGTGTAGCGCTAGTGTACATACGCAATACATTACGTCAGGATTATGGTATTTTATGCCATCATATTATGGGACGCTTCGACGGCGGTAGGTTGGGGGAAGCACTGTACGGGGAACGTAGATTTGGAGAATGTCAGGTGGGGGGGGGGGGATACTGGTTGAGAAATCATACATAAATTTATACGGAGGGAAAAGAGGAAAACTACTGCACGACGAAATGAGATTCTAAATTATATCGGTTTACCGCATCTGCTAGTTGGCGCGTATATCACACGACCATTTCGTACATGCATTATATGCCAAATTTATGACGAAACTGTAAAACGACCTTGGTGTCATTTGAACGCAAGATCGAAGGCTTATTACTCCTGCCCATGAGGATAGTTTGGTCCCTTATCATAGAGAACTAATCCTTCTAAAATTTTAGTATAAGTCTCACTCCTGAGGAATACTTTGTGGCATTTATGATAAAAGCTAATTACTTTTGATGCAGCTGGTACTCGCAAGAAGATACTGGACGCCTTCCTGGCCCTACAGCCCCAGTCCCCCACCGCAGGGGCGGTGCTGCAAAAGATCCGACCTTACGGGGTGCTGGGCTTCGGCTCCCCCACTGGCGAGCTCTACGACAACGCCTCCATCATGCTCGAGAACTGCCGCAAACTCTCGCTAGAGGTCACTTACTATTGATATCTCACCTTACTGCAGTGTTAGTGAAGCCTGTAATACTCAAAACATGTGAAGGAAATTCAGCGTTGCTGTTATAGTGAAGATATCGCATAGATTTGTACAATGGCATTTTTGACTATATATGTACGTAGTTAGCAAATGGCTACTGACAGTTTCCTAGCAGAATTCTTGGCGACCTCAAAATGTATAACCGGAAAAAAATTTTTAGGGTCAACAAGTGGTCTGCCAATAGTGTCAGAATTGCTATACAACAGTTTGTTAAAGACTTACAGCTACCCTGACCCAAAACTGTACGTCCAGTAAAGCAGCGTATCAATACAAGTATCAAACGGACTAGCAAAATTGTATTTTCGCATAAAGATGATATGCTCCCGATAGTCTGCTCAGCGCGCGCCAAGAAGTCCTAGAATATTCTATTACTAACATGAGGGAATATCAATAGTTGAACAGGTGTATTTACAGCTAAGAACAAATTTCTCCTTTGATCAAACAATTGCTTAATGTAGCAGTAATAGGACTTTTTACACGAAAGTTACATGGCTTGCTATACCTCATCATAGTTAATAATTATTATTACTCATATCTATATATTATTAAGTTTCGGCTGATGAGGGCCAAAACGTTCGTGTTTCTTTATTGATGATTACTCACGTTTTAATCTAATTACCAATCATTACGTGCAGTACAATCATTGACTCGATCCTGATTTCATTATTGGCCTCTAAATAAAAGTTACTGAATTTTTTACACATAAAAATATTCAAAATATATACGGTCCATTGTGAAACCATTGTTGTTGTTGATGGGTTAACTGTTGAGACTTGTATGACTTATATAAGTGTTTTCTGTGTGACACGCCACTCGATCATGTCTGTATGCAGAAGTATAGTTTTGAAACATAACTTATTGTCATTCGTGCAATATCTATTTATAAGTTTTCCGCTTCTCTCATAGTTTACATATATATAAGTTGTATAATTGCTGTTATTTTTCTATACTGTATTAAGTGCATTTATGAAGGGAAAAGCGAGGTGTGTGTGAGCCGTTCGAGTTTGTGACTCTCGCGTGATAAATTTCTTCGATCAAGTGTTTGCAAATTTGAAAATTAAATTTTCAAAATGTTTTAGTATAATGAAATCATATCGCTGTGAGTGAGCTGTATTTTGGAGGTCTTTGCCTGTCTTTGTTTTAGGAGTTCCGCTATACCGCCATATGAAACATTGAAAGCATGAACTGATTGCTCCTCTGTGGTTTTTGATGTAAGGATTGTGCCAGTTGTGCTAGTATTGAAAGACGAATGCCGTTATGCGTTGGAAAAATAAATGATCTATTTAGTCTACCCATTCGCCTGTCATAAACAGATGGGAAATACAGGCAACATTGGTCTTCCATGACACATACGTTTGCGTAAGAACATTTTGCGCTTAAAAAGATATACCATGTTTCCCCTCGTCCGTTTTCTTTTAGCGAAAGAAAACGGATGTAGAGTTCCTAAAAAGAGTACGCACTAGGGAAATGTGTTTACAACATTTTATATACGGAACTACTGTACTCGTTCTTTGTTACTTTCTTTTCCACTCGGTGCTGTTGGTGTCTCTACATCACAGGTAAAAAGAAAGAATGGGTAAGTGAATGCAGCTCCACTTGAACGTAGAATGTATCCGTGTTCTACTACATCAGGCTAACAGAGGCAATTTTCCTTACTAATTTAGCAAGCGATATTAATATTCTTTATCAAAAATGTATTATCTCGTACTATTGTTTGCTAGAATTAAATATTTATCGCGTGTTAAGAAATCTTGTTATTCTATTGGGTGTAAGATGAACAGCGACTGTGCGAAAATTTTCGATCGCATAATTGCGCTCGCTATTGCTGCTCACGTCTTATGTATTACATGCGACTATGATGCGTATTGCTATATCTAACATTTTTTCCAAACCTTTCCTTACTGACGGTATCTGAAAAGTTTGTCCGCATTTGCAAGACCAGTCAAAAAGCTTTGCTGTAATTTATTATGAGGAAATTCTAGTTCCTTTACAACAGTTTTTTAGTAGCCCCAGCAAACAATTTATTATTTATTATTATTATTATTATGAAAGTTTTCATATCTCAAAGTTAATACAATAGAAGCGAGCTCGATTCACCCATAACCGAGTTAATATACTGTACCTCTAGGAGCTGACATCTGCATGCAGCTTCATCGAATTGTAAATTGAGGCCTACCTCAAGTGTAACCGGTTTGTGATTGTCGCCACTGTAAATTGAACGCTCAAGATTTAAATGTTCCGAGACTCACTAACGCAAATGGGGTTAGATTAGTACGCTCACAATGAGGGATTAGAAGACTCAGAATTTCGCTGTTTACAGGTAATTTTTCTAGCGGGTGAAAGCCCGTCCAATGCCGGGCCCCACAATACAGTCGCATGCTCTACTTAAGAGTGGACTTTCAGCTGACTCATGGTCCCGATTACACAGTTGCAAGTTGGAAGTTAAGATCCCCTGGAAAGTACTCAATCTCAATTACCGGTCGTAAGTTGAGCGTCCAATTGCATAGTGTAGCTCCGGCATAGCAGGTGTTCATTTATTTTGTTGCCTACCCTCACTCCTTGATAATATATGCAAAGGGACCAGAAGTGTGATAAATATTTGTGCATGGCATATATGCTACTTTTGTGACTGTGATATTCATATATGATACGTCTTTATGTATGACATATGTATATAACACGTCACTATGTATGTATGAAATATGTATATAACACGTCTCTATGTATGTATGACATATATGACACGTCTTTATGTATGTACGACATGTCTGTTAGGGTACGTACGAATGTATGACGTCTCTGCAACATCTGGTGCGTGTAAGCTGAAGCGAGGCTCTCCGCTAACTCACAAGAAGTTATTTTACTAGCAGATGTATGAAATAACTAGTATATAATATCCGTAAATAAATATGCAATTTCTCTGCTGTTGTTTTCTACGCCTTGTATGTGTTGCTTGCATCTATGATATTAATTTTGAATGGATGTGAATACTTCTAAGGTCGCCTTGACTAACGTTTCCCATTATTATTTCTTTTCATCTTCAGGTATAGAAACCGGCGGCAGGAATCACTTGCAATTGAACGGCAGAAACCCATACTGGGCTACTCACATATTCTCTAGCCGTGCGTGTACTAATGTACTTAGCGAACTAAATACGCTATAGTGGCTTAACTTGAGCACAGGAGAACTAACGTAGATAAAACACTCTGTTTAAAACAATACTATTACTACGAGTAAGCAGCGTTTTTTTTTTGTTCTTATAGCGTTATCAAGCTCGAGCGCCGGTTGCACTATCGTCGTTCACGACGATTTTGCGTTCAAGTAAGTTTTCCTATGCGCGCCACCACTAAAATAAACACTACCTAGGCTAACCCAACCTACCCTTAGCTAACCTCCTTAATAAACTTTCTAACCTAACCTAACCTTACCTAAGGTAATTAACCTAACCTATGTTATGATATAATTATACACAAGAATACGTATGTACTAGGTCGTCTAATTTAATTGAGTAATTAATTACCGCGTGACTAATTGATTAATTAATTGCCGTGTCAAAGAAAAACAATACAAATAAGTATCTAAACTCTGTGGAATGCGAGCTGTAGGTAACCAATATGCTAGCCGCATGTGACTGTGGCTCGGGGAACACGCGGACGGGATTTCGGACCCACTCCCATAGTGAGGCTACATTGTGACGACGAAGCATTTAATTAGAAGAAAGTTGATGGGTCACTCGGCCCCAAAATTCACTTGGAATT
>LQNS02278089.1:7420545-7433357 GCA_001587735.2 Parhyale hawaiensis | reverse complement strand
TTTAACAAATAGACCTTATGATTTCCTGATTCTGTACGTTTTTTAAATGCATATATACGTATATACCACGTTAATTAGCTATATTTCAATCTGAATAAGATTAATGCTGACATCTGAATTTTCTTTGCTGCAATTTATCATAACATTGTATGTAATCCGAAGTTTGGACTGTGATCATCCTGTGCAGGTACCGATACTATGGAACAGACTATGTCTGTATGATGTGCAAAATATTTCCATTAAAAGTTGTTTGAGCCCGCAAAACAATGCATAGTTACCACCGACGCAAGGAGCTTCAAAAGAAGAGAAAGAAGCTCTTCGGCCCATTCGCAGATTCGCCATTGAGTCAACCAAATCTTTTATAGCTGTGAGATGCCTTCATGAATCTCATTGGTGGAAGTGACGGGGAAGCAGTGAGTTTCACAGGGGAGCAGCAGTAGACAAAGCGAGTTACTGATATGCGATTGGTGCATACTTGACTGGCTGCAGCTATGAGAGACTCTTTGCTGATAAGCGATTGGTACATACGCGACTGGCTGCAGACATAAGCGACTCTTGAGCTTCACGGACGAGGCTCCGGGCTCCCTCCTCTCTATAGAAGCTCCTTGCTCCGACGCTTGGTAGCCAGGATACATTTGGAAAGCACCAAGTTGAACGGTGTCCGAGCTGAACATTCGCTCATAAGTTGAGTTGTAGTTGCATTGTGTGGCCCGGAATCATACAGGATAGTTACTAATGGGTAAGTTGGAATATTTGATACCCAGGATTTATGTCTTCCAGGATTATTAAGAATATTGTCGTAGATTTTGGATTTATAGCCCAAGCTTTCGAACAGCTGTACGTTGATCGTCACGACGTCATGGGAACGAAGTTCTAAAACGCTGGAGCTTGTCAACGCCACGTTAGTATTCTCTTTATCAATGCAAAACAAACTAGAGAGCACTCTAAGAGCTCATACCTCCGCCAAGCAAGGTAACGGTAACGAAAAATTTTAATTGGCTTTGAAAACATGATTTTTTTGTATCAACCCCAAAATCTAATCATTTGTGCCTTTTGATAGTATTAACGATTCCTGTAGTTTTCATGAAGATCCGTTCATAACTTTTTGAGTTATGCAGCTAACAAACATTATGACAAACAAGTCAAACACACAAATAGATCAACCGATCTTCACCAAAATTCAATCATTTATGTCTTTTAACGTTACTAACAACTCCTGTAAATTTCATAAAGATCCATCCATAACATTTTAAGTTGTTGTGCTAAAATGCATAAAATCAAACATAGCAACAAACGAACGAACAGATCATACCTAAAATTTAGTCATTTACTTTTCGTAATATACCCAACAATTCATGTAAATTTCAATAAAGTCCGTCCATAACTTTTCGAGTCATGACCTTAAGAAAAAGTATAGGCAGACAGACAAACAAACAGATAGATGAACGGATTTTTACCGAAAGTTAATCATCTGTTACTGTTAACGTGCCCTAAAATCCCTGTAAATTTCGTTAAGATCTGTACATTACTTTTTGAGCAATCTTTGTGACAGATAAACACACAAACAGACAGACAAGCACGACAAAAACACAACCTCCTTGGCAAGGCAATTAATACTAAAATCTGGGAAAATATTCTTTATTATCCTGTGGACAAAAGAACGTTACTAATGTTTGGACACTCTGCGCAGCGTTCGTGGCCACGCGGTACGGTTTGGACCTGCGGGAGCGTGGCAAAGCTGCGGCCTACACCGTACTGCCCGTGGGGGCCATCACCCAGCACCCTAAGGACGCCACCCTCAGCTCTGTGGGGTACTACTCCGTACTGGTCGCCAGGGCCGACAAGAGGTGAGTGCACACTGAGGACGTTGTCCGTTCGACCACCTCCACCGTGATAATCTATTCTGATACCTATCAGAAAATTGTAACCATTTAGCCGATGTCAACAGGTATACAGTGAGCGACTTGAAATTGTTTCGGACACTCGCCTTGAAACTTCTGATTGGGATTTGCCTCAAATCAAATCAAAATCATGTATTTCTCCAATTCACCCGGAACTCTAAGCCTGTGCGGTGGATTCGCTAACTTGGATCGTGTTAATTGTAAACCAATTGCCCCGAAAACCATCTTAACTGGAAGGCTCCGGAGTTACTGGTGCTCCGATTAGATTCTCTTAGTTGTAGAAAGCGAATTGAATCAGCCTAAGTGTAAATAACAGCTTTAATTGGAACAATGGGGGTATTATCGTGCGAAGTTTCTCTTTACACCTTGCCGAAGGTTTAGAGCGTCTCTGCCGAAATTAGACTACTCTTGTACGACTTTCGTCGTAATGACGTCATTGTTGCACTGGGACCGCAAAAGTGAACTACCTCAGATATGTATTGTAAAAGAGCTTGCGATTCAAACTCTGCTCTCAAAGTCGATTGTTGAAGCCAAGAGCACTTAATTTGTCTTGTCCTGCAGTGTATATAGATAGGAACTTTAGCTTTGTGTTGCCGGTGTTAGAAGCAATCCGATTACGTTGAGCCGACTGAATTCTCCATTGTACGAAATAGATCGAGTTTCTGGAATTCTCAAGGGTAACTAATTTAAAGTTAGTGCCTGAAATTCTGTGATGCAACGGGTTGAAACCTGCGCACCTGCCTGAACATGTCGAACCTCGCAGGCTTAATTGTGCCGCATCTAATACGAACCGCACCTAATACGAAGCGCACCTAATACGAACCGCACCTAATACGAACCGCACCTAATACGAACTACATTCAGCGTGTTCAGAACTTCGATCGTGCATCATGACTCGCTCCTTTGGATACCTACATTTTTCAGGCGTTAATAGGTAGCCGGTTACTCTTGAGAGGAGTGATAACTCAATCTTACTTGACGAAGTTCGGGCTTTCTTCGGTCTCATGCTGTGCTGAAGCATCGCCCAAATTTGCCAGCAACCGCTCCCCGCATCCACCTCCAAATAATCATGGGTAATTATCGATATTTTACTAGAGACCAAAGCTCCATCCAAATGGGGGTGGGAATCACACGTTCAGGATTGAAAAAGCTCCTTTTAAATAAAATGCAATGGGATTAACTTTGCACGATCTCAGACACCCATAGCGGATTCCAGGTGTCTAAAGATATATTACAGTAATTGATGCTGTCCATTGTATCTCGAAGCGCGCTAACATTCAGGTGTAATGATAACGCAAAGATAGCCTGTGCCCGCCTGTTGCGTACAAACGTACTAGCAAAATGAGTAGATTTATATATATACTGTATACTTAACTCTAGTATAGGGAATAGCTTTTTGTACTGGAAAGATTAAAAATATTATTTATAATTAACTGGTAAATGTTGTACACGAGACACAGTCATTAATAAACGACCGCAGTATGCGTCTCTGAAATTAAATACAGTATAATTAAGTGAAACTTCTTGTTACAATGAAGCTTTAAATATTTCGGGGAAGAATAAAAAATATAATGCAGCTAATGTCGAATCATATGGATTTACTAAATGATGCATTAACATATGTTTTCTCCTTCTGCTTGTACAGTTCTGCTGGAGATACTCATAGTAGCAATTCCCTCATATTATCATTAATTGGAAAGTAAGCGATGCGATTAGCATTACTATACACTTAACAGGTGTATGAAGTTTGTGGCTAAGTGAATTATACACGGAATATATGTAAACAAGACTTAGGTTTTCACGCATCGCTCTAGGGCATAAAGTACAGAAAAATAGAAAAAAAATGTGGTGGATGGACAGAAAGTGGCGAGCTAAGCAGTGCTCCATATTTTCAACCACATGTGCTAAATGTAGCGATTATGTCTCAGTGATGGCAACATCAGCAACTTCCTGGACCTGCGGGGCAGCAAGTTGGCCATCAGCGAACCTCAGTCCCTGAGCTCCGTGACCACCCTCCTCAACAAGCTTAAGATCTCGGGGGAGAATGCTGCCTTCTTCTCCACAGTGCACAGTGAGTTGTACAGCTTCTGTACAGTCTTCGGTGCGTGGTAGCCCTAGTTATTCTTCGTGGTGCACAGTGAGTTGTGTAGTTCTCACTTCTCTACAGCCCACAGTGAGTGATACCATAGTTCTTCTTCACGGCGCCCAATTGAGGTGTGCTATATTTCTACCATAGTCGTGTTGTATCGGCACGCTAAGGCAGGTAACATACCCATATTGCCCGTCAGCGCTATCGTCGTTCACTACCGCTTTGTGTTCGTGTTTGTGTACGCAGATCGTGTGCGTGCGAGCCGCGTTTAAGTTGACGTGCCACGCTGCTCGTTGTATCGCTGATTAAGTTAGGTTATGTTAGGTTAGGTAACGTTAGGTAAAGTTAGGTAAGGTTAGAAAGGTTAGGTTGGGTTAGGTTAGGTAAGGTTAGGTTAGGTTAGAAAGTTGGGTTAGGAGGTTAGATTAGGTAAAGTTAGGTTAGGCTTGGTTAGGTTAGCTTAGGTAGTGCTTATTTTAGTTTTGGCGCTCGCAGGAAAGCTTACGTGAACGCAAAGTGGTCGTGAACGACAATAGGGTTGCCCGTCAATACACGGAGAGACGTGCTCGGTTGGAACAACGCTTCTTGCCGTGTTTGGGGTTTTGATGTTGTTGGCTGCTTCTGCGTCACGGACTGATCTCGGTAGTCTACCATTTACTACCTCCATATCAGGAAGCAAAGAATGGAACGGGAGGACTCAATAGGACTAGAATAAATCTTAGCCATGACCGCACGTAGCTAATTTACATCACATCGACTAGTCGAAGTATTCAAGTCTAGGACCGTAGACCTTCGTATGCTGTTTTCTTGAACATATCCCCGTGTTTTTTCAATTTGTTTCATTCAACCTCCCTCTCATGATTGGCCAGCTACTAACTTGAGCTGCAAAATGTCGTAAAATGTTGTCGCCAAGTAGGTCCAGAAAGTTTGAGCAATGGCCTACTGTTACTGTGGTTTCTCTCGCGTACATAATTAGCTATATTGGGGCTTATATTTGTTGGTAAGAAATTAATATGTTCTGTGAAGAGCAAAGTGAACTGAATATGAAGTGTAAATAAGGCTTTAATCAGGAAAAAGAAGTTAAATCAAGTCGCCAAAAGGGAACAAATTCGACGCTTGTGCTGTGACAGTTTCCACTAGTACGTATGCACTGTAATTTTCTATAAATACTTGCTAAATTAGTATATATTATCTTAATTTATTTATACGCTGGAGATGAATTTTGCAATGTTAGATGATTTTTTAGGTTAAATTAGTTAAAATACTCCTAGGCTGCTCAGCCATAGGTTTGTCGATGATGACGTCACTTTTCGGTGCTAATTTCTCGTGAGTCCTCCCGTTAGGCTCTTTGCTTCCTGCTCCATATTGTTACTTTGATGCTCCTCTCCAGCGCATCGGCTGCCTGCCTGCCTCAATATCGATAACAAATTATCAGCCCTGTGTCTGTGTCATTAACTATGAGCACCTTTGACTGCCCGGTGAAGCCTTTGAGGCTTGACTAATCCGAAATATCGGACAGATACACTAGTATTAATTTTTATTCGATTACTCTTGAGACCTTTGAAACTCAAACTTTAGCTCAGTGAAATGGAGTTGTCAGTTGTCTTGGCCACAATGTTGCTGCCCAGCTCTCACTATATGGTTCACACCGGCGGAGTCATGCCTATCGTACCTATGAGATTTCGAGAAGGCCAAACCTCGACGTTTTAATTTCACCGATCAAGCGACAGTGACTCTTATCTCTATATCGGTGACTGAGTTTTTTATAGCTACACACTATAGGTATAGGTATGCCGCGTATATCCAGAGCAAAGCTAACAGAGTTTGGTTTTAAATTACAAAATTTCAGTCGAAGTGAAAAAAAGAATAAGAGGGCAGTTGGGTATAAAATATTAATGCCTTATCCCTATAACAATGCAGTCAAATAGAACGCACCCGCAGAACTACCTATAGTACTATTTACTCCGTGGAATGTTCTATTTAGAATAATAACTAGTTCTGCTAGTTAATGTAGATGAGTAAGTAAGTTGTGTATCCCTCTACAGCCCTGGGGAGCCACGAGGCGTGTCTGGACGCCCTGACGCAGCTGGCACTGGAGGTGGCGGTGGTAGACAGCCTTGCCCTGCAGACGTACCTCCTGAACCATCCTGCTGCTGAGGAGAAGCTAGAGGTCCTGTACGTGTGGGGACCTCACCCTCCTCACCCGCTGGTGGTCAACAAGCGACTGGATGGTAAGTAGCGCTGGTCAATATAAATAGGACAAAATAACTTAAGCTAAGCCTTGCAGGCTTTACTTGTCCGGGACTTGAGGTGACAAGGACGATGGCTTCGCCCACTTTCAATTGAATTTCTGTTGTTAACCTCGAGTGGATTAGCGTTGGCAGCGCCCAACGTTGATCCTGCTTCCTATAAGTGAAGTTTTGGCCGTTTCAAGAAAAATTGCAATTACTAGCACCTGCAGCACGATTTATAGTGACGAAACCAACGCTTCTGTCCGAAATCCCTGACTAGTTATGCCTATTCAGCATAGCTGAAATCGACTTTACCGTGCCAATCGAGGCCACCTAATTAGCTCACGCACATTATCTGTGCGCTTTCGGTTTCACCACAGCTTCAGGGACGCGTGAAGTGCCGCGTGTGCTGAGAATATTGAAGTTATGGCTAGTGTTTATACGACTCTCTTCTCTCCCCCCCCCCCCTCAGAGGGCATAGGATGGGCTATAGGGTTAGGTTAGATTCGCCCATCCTATGTTATGGGACGCAGCGACCCCAGGGGGCGCGCGTAGGTTACCTTAGCCATTAGCTCAGCCTTTGGGACGTCTATCTTTTGTGCCCACTTGGCTTCTTTCCACTTTCATACTCCTACTGACCTTACTGTTGTCTGTTCTTCCTCTTCTTTCCCGACTTGCTGTTCCCATGCGCGTTGATCCTGTGTGAGAACACTTTCGTGCATGGGTGCCCGTTATTCTACCGACATACTATATGTCCCTTCTTTTCCCTCTCTTAGAAGAGCTTAGTTCTTATTTAGGGAGGCTAAAATCTTCTTCTACTACTCCTATTCTTCTCTCTGTTGCTGATGTACGAGTACTAATTCAGGCTTTCTCCTAGTGTAGCACTACTGTACATACGCAACATATTACGTCGGGATTATGGTATTTTATGCTATCATATTATGGGACGCTTAGACGGCGGTAGGTTAAGGGAAGCACTGTACGGGGAACCTACATTTGGAGAATGTCAGGTGGGTGAAATACTGGTCATGAAATTATAAATTTTTACGGAGGGAAGAGAAGAAAACTACTGCACGAGGGAATGAGATTGTAAATTATATCGGTTTACCGCATCTGCTAGTTGGCGCGTATATCACACGACCATTTCGTACATTATATGCCAAATTTATGACGAAACTGTAAAACGACGTTGGTGTCATTTGAATGCAAGATCGAAGGCTTAATACTCCTGCCCATGAGGATAGTTTGGTCCCTTATCACAGAGAACGAATCCTTCTAAAATTTTAATATAAGTGTCACTCCTGAGGAATACTTTGTGGCATTCATGATGAAAACTAATTAATTTTGATGCAGCTGGTACTCGCAAGAAGATACTGGACGCCTTCCTGGCCCTACAGCCCCAGTCTCCCACCGCAGGGGCGGTGCTGCAGAAGATTCAACCTTACGGGGTGCTGGGCTTCGGCTCCCCCACAGGCGAGCTCTACGACAACGCCTCCGTCATGCTCGAGAACTGCCGCAAACTCTCGCTAGACGTCACTTACTATTGATATGTCACCTTACTGCTGTGTTAGTGAAGCCTGTAATACTCGAAACATGTGAAGGAAATTCAGCGTTGCTGTTATAGTGAAGATATTGCATAGTTTTGTACAATGGCATTTTTGACTATATATGTTGTTAGAGAAAGGCTACTGCCATTGTTCTAGAAGAATTCTGGGCGACCTTAAAAGGTATACCCGGAAAAAAACTTTTAGGGTCAACAAGCGGTCTGCCAATAGTGTCAGAATTGTTATACAACAGTTTGTTAACGACTTACAACTACCCTCACCCGAAACTGGACGTCCAGTAAAGCAGTCGTGATCAATACAAGTATCAAACGGACGAGCAAAATTGTATTTTCGCATGAAGATGATATGCTCTCGATAGTCTGCTCAGCGCGCGCCAAGAAGTCATAGAATATTCTATTACTATCATTAGGGAATATGAATAGTTGAACAGGTGTATTTACAGCTGAGAACAAATTCCTCCTTTGATCAAACAATTGCTTAATGTAGCAGAAATAGGACTTTTTACACGAAAGTTACATGGCTTGCTATGCCTCATCATAGTTAATAATTATTATTACTCATCTATTATTAAGTTTCGGCTGATGAGGACCAAAACGTTCGTGTTTCTTTATTGATGATTACTCACGTTTTAATCTAATCACCATTCATTACTTGCTGTGCAATCATTGACTCGATTCTTGATTTCATTATTGGCCTCTTAATAAAAGTTACTGAATTTTTTACACATAAAAATATTCAAAATATATACAGTCCATTGTGAAACCATTGTTGTTGTTGATGGGTTAACTGTTGAGAATTGTATGACTTATATAAGTGTTTTCTGTGTAACACGCCACTCATGTCTGTATGCAGGAGTATAGCTTTGCAATATAATTTATTGTCATTCGTGCAATATCTATTTATAAGTTTTCCGTTTCTCTCATAGTTTACATATATATAAGCTGTATAATTGCTATTATTTTTCTATGCTGTATTTAAGAAGTGCATTTATGAAGGGAAGAGCGAGGTGTGTGTGAGCCGTTCGAGTTTGGGACTCTCGCGTGATAAATTTCTTTGATCAAGTGTTTACAAATTTGAAAATTGAATATATGAAAATGTTTTAGTATAATGAAATTATATCGCTGTGAGTGAGCTGTATTTTGGAGGTCTTTGCCTGTCTTTGTTTTAGGAGTTCCGCTATACCGCCATATGAAACATTGAAAGCATGAACTGATTGCTCCTCTATAGATTATGATAAAAGGATTGTGCCAGTTGTGGTAGTATTGAGAGACGAATACCGCTATGAGTTGGAAAAATTAACAGTCTATTTAGTCTACCCATCCGCCTGTCACAAACAGATGGGAAATACAGGCGGCATTGGTCTTCCATCACACATTTGCGTAAGAACATTTTGCGTGTGAAAAGATTGACCATGTTTCCCCACGTCCGTTTTCTTTTAGCGATAGAAAACGGATGTAGAGTTCCTAAGCAGAGTATGGACTAGGTAAATGTAAAATGTGTTTTCAACAATTTATATACGGAACTACTCGTGCTTTGTTATTTTCTTTTCCACTCGGTGCTTTTGGTGTCTCTTCATCACAAGTAAAAAGAAAGAGTGGGTAAGTGAATGCAGCTCCACTTGAACGAAGAATGTATTCGTGTTCCTCTACATCAGGTTAACAGAAGCAAGTTTCCTTACCTATTTAGCAAGCGATATTAATATTCTTTATCAAAAATGTATTATCTCGTACTATTGTTTGCTAGAATTAAATATTTATCGCGTGTTAAGAAATCTTGTTATTAGATTGGGTGTAAGATGAACAACGACTGTGCGAAAATTTTCGATGGCATAATTGCGCTCGTTATTACTGCTCACGTGTTCGCTGGTATGTATTACATGCGACTATGATGCGTATTGCTATATCTAACATTTTTTCCAAACCTTTCCTTACTGACAGTATCTGAAAAGTTTGTCCGCATTTGCAAGACCAGTCAAAAAGCTTTGCTGTAATTTATTATGAGGAAATTCTTGTTTTTCTACAACAGTTTTTTAGTAGCCCCAGCAAACAATTTATTATTACTATGAAAGTTTTCACATATCAAAGTTAATACAATAGAAGCGAGCTCGATTCACCCATAACCGAGTTAATATACTGTACCTCTAAGAGCCGATATCTGTATGAAGCTTCATCTAATTGAAAATTGAGGCTCTCCTCAAGTGTAACCGGTTTGTGATTGTCACCATTTTAAATTGAACGCTCAAGATTTAAATGTTCCGAGACACACCAAAGCCAATAGGGTTAGATTAGTACGCTCACAATGAGCGATTGGAAGACTCAGAATCTCGCTGTCTGCAGGTCATTTTTCTAGCGGGCCCCACAATACAATCGCATGCTCAACTTAGGAGCGGACTTTCAGCCGACTTATCGTCCCGATTACACAGTTGCAAGTTGGAAGCTATGATCCCCTGGAAAGTACTCGATCTGAACGACCGGTCGTAAGTTGAGCGTCCAATTGCATAGTGTAGCTCTGGCATAGCAGGTGTGCATTTATTTTATTGCCTAGCCTCACTCCTTGATAATATATTGAAAGGGACCAGAAGTGTAATAAATATTTATGCATGGCATATATGTTGCATTTGTGACTGTGATATACATATATGACATATATGTATGAAATATGTCTATAACACGTCTTTATGTATGTATGACATATATGACACGTCTTCATGTGTGTACGACATGTCTGTACGAGGGTACGTACGAATGTATGACGTCTCTGCAACATCTGGTGCGGTCACAGACTACGTAGGTAAGTTTAGCGGGGCTCTCCGCTAACACACAAGAAGTTAGTTTACTAGCCCATGTATGAAATATCTAGCATATAATATCAATAAATAAATATGCAATTTCTCTGCTGTTGTTTGCTGCGCCTTGTATGTGTTGCTTCATACTTAAATATCTGCTTCATTGGAGTGCTGAAATTTTGGCCTCTGAAGCGAAATCTGCTCTCTCAGGGAAAGGCAGTAAGCTAGAAGAAATAATTGTCTACTACCCTTGAAATATTTGTTTACTGCCCGTCGCGAGTGCTCCGTTGATCATCTGCCGTATTTATGCGTTGTGACCCGAAAGAAAAAAGTTATAGATTCGGACTCCAGAAGCTGCATACATATTGTTCAGATTTCAAGAAGTGTTTCAAGCAAAAGTGCATTCAGATAAAGGGAAAAAGGATGCAACCATCGCCATCTTCTGCAACCTGGTCATCGATCTGTACAAATTCTGCAACCTGGCCTATTTTTCACCTATCTATTCCCTTGAGAGCGGATATGAAATAAATAAATAAACAAATAAAGAACACCAAGCGTTTTATTATATATATAAGGGTTTATCGCTGACAGCGATAGACGCTGCGGGTTTGTGCCTTTGCTTTTTTGATCAAATTCCTCGTCCTCTTCATACCCGTAGTAGCAGCGAACGTTACGTGTTGCATAGTAGTGCCGATGGTTCTAACATCGATTCCCATGCTAGGCACGGTCTATCACATGGGCGCTTGGCGAGCTAAATCAGCAAGTTTGATTTGTGTGCATAGCTATCTGGGGGGCGCCTACCTTAGAGTAGGGGGGTGGTGGGTAGTTGAACCTTCCGTTTCAGCGCCATAGTTCCAGCAACCCGTCGTCTGCTGCAGCTGCGCTTACCCATCTGGGGCTAGTTGGCCTAAGTCTGGGCACGAACCAGTGCGTATGGGTTTTCCCATATGAGAGGGTGCAGTCAAAGTTGACTTTATCTCTAGGCTTTCGGTCAGGTAATCCTAATCCAATTACTTGAGGCTGTAAGGTCAGCGATCCTTTCAGTACGAGCTCGCACGTCATTTATATCAACGCATTCGATCGCTCATCCACTTGACTGACTGTGTTACTGTGCCCTAGAAATGACAGAAATTGCTCTGTGTAAGTCGATCTTAGTTCATTCCAAATTTGAAGAGATATCCGAAACTTCAATAGTGACACTTGAAGAGAAAACTGATATGACGTTTGAAAAAATATATATATATATCGTAATAAATTTTTATGGCAACGATGTTACAGACATTCATAAAAGTGGATGAGTGGACGCGTAGAGATGTGGGAGGTGTGAATTCTGCCTGTGTCTGTTTGAGCAATAAAGATTTATTCGTTAGTTGAGCTGCAAGTTGGTTTTTCTTGAGTTTAAGGTCTTCTAATTGAACGGTGGACTGGTCTCTGGCCGCAGATTTAAAAAAAAAAAATATGTTGTAGAAGTTAGAACAAGGATCGCGAGAATTAGAGAGGCAGCAGACAGCTTGCTCTTCACGTGCTTTGGCTGCCTGTTGTAGCCAGGAGCACGGAGACTGTGGGTTTCATGTCGCACCAACCTATGCCTCGTCTACAAGGCAATGAATTTCGTGATTCGCGCTTCAAGAGCAGTAAATAGCTGAAAAATAGCCAAACTATAGAAGCAACAAAATGTAAATAACATTTCAAGGGTGAAACCATCAACAAATCAATTAAAGTAAACTCAGACAAATTATTAAGGGTTGGCTTCTCTTCATTCGACACAAGTCATGTATCCCTCGGCACCACAGCACAGAGCCTCGTTTGTTTACATAAGTTGCCTGCTAAGGGTAAGTTGGGAAAAATTACCCTGTGTTCCCACACTGACCTCGTCCAAATTACTCAACTTACTACTAATTTATCATCATAGAGTGAGCACAGGATATATATTTCTTCAAGAATGAGTTCAACGAATTGTTTTTCCTCTGCTAACTGCTAAAAAAAAAACATGGAGGAAACAAAAAGAATGCAGATAGACGATACACCACAGTGCCACAGTTCATCGCGTGGGCGAAGCTGTTTAGGGTAAGAATCCTAGAAATATCCTACAGTGCCGCTCCCGAGCACAGTACAGTAAAGGAAGTAGGGAAGCTCCTAAGGGGTAAATAACGCGACAGCGCATGTTAGCGGGAGCTAAACGTCATCGTTACGCCACGCTGTGATTGGCTAGCGATGCTGCGCGGTGACGTAATCCGCGAC
>LQNS02278089.1:7395216-7409194 GCA_001587735.2 Parhyale hawaiensis | reverse complement strand
GTGAAGCTTGAACGACAGACAAGCGTAAGGACGCAGGTATGCTCAGAGGTTCCAATAGGTAGCATGCTTGGCCCACTACTGTTCTCAATTTACATCAATGATCTCGATCATAATATCCGTAGTAAAATCAGTAAATTTGCGGATGATACTAAACTATGTCATCCTGCCTCGAAAGCAGTCGAGCTCCAGCAAGATTGACCACCTCATGGAATTGAGCACAACGTGGCAGATGAACGTTAATGTCGACAAATGCCCAGTAATGCACATAGGGCTTATGAACCCTTCAACCCCGTTGAAAATGAACGGTACGGTATTGGCTGATGTCGACCAACTACGTGACTTGGGAATCACTATTACAAACAAATAAACAAACAAACTACAACATAGTCAGCAAGTTGACAAGAGTGTTAAATGGCAAGCAGAATACTGGGATTCAGCACCAGAAATTTTGAATACAAGTCCAAGGATATCATCGTTCCCATGTACAAGGCATTACTGCGGCCACACTTAGAATTTGCTGTTCAATTCTGGTCGGCACATCTGTCTAAATATATGGATAACTTAGAAAGAGTCTAACGCAGAGCAACGAAATTGATACCTCAGTTGCGAAATAAGCTATATGAATGTCGCCTAAAAGAACTAGGTCTGAACTCTCTCGAGCAAAGACGACAGAGAAGGCAACTAATAGATACATTCACGTATTTGAATGGTTTCAACGACGTACCTACAACGGGACTCTTTGAAAGAGATCTCAATGATCGCTTGCGAAACAACGGTCAAAAACTCAAGCATAAAGCTTGAAGAACGACCTTAAGTCAGCAGTTCGTTCCGTATTTCATAGTCAGCATTTGGAATAGAATTCCATCCGATGTTGTTAGTGTGGAGTCAGTCAACGCGTTTAAAAATCGTCTTGACATACAATGGGAGATACATCCTCCACAGCTAAGAACTCCTCCTCCAAGAGTTGAAATCTCTTGACGGCCAGAGCTTCCGAGGCCACTTTAATCCGTCTTCTTCTCTCTCCCACTCCAACTACACAGTTTGATGTCTCTAAGCTCCGCTTATAAGCCGCTCTTGATCGTGCTTGCGTGCATACATGATCGTCTCTTTGGCAGAGATTCTTCCCCCTTTTTTACTCTTTTTTCCAGTCCTCTACATTCTACTAACATAATGGCAATAGCTCATAGAGGGCCGGGGTGTAAGTTCCTGTGCATCTTTGGGAATGGACCTATTAGTTCGTCTACTGCCGCCAATCTAATCTAACCATATTCCATAGATCACTTCACGTTCACATTCCGCTGCAAGAGAAAATGCGGAGGGCAGCTGTCCAATCTATTCGGCGATGAAATTCCGGACTTTCTGCCCTCCATATTCAACTACCTGCAGTTCGCCTACCAGAAGCGTGAGTCGGTTGACGTGGTGCGAGTGTGGTATGAATGTATATTAAGACTGAGTTGCTTCGTCTGTGAGCGTCTCAGCGTATGTCACTGTCTTGTAACTTACTTGTTTTCCAAAATTATACTAACAAGGCGTTGAGTCACTACCGGTTAGAAAATCAGGGGCCAATTATGCTATGCCCAACGGACCTGACATTTCGGAACCTCTGATATGTGCGCATCACTCCGTTGTATTGAGCTTCAGGCGTTAACCCGAATTCGATAACCCTTGAGACGTAGGAGGTACTAAGCCAGTTCAAATGCGCTCGGCTTGATTCTAACGCCTTCTAACATCTGAAATAGAAGTACCAATGCTTCTATCTGAAGTTCTGGATCGTACAGTCCTGCCAACTAAGCTTCTCTCAATTCGACCTAGCGATGCCTATCAATGACGCATTTACTTTTTCAACTCTCATAGAGACGTAGGAATGCCACCGATTTCTTACATCTCTACTCGAACTCAATAAAAAAATTGGGACCCGAAATTCGCAGCGTGGCTGGGTTGAGCGTGTGGAACCATCTGCTTGGTAGCTACCTGTAGCCGCAATCTCTGCATGGTCTGCAGCCCGTGTAGTGAAACTGCAGTCCAATTTTGCGCCTATAGTTAGAGTTTCTATTCATAGATGCATAATTTATGTAATTCGTTTCCACAGCTCAGTGTCTGCTAATACTCTTTACGTTTCGCCTGTGTGTTCGAATAAAAATTTCTTTAAAACAGTAGTGCTGGAGAAACTGCGGATGTTTTATTCTTCTATTTCGACTTTGTTCGTGTAACATATTGAGTATAATAGCATTGCGAACTGAATAGGTTACTTACACTTTATGAAAAGACATCATGGCTCTACTTATCTGAGTGTCTTTACAACTACACGCCTACACGTGCAGTGGGGAAGATTCCGAAGGCGTGTGAGGCGGTGGAGAGCTACCTGGAGCTGTCCCCAGCTGATGCCTCCATGTTGCGTAATAAGCAATACTACCTCACCAACTACCAGAAGATGGACCGGTTCTTTGTTGTGCGCAAGGTAGAGTGTCGTACTATATTGGATGATCTGTAGCCCGGAAGGTAGAGTGTCGTACTTTTTTGGAAGACTTCTAGCCCGGAAGGTAGAGTGTCGTAATTATATTGGAAGATCTCTAGCCCGGAAGGTAGAGTGTCGTACTTTATTGGAAGATCTCTAGCCCGGAAGGTAGAGTGTCGTAATGTATTTACAGACCTCCTGCCCGGAAGGAAGAGTGTAAATATATTGGAAGATCTCCTGCCCAGAAAGTAGAGTGTCGTAATGTATTGGCAGATCTCTAGCCCGGAAGGTAGAGTGTCGTAATGTATTGGAAGTTCTCTAGCCCGGAAGGTAGAGTGTCTTACTTTATTGGAAGATCTCTAGCCCGGAAGGTAGAGTGTCGTACTTTATTGGAAGATCTCTAGCCCGGAAGGTAGAGGGTCGTAATGTATTGGAAGATCTCTAGCCCGGAAGGTAGAGTGTCGTAATGTATTGGCAGATCTCTAGCCCGGAAGGTAGAGCGTCGTAATGTATTGGAAGATCTCTAGCCCGCAAGGTAGAGTGTCGTAATGTATTTACAGACCTCCTGCCCGGAAGGAAGAGTGTAAATATATTGGAAGATCTCCTGCCCGGAAAGTAGAGTGTCGTAATGTATTGGCAGATCTCTAGCCCGGAAGGTAGAGTGTCGTAATGTATTGGAAGTTCTCTAGTCCGGAAGGTAAAGTGCCGTAATGTATTGGAAGATCTCTAGCCCGGAAGGGAAGGTAGGGTGTCGTAATGTATTGGAAGATCTCTAGCCCGGAAGGTAGAGTGTCGTAATGTACTTACAGATGTCCAGCCCGGAAGGAAGAGTGTAAATATATTGGAAGATCTCCTGCCCGGAAGGTAGAGTTTCGTAATGTATTGGAAGTTCTCTAGTCCGGAAGGTAAGGTGTCGTAATGTATTGGAAGATCTCTAGCACGGAAAGGAAGGTAGAGTGTCGTAATGTATTGGAAGATCTCTAGCCCGGAAGGTAGAGTGTCGTAATGTATTGGAAGATCTCTAGCCCGGAAGGTAGAGTGTCGTAATTTATCGGCAGATCTCCTGCCCGGAAGGAAGAGTGTCTTAATATATTGGAAGATCTCTTGCCCGGAAGGTAGAGTGTCGTAATGTATTGGAAGATCTCTAGCCCGGAAGGTAGAGTGTCGTAATTTATCGGCAGATCTTCTGCCCGGAAGGAAGAGTGTCTTAATATATTGGAAGATCTGTAGCCCGGAAGGTAGAGTGTCGTAATGTATTGGAAGATCTGTAGCCCGGAAGGTAGAGTATCGTAATGCATTGGACTAGCTATACGTATGCTATCATATCACTTGCATGTACGTTCATAAGAAAGATGGCGGACGGTTATAAAAAATATGGCTTATTGGGTATCGTGAATGACACATCATGATTCGACTTCGGGTCGGTTAATATGGCCCCGCTTTGATAGGCTTGTTAGAAGGATACACTGAGCGTTACCTCCAAGTTTGATTGTTGTTTTTTTCCTCCAGCAAGCTCAGTGCACCTGAGCTGTCTGTTTTGATGCTTTATTTACTATAATGTCTCAAAAATTATTTTTCTCATGCTATTATTCAAGTACTTTTTGACGCTGTACTTTGACTGCACTCGCCATTAAATGGATGAATGAATTGGTGAAATATTACCGGTACTTGATGTGCTCACAGGATGGAATGTTGAATAATTTCTCTTTTCGAGATAAAGGGTTTAATCTTTTATATGAACATGTAGTCGGTTTGCAGTCCAGGGATGTGGAGTTGGAATCTGTAAAGTTCAGAGTCTAGGAGTCGGAAGCTGGCTAGAACTAGGAGTCGGAGAAATTAGGCCTATATTATTGGAAAAGAGTCGGCGTCAGTAGGAGTCGGTCTCTTTTGGCATCCAAGATCGGAGTTGGAAATTATGATAAGACTCTGGAGTCGGAGTTTTCCATCCGCCTGCACAAATCTGCATGGTTTTCACTGCAAGGAAGTGGTTGGTGGACCAAAAATAATTCCGTGTATCGATGGCGTGTAGCTGGCAGTAACAGCCAATGGAATGTTCGTCCATTGTCGTCCAGTACAGCGCGACTGTAATGCCAAATTGATGTTTGCAGGAGGTTGCCCAACACGCCGCCAGGGAGCGGTACGAAGAGAAGCTCCTACACTTCATAGATACAGAGTTTGTCTTTCTGGAAGAGGATCCTTTGGTGATGGTGAGTTGTCCCGTGCTGTTTTCGTGCTGCATTTTATTCAGTTCTTTTTTCCAAATTAGCAATGATGTTATTATTATTATTTTGCTGATGGCTTTGCGGAGGGAAGGGTGGGGCCGGAGGAGCAAGTGGTACGCCAGGGGCGACCCCTCGAAATGAGGACAAGGGTTTAAATTCACTTCTCTTCTATAAGAAAAACCAGACCTCAAAATTTACATAGGGACGTTTTCCCTGACACTAAACTGCAACATCACCAGCAGTTCTCTGTAAATAAAAGCCCAACTTCCCTATTGTGGCTGAAATATGAAATAAGTTTGAAATGATTGCGAACTGAAATATTGAAATTTGTAACGACGTGACTGGCAGGTGCTCTGGGATCCAATATTGTGAGTCTACAACACCAAGAAAGACAAATGTCTGGTATTGAATAGAGCTCTAAATATTCGCTGGAATTCCGCTAGCCTTCTGGTCAGATAACAATTCTGTTACGTGAATATCTGCCTCCTGTAGATCCTCAGCTCTGATCAAATCACAGTTAGTAGTAGTCTCGATAAAGTATTTATTTTTTTGTACATCTTTTGTGCCATAAAAGCGATCATATACTACAAGCTGTCAGTGTTGTAGAACCGACAAATTGTAGAGGCCATTTCATTCAAGCAGTAACTTGGTATTCGTTTCAAATTATTTCTGTACAGCCTATCCTCAACTGCCTGTACTTGACGAGCATTAACTGAGAGCTTTATGCAATTCCTTGACTTCCTTAAACTTTCGAAGTCAAAGTAACTAGTTAATATCCTGTACACTATTTTGACTAACGGATATACTATTCTCGGTGAAAACACTGTGTGACAACGAGCCCAAACAAGTCATATCACTGAGCATTGGTATGTTGCCCTATAGTCTGTTATACGCATCATCGAGGTAGGCAGCGTCAGACATGGCTGACCACAGGCCTAAAAACCCCTTCAATGCTGTGTTTACGTACGTACGGGTAGCAATAAAAAACCGTGAGTGCTGGCTAGGAGCCCACTGCGGAAGCATAATCGTATAATATTGACATGCCGATGCTGTGGTGACCCACTTGCTCCTCCTGCCCTGCCAGGACCCCGACAGCGCAGCCACAGCCCGATCCTCCAGCATCAGAGAGACACTCTCCTCTCTACTCAACACCGTGTTCGGGGGACCAACTTCTCCCGGCAAGGGGGAGCTCTGAGGGCGGCTTGACCTCCAGTGACCGCTGAGCATCGCCCTCAGTCAAGGCCACCGAGACACGATGCCTGTCCGTCAGGCGGTACACTGTTGACTTCCTATGCTGACGTCATAGCGTTTGTGAACAGACGAACGCACTTTAATCACAGTTCTAGTGACGTCACCAAGGGAGGCCAGTATGGGCATTCTAGCAAGAGTTCGCCTTTCGAACAGGCCCGCAATGTGGATGGCGGCCTTGGCTGGGGAGGCGATATCTCCCAGCAAAGAGAATTCTGACCAGTACCTGGAAGTCTGCGATCTGGATCTCGTAGTCATTCTAGTTTCGTCATTGTTGTGACATGTTGTTGACTCCAGTGTAAACTAAGATTCATTACTGTAGCTGTGTACTTTACTGTTGCTGGAATGACCTGTTAGCTGATGCTAGTCCATGTCTGTGAGTGCGTTTCCCATCGCTGTTGCAGGGAACCATATCGTTTAGTTCTGCCTCTGCTACGGCCTTAGATATAAATGACGAATTAGTCATAATATTCTCCTTGTGTAGCCACTACTGCCACTACTCTAGGCACTTAATGAGGATGAGGTTTATATGAATAATATCCAAAAGAAGAGAGTCTAATGGAATATCTATGTATATTGACCCGACCACTCTCCCTAATCAATATTTACATGAGACTGTGTAATAAGAATAGGGCCTAAGAGATTTTTATATCTTAGTCGATCTCCTTGCCTGTAGCGTATGCTCCACGAAACTCCTTCCTATCCTAACTCAGTTGAAAGGGTCCCGAATTTTCTGCTTTACCCTTGCATAGCATATGTGATTCTGTGAAATGGTTCAGACGTATAAAAAAAGTTGCAGTTACGGGAAGAGTCGCGTTAGTTGAATATCTAGGCGCAAGAGTTTCACTAATATGCGTCCGCGGGAAGACTAAACCGTGCAAATTATTCTATGCAGTGATACTATGTTCACAGTCACTGCAGTATGTGTTATTTACATGCCAGGTTCACAACGATGATATCCCTAGGCTGCGTGGAGTTGCAAATTATATCCCTACGCGACCGTAGGCTGGTAAGCAAAACCTTTCCTAATCATATCATCCTTGAGGTTAAAATGCAGCACTTTAACCCTTAGCATCTAATGAACATATTTCCGGACATTGCAAATAGTGAGACTTTGTTTTCTTCCGAATTCATACTTCTACTGATCTTACTTTCCTCTCTTCTTCCTTTTCTTTCCCGACTTGCTGTTCCCATGCACTTCATCCTGGGTGGGAACACCTTCGTGCATAGGTTCCCTATTTCTATCGGCATACTGTATGTCCCTTGTTTCTCCTTCTCCCTCTGTGAGGTCGCCGTTGTTGTGGAAACGGAGGCTTGAACTATTCAATATAATAATTATGTTGCAAATGGGGATATTGCTACGAAAACCCATTCAATTGAGGCACTGCAGCCCTCCGTTGCATCATGCCGTTGATGGCTAAACCCTTTCGATAACTTGGCACTCATTCTCTATACACACCTTTGTTTTTCCTCAACAACGTATTACGTTAAAATAAATGTGAATTAAACTTGCGTTAACTTTAACGTAATACGTTTGTTCATTGCCACGTACGTTGTCTGACGGTTATAACAAGATGCTGGTAGTTTTGGAGCTCGAAGCAAGTAACCCAGCACATTACTGTTTTTTTTTTTCGCCATGTCGAGCAGGGAAATTCATTCCTGAGGGGCCCATGAAAGTACATTGTCATATGAACAGAGTTGTTATTTATCCTGGAAATATTCCACGCTCATGGCTGAGTTGAAACCAGTAGTCAGTAGAAGACTTAGCCAGCACCTGTTGCTCACAGAACGAGGTAACTCCTGACGGCGGGGCTGCCGGCGTCCCCTTGCGGAAAGCTCGGGAGGAGCTGGCCGCGGCGGCGAAGGCTGACAGACTTGAGAAGAAGCAAGGTGAGCCGAAGCATATTAAAAAAATTGGGTTTCTCAAGTTACTCTTATCACTCATTCTCAAGAATATCATTTTCTATATAAAGTATGGTTAGGACTGTACACAGGGTCATTACCCAATTACCGAACTAACTCTATTTCCAAACAAACAGTTATTATTTGATGGGATTCTTATCAAATACAACTGTTTGTTCGGAAATAGAGTTAGTTCGGCAATTGGATATTTCCCATATACGTTGTAAGAGTTACTCATTGTGTATTTCTGCATTTATTTTAAATCACTCGCATATATACCTATTGTTCAGCAGCCAGACTGCTTCGCCTGCTGCACTGAGTGCAGTTGTCTTTAAGCTGTCAGGTGCCATGATGTCTGAGGTGTTTCCCATTCCCCTAATTTGAGCGAGATAAATGTAATCCATTAAACTTTAATTTGTATGGAACTTTAATCATAAGCGTTCCGATCACTACTCCAGATCAAGATCTAGAGTAGGCATAAACGGTTCGCGAATAATACCTCAAACTCGATCTCAATCGGTGATTTGAACCTCAAGAAGAGTCGAGTCTGGTTCATACGATAGTAAATTGATCAAGTTCTCTATGATAAATGACCAAATGTTCTGATGAGCGTTCATAAACACAGCTGTGAGTCTACTGAAAACCTTGTTAAAATGTTGACCGCCAAGTCAGTTTGCTCAGGAAACGTCTTCCAATTTGGAGTGAACTAGAATTCAGAGAGCCTCGCGCAGCAGTGATGTATTTGTAGATGGGCACAGCAAGGCATTCGCAAATGGAGCCGATAAAACTCATTCTTTTGACCATCGTATGAACGCACTTTTAATATGCTCGTACTAATGCTGTGTAACTGACGGCCGTAGCCAAACAGAAGGCCAAGTTGGTGGTGACGGACGCTGTGCGGCTGAACGGCACCCGTCGCTACGTGGTGGACGGGCTCGTGTCTGATATTAAGTGCAGGATACTCAGTGTCCTCACACACGTGAGTAGCAGTGTTGACTTGTATTAGAGGCGTCTTTTTGTGGCCACGCTCGTGATCAGAATCACCATGATCATGATCATCGTGATCACTGAAAAGCATAAGAATGGTCAACGATCTTGTAAACAAACCAGAGACGCCACGCTAATTTTCGAAAAATATATTTTTGTAGTAATTTTACGGGAAATGGGAGGGTATGGATTTCTTATGAGCCTTTATTTATTTTGAAGCCAAGCATAACTGAACTAGCAGTATTTAAAGAATTTTCAACATACACAGACATAAAACGAAGGAAACTAGTATTTTGGAAGTCAATTTTACAAGCAATCATCACAACATTATTCATTTTATCCCTAAATATAAGAAAACATCACGATCTTGCATTTCAAATTTTGAATTTTTACTTGTCCAACGGCTGGAATCACTCTTTGATCACGCATGATTAGCCTGCGAAGAAAGTCAGGCTGTGATCAATTTTCACCACTGATCACGGTTGATTGCTATCAGAATCACATCAAACTGCGGTCACAGAAACGTGCGAATCATGCGCGATCAGAGGGATTCATCCGCGCGGTGGTCACAAAAAGACGCCTTAAGTCAGGTGTACACTCTAATCTTTTTGCCCCTTGCGCCGTGTAAATGATCGAATGCTTAGGCACGTCGCTGCAAACAAAATAATTAATAGATTTGCTCAACTGTGATCCGTCAGATCGGCTTTTTTTTTTAACGTGTCGCTAGTGAAGTTTTGAATACCTCTATGCCGTGGTAGTTTCAAGTAATGAACGACGAACCTAAGGACTGTCCTGAGTGCCTTCTCGAGGGCTGTCATTAGTGCCTTCTCTGCAGGGGATGTTGCAGCTGGCTGTAATGCCTGCAGAAGTCGTTAGTTTTGTAAAATTACGTTGGTTTTCTACATATTTTCCCCCTTTCTGTTCCGTGAGGTGGACCGTTGATCGAGCTAGCTGATCTCGTACGCTGGGCACTCCTATAGTCTCTCGTGTGGTAGGCCATGAAAGGGGCCATCCACTCGAGTGTCTTTCTCTATTCTTTGCGCCTTTCTCCTGCCAGTAGTAGTGCACTGTGCCAACTTCTACGACATGTATATGGCGGAGGAGAGCCGATGTCGAGATAGGATATTCCTAANTTTTTTTGTGGCCACGCTCGTAATCAGAATCACCGTGATCATGATCATCGTGATCATTGAAAAGCACAAGAACGGTCAACGATTTTGTAAACAAACCAGAGCCGCCATGTCAATTTTAGAAAAAATATATTTTTATTGTATTTTTATTGAAAATGGTTGGGAATGGATTTCTTATGAGCTTTCATTCCTTTTGAAGTCAATGCATAACTGAAATAGCAGCATTTCAAGCATTTTGAACATACACAGGCATAAAACTAAGGAAACTACAATTCTGGAAGTCAATATTACAAACAATCATCATAACATCATTCAATTTATCCATAAATATTAGAAAACACCACAACTTTGCATTTCAAATTTTTGAATTTTCACTTGTCCAACGGCTGGAATCACTCTTTGATCACGCATGATTAGCCTGCGGCCTGCGGAGGAAATCACGCTGCGATCAATTCTCACCACTGATCACGGTTGATTGCTATCAGAATCACGTCAAAATGCTGTCACAGAAACGCGCGAATCATGCGCGATCAGGGGGAATCATCCTCGCGGTCGTCACAAAAAGACGCCTAGAGTCGAGTCTGGTTCATACGATAGTAAATTGATCAAGTTCTCTATGCTAATTGACCGAATGTTCCAGGATGCAAAGAATGCAAAGTTACACTCTTTGCTTCCTGGAATGTTCTGATGAGCGTTCATAAACAAAGCTGTGAGTCTACTGAAAACCTTGTTAAAATGTTGACCGCCAAGTCAGTTTGCTCAGGAAATGTCTCCAAATTTGGAATGAACTAGAACTCAGAGAGCTTCGGGCAGCAGTGATGTATTTGTAGATGGGCACAGCAAGGCATTTGCAAATTGAGCCGATAAAACTCATTCTTTTGACCATCGTATGAACGCACTTTTAATATGCTCGTACTAATGCTGTGTAACTGACGGCCGTAGCCAAACAGAAGGCCAAGCTGGTGGTGACGGACGCTGTGCGGCTGAACGGCACCCGTCGCTACGTGGTGGACGGGCTCGTGTCTGATATTAAGTGCAGGATACTCAGTGTCCTCACACACGTGAGTAGTAGTGTTGACTTGTATTAAGTCAGGTGCACACTCTAATCTTTTTACCCCGTGCGCTGTGTAAATGATCGAATGCTTGGGTACGTCGCTGTAAACAAAACAATTAATAGATTTGCACAACAAGTCGGCTGTTTTTTTTTACGTGTCGCTAGTGAAGTTTTGAATACCTCTATGCCGGGGTAGTTTCAATTAATGAACGGATGAACCTGAGGACTGTCCTGAGTGCCTTCTCGAGGGCTGTCATGAGTGCCTTCTCTGCAGGGGATGTTGCAGCTCGCTGTAATGCCTGCAGAAGTGGTTAGTTTTGTAAAATTACGTAGGTTTTCTACCTATTTTCCCCCTTTCTGTTCCGTGAGGTGGACCGTTGATCGAGATAGCTGATCTCGTACGCGGGGCACCTCCAGTCTCTCGTGTGGTAGGCCATGAAAGGGGCCGCCCACTCGAGAGTCTTTCTCTATTCTTTGCGCCTTTCTCCTGCCAGTAGTAGTGCACTGTGCCAACTTCTACGACATGTATATGGCGGAGGAGAGCCGATGTCGAGATAGGATATTCCTAATTGCGCCTCCTAGCCGATTAGCATCACTGAGCGGATCGCCCTTTGGCGGAAATAATAATTCACTTGATGAAAGCCGTCATAATATGAGATATAGATACATAATTTCAAATTTGCATGTTTGTACTGTAGGTCATGCTGTATAGCACCGTCATACCTATTGGATGAAATTGTATGTAATAGTATTTAGGTAATCAGGTGAAATAGTGTTAAGTCATGTAGATCTCTCTTCGGGAAGCAATAACTGCATTTCCCATTTACATTACTTTAATTGAACAAGCTGAAATATTAGCAGAAACATAATTATATTTTACTTTGCTTCTCGTGCGAGGGTGATTGTTAGGTAGCTCTATTGCGGAGCCAGTTCAGTTAACTCGTTTGGTATGTGATGGCACTGAGCCATGTAGATAAGGTGGTGAATTTATAGCTGTAGTATTGCTAAGAAATGAATGTACACGAAGTTTTTAACGTAAGCTGTAATATAATAATCCAAGAACACCTCCCGCCTGTGAAGAAATAAATGATCAATCAATCAATTGTATTTAGAAGAAATTAGAACCCAAAAGATAGATAGATAAATGCAATTTATTTTTTTTTTCCACGGAGGAGAGCTGAACACTCTTTTCTTGTCTAGAAGAGAGAGAGAGAAAAAAAAAATAAAATCGACGGCCCTCATTTTCGTGCATCTCTGGGAGGACCCCCGAGGCGCTTCTATCTTTATCTCTTCAGTCTTCACCCTTCTTTGACTTACTCTCTCCACTTCGTCGTCCCCTCTGGAACCTCTTCTGGCTGGAGCTCATAGTCTGGCGTCATGGCAATTACAACAACGACAAGACAACAATGAAACATTCAGATGCGTGACGGTGTCAAAAGACTGCAGTGTGAACTCGGATTTACGCCAGAGAATAATGCTAACAATACAAATTTATAGCCTGCAACAAAAACGAAAGATTAGCTGCAATCTCTAGTTCCATTTATTTATTTAGGTCAGTGTACAGAACGCACTGACGTTATAGTTTCTATTTGGAACTTTACGGATTCGTTGGAACTGTGAAGCAAAGTGGCAGAGTTGAAATTGGGTATTTTTGATTACCAAGAATCGGAGTCGAATGCTCACTTCTGCCGAAAATTCGAATGGAAATCTGAGTAAGTGCAAATGGGTATATTCTATGTGGAAATTGAGTCAAAGTCGGTACGGCTTGATATTTTTCGGTTCGAAGAGTCGGTTTCAAATACTGGCTAAACCTAGGAGTCGGAGTCGGTCAATCTGGTATCACGACCCTGCCGTAAAGTGTAAGAATATATTATAACCCTATGCCACTAACTCTCCAGCAGTCCGTCTATCCAAACCAGGAAGCAAAGAGTGTAAAGCAAAGTGTAACGGGAGGACTCACTGGGACTAAAATAAAACTTAACTGTGACCGCATGTAGCCGAATGGCGTCATATCGACGAGTCGAAGTGTTTGATTGTGGGACTTCAGGCCTTCGTTGGTTGAATTCTTAATCCTTGCCAACAAATATAAGCAGCGCCATATTCTGTGCGCCAGAGAAACCACAGTACCTTAACAGTTACTTCTTGAACTCACTGTACTTGACGGCATTTTACCGTGTTTTGTGTGTGGGTGCCTCAAGTAGCGAGAGATTGAATGAATTTTGTCGAAAAAATATGATGATATTTTTAAATATGTTATGTGAAGAGCACTGCGAACTGAATATGAAATGTAAATAAGGCTTTAGTTAAAAAAAAGAGAAGTTAAATCAGATCGTCAATTCCAATTCCATTAGCAGGGTGATGTGCATCAGGGCATGAGCAAACCCGCAACATCATATCTTTGGATCGATATACCTGCATAGTTCTAAATAATACATGTTATGCCACCTCAGGCGGCTTGTCAGCTCTAAATAATACATGTTTTGCCAACACATGGTGACCGGTCACAGCAAACACACTGGAGCAAAAGCTGCTCGGGTCACTCAACTATAAAAGACACTGCAACCTCAAGTCTGCACCTCCCCAGGCCCAGACACCCCAGTGCAGGACAACCAGACCATGGAGGCATCCACACCAGTTATAGATACCAATAAATCTCTACACAATAAACTAGACTACAACTACCTAAACCATGCTAGTTTTCGCTGCGAAGCCCTAGTACCCCACATCGGCCCAAATTTTGCCGCTAGCGCTATGAAAGTTTTCACTATGCTACACTACAATATTCTATTGATAATTGTTTATTGCTCAATTAGTATACTCTTCATTTATTTACTAGCTGGACCCGTGAAAATATTCACGGTTTACTAACTTTATTTTGAGTGTTTGGAAAATTCCCTTTTACCGGTGTGCTTGTTGTTGGATTTTAATGTAATTAGTAGCACATCTAATTTTATCGTGTTTATTATTGCAAATCGGTAGT